>LQNK01000764.1:611546-636306 GCA_001586405.1 Phoebis sennae
ATACTGCACAGTCGTGACATAGGCGTTATGTTTTTTATCTATGATGTTCTTCTGTGCTGTTGTAGAGATAAATAAATGATTTTTCTTTCTTTCTTTTTTTCTTTCTATACCCCGACATGGAACTGCAAAGCCGTTGATGGTGGTTGTGATCGCGGTAACCACTTAACATAATGCCAAAAATGTGTTCAAACACGTAACATTAGTATGCAATATCCAGTATGCATATCGTCACACAAGTGAACTCTTATCTGATCACATAATATCTTAATATATAAATTACGTGTCCCAGAGTTTGTCCGCGATGGACTTCTAAATTACTTAACCGATTTTAACAAAATTTACACACTGTGTGCAGGTTGATCCAACTAGAAAGTTAGGATAGTAGTCCACGCGTGCGAAGCCGCGGGAGGAAAGCTAGTATATATAAAATTCCCCAAAATGTATGTAGTCTGTAAGTTCTTTATATAATTTTTCCAATCTTGGACGTGTTTGCAAAAACCTTTATTTAGCTTCACCTGGCACCGATGTCCAATACTGACCTACTTTCTGTTCAGTTGAACCGAAATTTTGTACGTATAGGTCAATTCTTTTACATTGGATACATATAGCGAACTGCGCATTCGATAGAATTAAAAGTAACAATATATTACAATGTTGATTTAAAATAAATTATTATGGAAAATGTTACTTTATTTTCAAAGTAAAATTTGTTAAGAAATCATCATGAGGTTGACAATTTTAATTAAAATTCATAAAAGCAGTCCTACAGGAACTTTAATAGACATGATAATTTACATAAATTAAATATGCAAGACAAATCCGTTTATTGGGGGATATTTATAACGAAGTCTTACTGTAAACAATAAATCGATTAGCCGTATCCCGGTCTAAAATCAACATTTATAAGTAACCACGGAGTTTATCAACTACGTAAATAAGGTCGCGATTTCATGCCGTTTCAAACACTTTATCGTAATACCATTAGAGAGAGACTCCATTAGTGCGTTGCGTTACGTTGCATTGCTCTGCGTCGTCGTCGCGTCAACGCTTCGACCTTTTAAAAAGATAATGAAAGGCTCCAACACAGATTAGAGAAAAAAGGCAGACGGAGTGCAGCCGAAGGCCCGAGTGACGCCGAAAAGCAAATTCAAATTTCAATAATGTTTGTTTATTTTTACACAATACGTCACGAGGGCTTCGTAATTTTCGTAACAAAGCAAAACTTGTGTTAGAAAACTAGATGACAGACATACTCATACATACATTTTTTTAAATACATACATACTATAGATAGATAAACAGTTAGATATAGCATGCGTTGATCGGTTTGCGACGACGCGACGCAACGCACTGTACTAATGTAGCCTCTCTTTTAACGGTATGGGAAACGTATGAAGTATGCAAATGTAAACAGGAACGTTTAGTATTGCAAATTATGTTGATTCGGTTAACATTACGCATTTACATTATTTCACAGATTACAGAAAACACACGATATTGTTTGTTTAAGTGAACTTTCTGAAACTGCGAAATATGAAACTACTGTAAAGACCAGTTCCTATAAAAATAAAACGGGTCGTTTTACTTAGAGACAACATCGTACTGTGCGTAAGTCCAATGCGTATCTATAATAAACGTGGCGTTAACTTAACCCCCTAAACTTTATACCGATTGGTTGATTAAAACCGCTAATTAATGAAATCGATTCGTATCTGTCATATCACAGCATCATGTTCCGTCATTAAAGGAATTTCAAATTATCCTAATAGAATCCTAAACCACATAACATCAGTTGAGTTGGTGATCAAACTCCGGCTTATTCCATACAAAAAAAAAAACGTTGCGTCACCAAAATCTGCAAGAGATTTTTGTAAAATCCGTACAGCGTTTATTAATATTCTTATTGCTCAGTTTGGACTCATAAGTTTACTTTACTATCATTACAGAATTAATGAGCACGTATACAACACAATCCAATCATTTCTATTTCAAACAAGCACGCATACAGTATAGAAGATTACAAACTACACAAAGGACGTTCATGGTGCACTGTGCGAGGTACACAACATAATACTGTATCATATTCGCTGGAACTAATATAAATTCAATATTCCACGCACCCTGCATCATTGCAAAGCGCCTTTGACGGATTTGTACACAAATACAGGTAACATCCCCTTGTACTATTTGAATGCGCTGAAAATACATGTACATCAAGTACCTGTACAAATGATGCAAATGTACGGATATTACCGTATTAAAAATCCCTCCTGCGAACTCAGTTTCAATTGAAAATGTATTTCTGTTATTCGCGTCCGGGAATTTTATCTTGGCACCCATATATATCCTAGAAACATGAAAGCACTTATATAACTTCGAGGCAATGAAGCTTTAGGCCTTCAAGAAGATAATATACCATTTTAAAACCGATTAAAGAAGCGCTTTTTCAATTTATGATTTTTTTTAACACATTTGGAACATTTATTTTCTTAGAGTAAATATCTACTGTCGGTTGCCTACACATAAATACTATATCTACACTAATATTATAAAGAGGAAAACTTTGTTTGTTAAATTAGCCGACCAATTCTTAAAACAGTAGGAGAAGCATGACGCTTTTTTTCAAAAGATTAATATATATTTTAGTACCTAAGTAACACATGAAAAGAATAATAATGTATAGTGGTTATAAAATCCAGATACCTTTTACAAACCGTCGCATTGCTAAACATGGGATTCGCTGATGCTGTATTCATTTGTCTTACCTGAAAAAGACAATATTATTATTAACTTCAATTTATACAAAAAAAATAAGGAAATTTTAATAAATTCGACTTCGCTCCTGTAGCATTAAGTTCTAACCTATAGTATAGCCTATGTTACTCGTGGATAGTGAATTTATAAAATCGGTCCCTTAGTTTTAGGCCAGGCCATTAAATATTATTATAATTAATATAATTACTCTTTAAAATATTAGTGTAGATGAGACATGACAAGAAAAGTTGAATCATTACATCGTCGTCTTTGTTCGTATAACAGAGGAGTAGGAAGGGATACAGAAAGAAAAAAAGATAGATGGGACTGAACGGAAGGATCAACTCCCGAAGTTAAGAAACATGATACATTATTTAAATTGCTACTGAATTATGTGTGAGGGTAACCCCAGTGCGAGCCTAGCCTAAATCTTGTCAAGCAATATTATTAAGGCGGCTTTACACTCTCGTTCGAAAACATACATGTCTCCCCCAAAATGTATCAGCGAAAGTAATCAGTTACAAACAGTCCAAGGCGAGCGAACACTACCATCTATACTCTCGCGCTTGCTCATACTCTTGTCTCGGTGAGAGTGTACAGCTATCACCATTAATTCAAGACTTTGCATAATACCTTAAAACCGAGATAAAATAAACAAATTTTGTACAAAGCAAATTCCAGCTTCAATCTTAATGTCACAAGAATGTATTTTGAGTCAAAGGAAATACCTCAAATATAGGAATTCTGTTAATAATAACCCTGTTCAATTTATCAGCTAGTTTGGTAGAAATCTGTGATATATTTATTATCATAATAACAAACAGTTTTACTACAAAGACTTTGTAAACAATTATGTATTAATATATCAAGAGACATAAAAAAATCACATTATATTACAATTTAAAGTACAGTGTTATTGTTGTATTTTATCCTTTGCTGCACCCCAGGGCTTCGACCCCGTGGGATTATCAGGATGATATATAGCCTAGAGTTTTCCTCGATAAATATTAAAAAAAAAATTGGCATCGGACCAGTAGTTCCTAAGTTTAGCGCGTTCAAACAAACAAACTCTTCAGCTTTATAATGATAGTATAGATCAAAACAAAATAAAATATCTGTTTAGCCGCAATTATAACAAAAAATAAATAACCTAAAAACCCTCCTTTCCAACGTCCTTAATTGAATTAGCATATCCGTGTCAACTGCACAAACCTCAAGAATGCATTTAGACAGGCCAGCCTTGGCTGTACTCGTGATGTACATGAGTCACCCGTTACTCATCTCTACGTATCAATAACAACCACTTTGTAAGGTCCTCAATACACGATGTAGACACACGACAGTGTCCAGCCAAGTTCATAAAAAAGACTGGTAATGTGCAGTTGTAATAAGAGAGACATTTATTAATTATATAGTTCACGGTTTTTACTCACTTTTAATATTTTAAACATCGGATTAAGGCCGACGGTTGTAAGTGCGAAGCTGGGTGCGACCGCGCAACCATAACACTCGCCCTGAAGAAGGACCTCCGAAACGGTCCGAAACCGTCGGCCTTAATCCGATGTTTAAAATATTAAAAGTGAGTAAAAACCGTGAACTATATAATTAATATAAAAATTTTTGCCAAAAAATCTTGCGGTGCAAAATCTTGTTAAATTGAAAATACAATACAATACAATACAATACACTTTATTTAGCACCACATTTTAAAACAGGACATTTGAGGCCAAAATAGATATTTTTTGGCAAAAATTTTTATTTTATCCTTTTTAGTGTCCTGTGAAGGGTAATCACATCATCTAGTCACAATTTAGTTGATATATACATCATGAAACCTTAACCGCGGAGCTTATTCCGTTGATTTTCGAGGAGTTCCCTGGAATATCTTCCACATGGATGATCTGACTGGAACCAAATTTATATGGGACCACACATGAACTCTACTCTTTCGAATGCAAAAAAAATTTTCCAAATCGGTCCACAAACGCCGGAGATATGCGGTAACATACATAAAAAAAAAAAAATACGGTCGAATTGATAACCTCCTCCTTTTTTTGTAAGTCGGTTAAAAACAATGTCTCACTTATCGTTGAATCAAGCGAGACATTTAATTATGAAGGAAGTAGGGAGAGGAGTAGAACAGGGTAGGAGAGAAATGGGATAGGAATACAAGCCTCCGGCCATCCGTTCACCATGCGAAACATAATGCAAAACTGCTTTACACCGGTCTTCTCTGGGGAGGTTGCAATATTTGGCTCCCATTCTTTTATTGCATCAGATTTACCCTGTCGCCTTACGACACAAACGGGTAGAAATAGCGACACACGTATTGTAACGGGTAAAAAAACTTTAAATAAATTATATTAGCATGTGATTTATCCGCTACTAGAAACGCTGCAAAACATGACGAAGAACATTATAAACACGCATTAGATGTGCAAACAACAGTATATTACTGTAATCGCCGCTTCTAAACAGATCATGTATGCACCGACCTTAATTCTCTATACCCACAATTTGATACGAACCGCGTGAAAACTAACCGTTCGTGTAAAACGAAAGCTATTGTTACAATTATTGTTTATTGTTCACATGAGATTTCACTTTTCAAGCGCTGATCAGAGCGAGACCAACGTACTAACGTTCCCGTTAGTGTCTGTGCATTTGGCTCCACGAATAATTTAGATGAGTCTTAGCGCCACGTTGTACCAAATGAAATTGTGTTACCGTAACTGAGTTGCCGGTTAATAATTCAGTATCTAATTCCGTTCACGGTTGCATTAATTAGCATAGACGAGCCAAACAAAAGCCCTTTTCATACACTGCAATTCGAATTTGTACGGCGATATTTAGTACACTTACGGACTAATTGGTAGGAGAGCGGATATATGATTTGGAGAACAAAAACTGAGTTGTTATAACGCTGTGGAAAATTGTTATGCAATAATACAACGCCATTTCTATATCTACACTAATATTATAGAGGAAAACTTTGTTTGGTTGTAGTGAATAGGCTCAAAAACTACTGGATCGATTTTAAAAATTCTTGCAGCTTAATAATTTGATGTTAGTAAATACTAATATTATATAGTACTAATATTATAAACGCGAAAGTTTGTTAAGATATACATTTGTCAGTCATTCACGAAAACAAATATTTATTTAAAAGATATGCATTGTGGAGTCAAATGAACTGGATATTTTTGTCTTTGTCAAAAAGTACTGATTTATAGTTCGAGAGAAACCGTAGCCTGTAGGTTTTAATACAATTTTATCAAAATCAGTCTATTAGTCACTATAAAAGATCGATCCTTATATTTTTTCTCACGATCTATCGGTTCAATCTCATAACATAAACATAGTGAAGATAAGTGAATATTAGTAATTTCCTTCCGAAGGGTGAACTAGGTACACAGATCCATCGTAGCTTATTCCACAGGCGCCCAACTGTGCCGTGATAACGTGTCATTGTTTCAAACTACGTTATGATTTGCAGAATATTCCAAACATTACCAATTTCCTACCGACAGATAACAAGGCGTATGACGTGCCTAGTTTACCCGTCGATCAGGGATAGTGGTTGCTTTCAATTTAAGTGTAATATTATAAACAATTATTTTGTGTTCGATTATTGGGAAAATTCAAAAGGATACCGTAGATTCGAAATGTAGCGTAGGATACCTACTCCACTTTTAATTCAGTGCATAATTATGTCGTTACAGTTTACGTGCCCAAAATGCTATGCGTACCATGTTCTTAGAGAGAATAACGGAGAATAACGGACTAAGACGCCTATTTAAACGAACGAAACACAGTAGCATTTCAACGCTACATTTTCACAAAGATTATTTTTTTTTTTAAATTAATATTCCTGGACGTTTAACACAATGCCATACATGTAGTTCCAAACTAAACAAAGCTTGTACTATGGATACTAGATAACTGGTAGACATGTTTAAACATAATTTTTTTGTAAATCCATACATACTATAGAATATAGATCATTCAGACAGTAGAAAATTACAATGTTCACATCATAATTTCCTGTTCGTGGGAATCGAACCCACACCCTCCGGCGCGATAGACCATTGCTGAACCACTACGCCAATACCCGTTGATAATCATGAAGTAACTTGGGCAGTGCCAACGTGCCCAATTTGTGCCAAAACAATATTCAACTTCCATTCAAAATGTACTATACTATACTACACTATACTATACTATACTATACTATACTATACTATACTATACTATACTATACTATACTATACTATAGTATACGCTTACTACAACAGCTCCGTCACAAGGCGTCAATGAAGCGAGGCGCTGATGTAATGAGCTATGAACTGTATCGTCGGTTTATCTCAATCGCTTCACCGCAGTCGCCTCCAATCGAATAAGGTACAGTCAGAAGCATATATGTGACCATGGGCAGATTAGCAAAAATATCTGCCACAACGATTCTATAATATCTAACTCACGTACACAGCAAAAATCAGTCAGCGGAAAAAATATCTGACTCGATTCGATTTAAATTAAAACCAAATAATTTAATAACAAAACATTGTTTTCATATAATATACTCTCGTTTTATACTATGTTCATGTCTGGAATTTTATGATTATATCCTATGTGATGAAATAAATTAATAAAAATATATTATCACATTAAAACCTTATTCCATAGTATTTGAATTATTTTGTTGTTTGAAACTATTAAAAAATTTGAAAAAACTTCATTTTTCTTCTGACCAAATTTTGAAGAGTAATTATTAATAGATATTATTGTTGCCTAATAATTGATGTCCATTTATTTTAGTATCAAATCTTATTGTGTTTACTTATATATTTTATTTTGGTGTGTACATTAATATTGATATTGTATTATAATTAAATTTGCACGCCTGGTATGCAGGCAGAACGTATAAGGCTTTACAAAACTGGCCACCTATTGTACACCTACATTTTGCAGGTAAATGAATTTTGATTTTTTTGATTTTGATTTAAGTGTTTTCATTCATTCATTCATTTATGCCGCGTATTTTTGCTAACCTGCCGATAGTCACATATATATGCATCTGACTGTACATAACATTGGCATTACTTTGCGAGACGCTCTGCGGTTGTCGTGGTGAAGGATATAAGCAATATTCTACACATTTACTAGTTCTTGAATATTTTTGTCAAAGAAATTTTAAGTGCATGGGCTTTTCCTTAGTATTATGATAAATGCGACAGTTACTCTGTCCCTTTGTTTGTCTCTTCACGCCTAAACCAATGCACCGATTTGTATAAAACTATATACAACTGTTAACTTGTGTAAATGTAATAACATTACTAGTAGTAGTTTCGTTTTTTATTAATTATTTTTTTGGCTACACAAGGGATTTGAACCTGAGACTAGAGCAACCAGGCGGTCAGGTAAAAAGGTTACCGGCCACATAAGATATGCATGAGGTTCGATTACCAGGTCAGGCCAGGTCGTAAACTATAGCCCAACTATGTTGTATCTAGGGAAATGTGGCATATTTCAGTGGTTATCATTTATTAACTTGTATGATTTTCGGTTTATCGTGACGCGTTTCTTCTATATTTTTTTAAACTTGAGGATACAGATATGGAAGTACAATTCCAGGGTAAAAGTATCCTATATCCTTTTTCATGTCTCAAACTATATCGTTCCAAAATTTTATCTAGTTTTTTTTTCATTTTCGTTCAAATATTATTAAATTATTTATAATTGTAAGTATGTTATATTTGAAGCCAAATAAATGAACTTTTTTAATGTTGTTAAATGTATCATTAAAAACAAACGCTGTTATATATTTAATTCTTCTAATATTATAAATGCGTATTAAATATAAATGGTATGCATATAGATAAAGGTCCAAAATATATTGGCTACTTTTAATCCCGAAATTGTCATGGGTTCACCAGTTATGCAGGTGAAACCGCGGCTAGTAAATAAATAAATAAATATAAAAATTATAAAAAAAAATTCTTAAAATTTTCAGTTTTTAATGGTTGATAGATTTAGAACTTTATAAACGTATAATTTTAAACAAAAAATATATGAAATACGACGTCGTATCAATTTGCACAATCGTTTTAACAAAATCTCCATACAAAATCATAACCGACTACATAACATAATTTAGAAGACCCTCTAATGTTCTCTAGTGCACTCCATACAAAAACAACTTGTTCCTGCGAGAGATTAAAACCAAGTCTTTTACGTTCATTCGAGTGTACAAAAGGAATAATTTAGATAAGTGCTGAGTACGTTTGCCATTACTACAGATCGTGAGCGGGCTATGAAAACCTCGCATGTGCATCCAAATTTCACAAGAGACAGAAAAACGAATGGGAATAATTATTCGGAAGCCAAATAAGAAATACGGTTTATGTTTCACGTTTATTGCAAATATAAATAAATAAATATTCCTGGACATTTAACACAACATCTAGTCATAAACTAAGCAAAGCTTGTATTATGGAAGCTAGATAACTGATATGACATACTCAAACATACTTTTGTTTGTAAACACATACGTATTATAGACTAATTAACACCCAACCAGTACAAAATTACAATGTTCACTATAAAATTTTCTACTCGTGGGATTGAACCCACACTCTCCGGCGCAAAGACCATCGCTGTATCCACTGCGCCAGACGGGTCTATTGTCGCAGTTCATTGGCAAAATTTCTTTTTTTTATCTTAATACACAAATATAATGTTCCCTCTTTACGAGTTTTCCGCACTAGTGGTCGACATGGCAGTTTCCCAAAGTACTAATTTCCATCGAATCATAGCTCTAGAATTATCCACTGAATTTCGTTTCACACACACGTATTACGATAATCACGAAAATCAAGGGCTTCATAAAATTTGCCACTTACGATATTTTCATAGCCCGCCGTCGAAATTTTATAAAGCATCTGCATCCCTTTATCGCCTGAGATCTGTACAGCGACTAGAATTTCTTTGCGAGCTTCATTTTTAGGGAAATATAATATCTATCGCTTCCAATAACCTTCTAATATTTTGCTTCGACGTCGCTCTCAACAATTTGACGACCCAATTGGCGCAGTGGATGTGGTCTATTACGACGGGGGGTGTGGGTTCGATCGCCACAAGTAGAAAATTATTAAGTGATGAACAGTATAATTTTCTGTTATCGGGATGAATTTACAAAAACGTATGTTTAAGTATGTCTATCAGTTATCTAGTATCCATAGTACAAGCTTTGCTTAGTTTAGCACTAGATGGCGTAGTGTTAATTGTCCATGAATATATATTTTTTTTGATGTTGAAAATTTACGAAATACATCTCAATTTAATTAGGTTCGTCATATTACACGCAATAAAAAAAGGAAAGATTAATTTTTTATTCGAATTGAAAATGCTCCGAAAGGAAGCCTGCAGTAGAATACGATGGGAGAGGAATAGTATGGAAAATGGAAATACAGGCCTCCGGGCTCCCGCTCACCGTACGAAACACAGTGCAATACTGCTTCACGCCGATCTTCTGCTGGGTAATAGTAATAACTCTAACAAAACTTTTATATAATTTCTTCTTTTCTATACTTTTACAAATGAAAGACTCACAGTTCCACACCGCAGCGTAGTTTTAGTTAGTCTTTAATCGCGAACTCAGCTAATTGTTACTTTTAACGTTTCCGTGCCTAGATATCCGTTATTTACTCTATCAATTATAGACCCAAAGGTAATTTATAAGTTTTCCTACAAATAACTGCCGTTGTGTAATTTTTGATTTTCATATCAATATAATTATAATTATATCCAACAAAAAGTATTCGTAATATAAAATTATATGAAATAAAAACTATTAATTGTATAAAAAAATAAATTTGTAATTGATAAAGTAAAATTATTAATTTTCCAATGATACACTTAATTTTTCTTTGATTAAATATATTTCATTATAATTTTTAATTTAATGTCGTAATGAATTCATTCGTCCTCAACAATAATTTCGATATTTTTCTTTCAAACTGTTTCTTAAAATTGAGTATTAAAAACTCTATATACCTCCAAATGAATGACAATTCACTAACAAGTTACCAATGCAACCAAAAGCTATATAATAAAAAAATTTTTGCCAAAAAATAGAACCGACTTCCTCGCTCTAAAAAGTAGAAAATAACTTTTATTTGATTTTTGTTGAATTCTATACAAAGTCGGTGCAAAATCTTGTTAAATTGAAAATAGATAAGGCACCGACTTTGTATAGATTTCAACAAAAATGAAATAAAAGTTATTTTCTACTTTTTAGAGCGAGGAAGTCGGTTCTATTTTTTGGCAAAAAATTTTATTTTATCCTTTTTAGTGTCCTGTGAAGGGTAATCACATCATCTAGTCACAATTCAGTTGATATATACATCATTAAACCTTAACCGCAGAGCTTATTCCGTTGATTTTCGAGGAGTTCCCTGGAATATCTTCCACATGGATGATCTGACTTGAACCAAATTTATATGGGACCACACATGAACTCTACTCTTTCGAATGCGAAAAAAATTTCCAAATCGGTCCATAAACGCCGGAGATATGCGGTAACATACATAAAAAAAAAAAAAAATACGGTCGAATTGATAACCTCCTCCTTTTTTTGTAAGTCGGTTAAAAATCGAAAAATACTAGCTATTCGTTAAAAAGCTTTTGTACCATAAAACAAAGTTAGACACAAAAGACGGCCATTTCTAAGCAAAAAATGCGAAAATGTTCTAGAAACAAAGTATGAAATGAAAAGTTGAAGCGCATAGTTAACTCTAACTCGCTCATAATATAAGAGTGAACTAATGAAAACTGCAGGTCAAACAAACTAGCCCGTATTTGGAACGAGGCTGTTTCTACACAAAACATTTATATTATTTACTATTAAATAGCTATTTAACAAAGAAGTTCTAAGACAATTCTGGGCAAGATCATTTGCAATCTTTTAATTTCTATGATAACTAACAAACATAGTATAGCAAACTTTAAAAGGCTAAGCCACAATCTATGGGATGTAGGTTCAGTATTTAGTTTGTTAAAATTACCGGTAGATAGTAAGTTTCGATATTTTTTAAGATACATTATGAACTGAGTTAAGATAAAATGTGATGTATAGGTAAGTTTAAGGTACGATGGGATTGGCAAATACGTTGTTATATTATAAAGTCCCTAAATAAATAAAGAAGAAAAAATGCTAAAAAAAATATTTTTAGCATGCGGTTCACATAGGCAGGTAGAAGAGGCAGGTTTAAAAGCACTTTTTGTAGTGTATTAGAAAAAAAAAACAAAAAATATATATAGGTACCTATGTAATTAAATAATATTATATTCATATGTTTGGTGCAAAATTGCATACAAGCCTTTCCATTCATAATATTAGCAGGAAGTAAAATATTCAAATTCAAGCAACGTTTTACGCTTAAAAAATTTAAAAACTCTCTTAGTGAATATGCAAACGTCTGTTTTTTACGTTGTTTTTTTTTTTCACAAAACTGGTTACATGGTAATTCTGATTAGTTTGGTTCCATTCGTTCCATCTATAACATTTTAGGTATGGACATAATATGAATGATTCATTGATATTATTAGTAGAATTTTAATTTGATACAGGAATTCACAATATGTCAAAAACCTCTAAGAATACGAATTACAATTGCAACTCTCAATTAAGAGTAGGTATAACAATAATTATACTTGATACTTTGTATTGTTACTTCTTGATGGAATCGCACACAACTATTTAAAAACATCAAAAGATTTTTTTTAAATAGTTGTGTTAAAGGAAACCGGTCGTGATTAATTAAATCTGTGTAGTATATAAAACAAAGATTTGAGAGAACAATAGAACTAAAGATCGGCTGGACCAATACGGTAGAAAATTTGTAGGAATTGCTTATGACCAGGTGAAACCGTGGGGCACAGCTAGTACTATAATACTATATATATTTTATTTTATTCTCCCTGAGCTCTATACCACCTACAATATTCTCTTAGTTAACTTCTTTATTTAGTATTGTGGTTGCCTGGAAGGGATGACTTAGCCAAAAGGCCACCAATTATACTTTTAAGTTGCACTCATTTCTTTAATAGTCTTTCATAACTATTTATGCTATCTCATCTAATAATAGTTATATACAATACAAGACTTAAATACGACTATTTCCGGCCGGATATTATTTGCAGAGCGCAGCAAAGTTGAACAGGATCAGTTATAAACTGAGGATTCACGTGAAGTTTTCATTTATCTTTTATATAGAATTTTTATGCCACCTATCGCGAAAGTACTCTTACACCCGTATTCTAATACGTACCTCGATCATTTCTCGACTTCACTCAACCTCTGTCAACGAAAGTTTACATTCTGAATCGTCAAAAATCACGTCAACTTACGTAAAGAAAATGTCAGAGAAAAAAAATTACACCTCTCCTCTCAAATATTTACACCTCCATCCGTCACTTCGATCTATTTATTAAAATATTATATTTTTACTTCAATCATGAACTTTCGATTAAAATGTATCATACGTCATGTTTGACGTAAACTGAGTGGAAGTAAAATTAAGGTAAATTCTGAGAATACGGTTGTTAATACTGAAGATAAAAAAAAACATGTAGCTAGAACCATAACCATAAATATACTTGTATTGTATTGTCACTTGATGGAAATGCATTTTGAAAAATTTAGAATTTAAGTCCTTTTCACAGCATTCCCACATTTATTAATAAACTTTATTTAATATACAACCGGTTTCGAAAAATCATTATCAGGTAGTGACAGAATATACAATCTGAATGAACTATCTAAAATGTACCCCTCTATATTAAATGTTCATATATGGTATATAATGTACCCCATTATAAGGTATACGAATATCTGACGCGTTTGAGCCCAAAAATCCCCTCTTGGACTTCCAGAGCATTCAATATAACACCCGCGCATTTGACACACACAAATCAAAAACAAACAAAGCATCACACACAGCGTCAAATACGCAAGGATAACACTGAACCTTCGATTTGAATTCAACATTTCGTTAAAACCTACACAGCCATTCACTCGATAGCGTGAATTTAAATGCCAGGCTGTTGCAAAAAGCAGCAAAAACAACATTCCAAGAACATTATGGAGCTGGTGAGTCATAACTATTTGAATTACATTCTTGATATAATAATCGAACGTGCTAAAAATGCGAATATTAATCTGTACTAACAACATAAAGATGAGGAGTTTATGTGTTTGTCAGAACGCGCTAATATCAGCACTGACTGAATAAAAATATGTTTTTGAATAGAAATATTTTTATTTTCGTCAAAATCGGTCCGGAGACTCCTATTAGCATTTTATTTAGTTAAGGATTTAAGGATTTTTAAATTTATATTTTTATATAACAGCAAGCAAGCGGAGCATACGGTTTACCTGATGTTAAATGACTGACCGCAGTCCATGAATATCTACAACACCAAAATGTCGCAGATGCCTCGCTGGCTTGAGGGAAGGAGTGATTAAAGATAAGAAATTGGGGAGTAGAACAGGATGGGAGAAGAATGAGATGGGAATACAGACCTCCGAGCACATTACAAAATACAGTGCAATACTCCTTCACGCCAATATTCTACTCGGGGATTACACCTAATCAGTGGTAATCGATCAGTGCTCGACTCCCACTCATTTATTGCTGAAGATGTTATGCAGCAGAATTACCCTCTGTCGCCTCTTACGACACCTACGGGTAGAAATGGGTAGGGTATAGCCCTGAAAACCATTTCAAAAATTCACCCTATATAATACGGGAGCGAAGTCGCGTGACAGCTAGTAAAAAGTATTGTATTGCTCAAGAACCAATTGCATGTATTTAAGTAGTTTTAAAACATTAACATGCAATTTATATTAAATCGAACCATTCACTCAATGACTAATAGAAATCTCAAACAAAATATTAAATTGAAATAAAGTGAACGACAACTATGATGAAATTAAAGACTTAGGAAAAATCGAAAGTCCTATAAGTAAAGTATAAATTAAAAAGGAAAAAAGGTAGTTGCAATATCGAGACATTAATTAAATCAATAGTGTTTCACTTGGTTCTAGCTCAAAATATATAGGTATAGAAGTTTACTTTTCATACCTTCCGAATCGGTGGTAAATAAAAAAAAATATATATTCATTATGTAAATGTAAATGACGTTCTAAAAGCAACAGAGGCCGTTTTGGAAAATAAGCATTTTGACTTTGACTTTGACTTTAAGTATATTCCACACACACACACACACACACACAGTGTTCAAAGGTACAGAGGACACAGAGAGCAAAAAAATCCTGAATTTCAATTAACTCTGCAATTTATCAATGTTTCAGTATAAACGTGTTTCCGAGCAACAGTTTTATGCAAATGGGTCCAGCGAACGGGTAGAAAAAGCCTTCAAAAGCGTTGGTTTTGAAGGCTTTTTTTTTGTGACACGCACGGGTTTGACGTGCAACCAATTTCACAATTTTGAATTTATTGCCTATATAGCTATTTTATTTAAAGCTAGTTTTTTCACGCGCGTTTATTACTAACTGTTCGGCGTTTCATTTTTAACCTATTCAAAGGTGCCTTTACCCATTTTTAATGTAACAAGATTTTGCACCGCCTTTCAAATAAATAAATAAAAATTTCAAAATATAAGTAAATGTTATTTCCTCCTTTTTAGTGTGAGGATGTCGGTACTATTTTTTAAGCAAAAAGTTATAATAAATCTAAATGAAACGGTTAGAAAATTTTGTATACATTCAAACAAAAATATAAAACGTATTATTTAGAAAACTTTGCATTCTGATATAACTTGCTGTTTCGCTTATCTTAGCTCGCGTAACATAATATTGTATGCCCTATACCAGGGGTTCCCAAGCTGTATCGCAGGAAGTCTAGAGGGACTCCGCGAGGACATTCATTGCTTCCCCCCCCCTCCCCATTGATTCGTCCCGATTATCTGTCCCCTTAATCCTATTTGAAACTAAAACTCCCCTCGGCTAACACTAGGACGTCTAAATATATAATTAACTTCGTAAATGCGTCGCGGATTGAAAAAGATTAGTAAACTCTGATATAACTTTATATTTTTATTAAATGGTATATCGAACACAAAAATAATTTTTCAATTCGTACCACTAGTTCCTGAGAATAACGCGTTCAAGCAAACCCTTCACCTTCATATAATAAGTGTACATTATTCTCCTCGATCACCGAACGGTGACAATTATACCGTCTCATTTCACCCGCACGTATGAGTGAACACTTCACGAATGTATCGGAATATTGATTATCGCCTTGGATTAATTGCCTGGGCTCATGACTCAGATAATTATTGTACTAATTTATACAGTATTAGTAATCGGTGGGAACTGTGATACGAAATAAGCCTCGAGAATAGAGTGTATTAATTTTATACAAACAAAAATAATCTTTATAAGTATTTTTTGTTTGTATTTGATTTGACAGAATTTCAACTTGTTTGTCAAACTACAGACCATTATAAATTGTAGCCTTTTTTACTCTCATGTGCAACCCTTGTCACTGTAGTTTCATCAAAATTCGTTCAGTAGTGTTTGCACGAAAGAGGAAAATCAAAGATTATCAAAGAGAAACTTTCCTATTTATTAACCGAGCGAAGCGAGCACTCAAATTCGAGATAGGGGAGGTAAAATATGCGAATGTTTTTCCGATGATATCTGGAGTATTGCTACGATGTTTATACGTATTTTTAAGCAAATAGAATAGATAAAAAATTTAGTTTGAAGATGAGCGAAATCGGTAGAAAGGAAGAATACGAAAATGGGGGGTTGAAATAGCGATTTTCATGTGAATATTTAGCCTTGAAATTACAGCGCGAGACCTAGCTCCAAGCGAGCCACTTGTAATATACGTGCAAACTTCATTTATTTCTTCTTTATCTACTTTATACTCATCGAAGAACCATACTTTTGTCCAGGTAAACGCGCTATCTACACTAATAAAGAGGAAAACTTCATTTGTTGATTTTAAAAATCCTTTCACTATTCGAAAGCTACATTATCCACGAATATATTACTCGTATATGGTTATATTTTATAGGCTATATATATTATGCTGCGGGAGCGAATCCGCGCAGATCTGCTAGTATACTATACATAGGGCCACATTGTTGTATACACACGGTACCGTTACCACCAACCTGTTTAAGGTTATATTTACCGATACGAGTAACGTGGATACAAAATAACGCACAATTTTATACAAAGCGGTATCAAAGGTTTATTAATAGTCCTTATACAAATAAAACGAGTCGATTTACTTACGGACAGTGCAATATCCTACTAGGCGTAAGTCTTCAATTTAAAGAAGACATTTATTAGTGTACTATTTATTTCATCGAATAGAGAATTGGTTTGTGATGAACAAACCAATTTTCTTTTCTCTGGGTGTTCATTTATCTATAGTATGTATGTAAGTAAAAAACTATATTTAAGTATGTCTATCAGTTATCTAGTCTGCACAGTACAAGATTCTTTTTTGGACTCGGATGGCGTAGTGTTAAATGTCCCTGAATATTTATTTACCTATTTATTATTTCCCTAATTTGGCGTTTATTGACAGCACCTCTAATACTCAAAATAACGCGAGTATAACATCATCATAAGCTTTAAATATAACTAGCCGCGCCCCGCGGTTTCACCCGCGTAACTTCTGATCCCGTGGCAACTCCGGGATTAAATAGCCTATATGTTCTTCTGAACCCTCATCTATACGTAAAAAAAGCTTCATCATAATCGGTTCAGTAGTTTTAGCAAGAAAGAGTATCAAACATACTCAACAACAACTTTCGTATTTATAATTTTAGTAGGATTATTAATTTTAGCACATACGTTATATTATATATTTTCAGCCCTACACCTTTAAACGAAACTTAATTATAGACACTCCGAATCGATAACCTTCAACTTTATTTATTTTTACGTTATTTTAAACTTTAAATAAAAAAGCCTGCCAAGCGCGAGTACGAATCGCGTACAAAGAGTTCCGTACTATTATTACGCAAAAATACTAAAAAAACACATTTGTTGTATATAATTAAATTATTTATTAACTTGAAAACATGGTATAAATGTTGTTAAAAGAAACAAAAAGTACAAAAATCCAACATGTTTCGACATGACATTCTCTCTCCGCCCTTAATTTTTTTTATTATTATTATTTGTTATTATAGCGGAGGATACATATGTGAAAATTTCAGTTTTTCAGTTACGGTATATAAGCTACAACTTGTTAACGACGGACAGCGCAGAAATAGTAATAAAATTATTATTTTTTGTTTTCTGTAATGCATGTGTTTTTTTCTAAACTATGTACTTCTATTCTGTGCTTTATACCATCTTCTTGAACAAATAATTTATCAATCTAACGGCCGTTTTCAATAATGTATCAAAGATTATAGATAGATTGTTATCTCAGATTAAATGACATTTGATTGTCAAAAGTCATAACAAAGGCTATCCGTCGAGAACATATTGAAATCAAAGTGCAAATAGATAGATTTGCCTGACTTTAGTATCAAAACAAGGGATAGATAGAATATTGAACGGTCGTAAATAGACTCACGTTAACCATACTGAACGCTAACCATCCCCGACATATTACCACTCAAACGAAACTATCAAGGTCTCCGTACGCGAATACTACACGTACACGTACAAACAAAACAAGCGATTCTCAACCTCACCGGCCGGCCGTTACATGACGCAACGCACTGGAATGCCGCGCCGCAGGTTCGCGAATATCAATTTTAATACCAGCTTTGTTATGTTTCGCCCGCGTAAATGCGCATGCTAAAACGATACTCAAGTTACAATAATGTATCAAAGATTATGGATAGATTGTCTCAGATTAACGGCCCTTTTCAATGTTATATCTACCCCTTGTTTTGCTTACTAGAATACAAGCACCCATATTCTAATACGTATCTCGAGTATTCCTCCTCCAACCTCTGTCAACGAAAATTTACATTCTGAGTCGGAAAAACTCCACTAACGCACATCCTTTCCCGTTAAGAAAATTTTGGATTGGAAAATTTAACACCTCCATCCGTTACTTCGATCTATTTATTAATAAAATATTGTACTTCTTATGTTATTTCAATCATGAATTTTCGATTGAAATTTATCATACGTCATATTTGACGTAACCTGAGTGGAAGTAAAATTAAGGGAACTTCTTAGAATACGGGTGTCAAACGATACTCAACTTACGGCCGTTTTCAATAATGTATCAAAGGTTATGGGTAGAAAGAAGAAGTTAAATGTCATACCTTCTTACAGTAATAATGTAGAAGAAAGATTCAACTTAAATTTAACTACTGACACTGGTAAAGCAGAAAGGGGTAGAAGTATGTATATTAAAGAATCTCTCTAATATAATTGAGTAGCTGTTACTCGCGGTTTCGCCCCAGTAATATAAAGTTAAATAGCCTCAGTGAATACGCAGCTTTTGAAAGGTGAGAGAATTTTTAAAAATCGATGCAGTACTGTTTGCATGAAAACTGTTTATATGATACACAAAAGCCAAATGCTTCTTCTATATCAACGGCTATACGTGAGAGTGCTTCTCTCGCGTTTCATAATAGTAAGTTATGAAACGCGAGAGAAGCAAGCTAGTAGTAAGCTAGTAAGTTATGAAATTGCACCAGTAGTTCCTAAATTGGCTCGTATAAATAAACAAACAAACTCATCAGCTTTATTTAATTACTAGCTGAGCTTCACCCGCATATATATCCCGTTCCCGTTAGATTTTCGGGATAAAAATTTATGTACAAAATAACATAAAGATCGGTGCTGTAGTTTCAAGCCTATTCAAGCAAACAAATCTTTCTTTATAATATTAGTATAGAAATATAAATTTAAAATTTAAATCAATTACTAGGAAGCAATAAAAATGCACTATTGCAAACCGTAATTACAACTGAGTCAGAGAATAGAATTCAACAGTTAGCAATTAGCGAGTTTGCATTAAAAATAGGTTAACGAAAACACCGTCCTACGAAGGCTGGGTAATGCTACTATTTAATAAACAATCATCTTTATATTAAGGGGATAAAGTCGAATATTAAATAACAGAATTATTTTTCCTAGTAATCGATGTATATGTAGTGTGAAAGTTCACTTATAACTTTTCAATGTCAAACCCTGAACTTTTAAAGAAAAAATTATTTTTATAAACCAGTTCAACATATTACTGATCATTTATTTATATTTAATACAGTCAATGAACAATTTTATAGGTCAGTAGGTTAGTGTTAATCTGAAGTCTGAAGATACTAAGTAGAGCTTACTTTACGGAAGAAACGATTTTAACTAGGCCCAGAAAATAATATTATTGTATACGTTTAATATAGTGTATATTGAAAGTATAAAATTGTGTTTTTATTTAAGTAAGAAGTATCAGTATAAAGTATTATTGTATACGTTTACCCAGTTTTTATTTAGACATAATTATGTTTTTAACGTTGTAATCTAGTGCTTAGGCCAGTAAAACAAATTACTGAACTACACATTATTTTTTAAGTATTCTTCTTGATTTCTCACCAAATGATACGTGAATTAATCTTTCCTTGTACAACAATCCATTAAAGATAGCAATAACATATAATTTTGACATTAAAGTAATTACCATCCATTATATTACCGATGTTAAAATAATCTATACTAATATTATAAAGAAGAAAACTTTGTTTGTTGGTAATGAATAGGCTCGAAAACTACTGGACCTTTTTAAAAAATTATTCCACTATACGAAAGGTAAGGTACCTTAGGTAAGATATCCACGAGAAACACAAGCTATATTTTATAGGTTATATTATATACATATAACATTATACTGCGGGAGCGAAGCCGGAGATAGTCGTAGATAAATATTAATAGCTCATAAATCTAATTCTCATTATTTACAAAAACGTGTTCATTGTGCTACAAAAGTCCATCTAGATCTAAATTACTACGAGAATCCGCGCATAAATATCCCCAAGATAATAATGGACATTAGTGTATCCGCACGAACTGGCATAAAAGCAGAATTTATTTCTTCCACAAAATGGAACACTCTAGAAATCCCTCATACTATTTTTATTCGCGCTAAAATGCAACGTCCCGCGCAAACGTCGGAACAATCGCTCCGAATTAAAACTCAGCAATTCATCAAACATGCATAATGCAATGTATCATCGAAACATGGCGTCAATAAACTTCAAAATACCTGCAAGTATTATAAAGATACAAGCTTTCGTCCGTCGGAGGTGAATATGACGTTTGTGGGTAATCGCATACGAGTTATTATCGCTTCTAACGTGTCGCGAAGTCCAGTCACGTAAGAATACAATACCATTGATTATGGATACTCAGTTGGAATGTTTTGGCATCACATCGCTTCGTTTTCATGCATTGTTGCGTACACAATGAGTCAACGGGCGAGATAGCTTGGAGCTACACATTATGTCGCATATGGCAAACACTTTATAGATATTAAATGGCTGACGAATTTATTCAAACGTGTCTATTTTAGAACGAAATTTAAATCTTACAATTTACGGACATGTGTTTAGCGTCTAAATTAAACAGTTTACAAATAGTCAAAGGAAAAGCATAAAGTTGAAATTATTTTATTCTCATCGCAAAGAACGTAGAAATTATTTAGTTTGCAAATATGTTAATTTAGTTACAGTATTCATAATGTACACAGAGATATATTACTGCAGAAGCGTTATTTGTTCCCATACATATACTAATTGGTTTTGCACATCTAACGGCCAGATTTTAATATTCAGTGCCATGTTTTCGACTATCATTTCCAAAGTATTTTTTACGTCGACTCCACGATTATCTGCTACACGAAGGAATTTCATAGACACGTCATCCAGTTTCTCCGTATTTTCATAATTAAGTTCGTAATTATCGTCAATAATCGTGAACAAACCTTTTAACATATCAGCTACTTTGGTATAACGAGTTTGAAAGATATCCGTATCTTGGCCACTCAAAACCTCATCAAGAAAGTCTAGAGCATTCCTCTGATGTATGGCATCTGATTCCGATATGACCTCGATTCTGCTGCGAAATTTTATATTGCTTTTGATGGTATACATATATTTCTTTAAGATTTCATTTACTGCTCGAAGAACATTGGCTACGTTCTTATCATCCGCGTTGAGGAGATGTCGCAACCACTCAATAACATATTCACTGTACGCCGCATTATCGATACAAATGGTTAAATTTGAGCAAATCGCGATTTCCATAACGTTCATAACAATTTTCATTTGCTGCCTCAAAATGGTGTATTTCAAAGGCTGATTGTACCAGGAATTCGGCAAAAGAAACTGCCCTTTGAGATCCCCAAGATTATTTTCGATCACGGTTTGTAATAAAAAGTTTGAGAGATCTACGAAATCTAATAAGAATATTGTGCTGTCATTGTACTTTGCGCCTTTGGACATTTTTTCAAAGTACTCGTTCAAAATAATTTGGTATTCCACGTTGGTTGTGCTAAAGCGGTAATCGAGTGATTTTACATCATCAGCATTCAAACCATAATTTTGTCTTATGTGTTCATGTACTTTACTGATAAGATTTTCGGATAGCTTAGAAACAAATTGAATTGATTTTTTCAGCTGTACGTTTTGTGCACTATTGTCGTCTATTTGATAAAAATCATGTCTATGTTTGGATAAGAATTTATCTATACCAAATCCATTTAACTTCAACTTTTGTGTGTCTAAATTCTTTAAGTCCCATCCATAACACTGCGTCACTGGAAATTTTAAAATCATAATTTAATACGGCTTTCCGTTGAAGACGACATATTTATATTTTTACGAATCCCACATAATTATTTAATATTAAAAAAAGATAAATATAGAGTAATAATTAAAAAAAATGTATTAATTCATATTACGAAGTTATTTCATAAGGGGTTTCCAAAGATAATGCTAACTGAAGAATTTTAAAGTTTTACCAACAAAAATAATAACTCACGCAACACAAACGAAAGAATCGCGATCATTTCAAGTTCTCAACTCAATATCAAATAAAGGCAAAGTCATAAAACCGACCATATTTATTAAATTTCACCGATATTGCATTATTCTACGGAAATGCAGAGTTAGTATAATTGGATCGTCTAAGGACGTATCGTTCCGATGGAATTAAGAGCTAAGCTGATAGGAGACTGTGAGATGAATGAATGAATAATTGGTTTATACCAGGAGTCGGCAACCTCAAAAGGTTAAAAAGTCGGTATTATCTTTCCAATAAGGAGAATTAAATATATAAGACGATTTATATATATTTTTTCGTATTACGTAATTAGTGGCACTTTCATCAACATCAACTTTGAACTGGTGGTAAATTAAAAACTTGACAATTCAAAAAAGCTTTTAATGAGTTCATTAGAATAAAATTTATTTCGATTCGATTTGAAAAACTAAATTGTTATAAGTAGTTTTTTTCACAATTACATATTTGCATCACAATAGCATCACACTCAGAGCTACTCTTTGCTCGCGAGCCGAAGGTTGCCGACCGCTGATTTATACGGATCGAGTTAACAATCCTGACATTAGCTGGGAAACTGAAAATGTTATCCGTCCATTTTAATGTAATCGAGATTTAGGTGCAAAATGGAGTTAGTAGCACAGTGTTAAAAGTATACAGTGGTTGCGCTTTGACATTGATAGAAAAGTCTCAGGCCTGTCACAAATTCTGTGTACTCAGGGAAGTAAGAATTGTAGTTTTGAAAGAGGTCTGTTTTCATGTTTCACAGTTTAATATAATATGACCTTTCTTAAGTGTGTGGAAACATAACAGAGAAAGCACCTAGGATAGTTTTTATCCCAAAAATCCTATGGGAACGTGAGATATACGCGGGTGAAACCGCAGGGTACAGATAGTACTATAATAAATAGTGGAAAGTTTTTAGCTTAAACACGCATCTTCGAAACTACCCGATTGAATTTGAAATTTTTGGAGGACTATACATTAGTACACTTAGCATTACGCTACTTAAGTTGTGCTAGAATAATACGTATGTATGTTTGCTATTTATTCACGAAAAAACTACCGAACCGATTACGATGAAACTTGGTATACATATACATAAGGGTTCAAAATAACTCATAGACTACTTTTAATCCCGGAGTTGCTACTACTGGTAATTTTATAAATCTGCGAATTTGGGCTTTGTGTACTCATCACGCCGCAACTGATGTACAGATTTTGATGAAACTTCATATACAAATAGGCCATTAACCTGATTAAACGATAGGATACATTTCATTAATCTACACCGAATCGAACGCGAGCGAAGCTTCAAAACAAAATGAACCCTCAGAGCCGGTTCATCTATAAATCTATCTCCCATCGACTGAGTTTTTCATTGATCTACAGACTCAGAATCAAACGGGAGCGAAGCTTTAAAAAGCTAGTAAATAAAACAAAATGGTGAACCCTCAGAGCCCGTTCATCTATAAATCTACCTCCCGTCCACAGAGTGACATTGTATCGAGCTTGCATTTTCCCATACATCTATAAGTTTCAGCGATCGAGAAAGTGGGTCAAAGTTAACTTGTATCGTTTAATTACGCTTTGCAAATAATTTAGCAACCAATTTCAAGTTTTAACATACGCAAATTGCATAATACGTTATTTTATTTATAAGACTTATAATATAATACAGTATTTTATATGTAGCTAGCTGCGCACCAGGGCTTCGCTCCCGTGGGAATATCGGGATGATATATAGCCCATAGCCTTCCTCGATAAATGGGCTATCTAACACTAAAACAATTTTTCAAATCGGACTAGCAGTTTCTGAGATTAGCGCGTTCAAACAAACAAACAAACTCTTCGGCTTTATAATAATAAGTATAGATTAAAAACAATATATTAAACATGAAAATTTTCTCGACCTATTTAAAGATATAAAGT
>LQNK01000764.1:638807-737033 GCA_001586405.1 Phoebis sennae
TTCTCTATATTCTTTACTTTAACTTTTTTTGTTTTGCTAGTACATGGTTTATTATAATCGTTTATTTTTATCTTAGCCGATGGCTTAGGAGTTTGTTTCTTTTTGTTGTCATTCGTTATTTTCTTTTTCTCTTTCTTCGCCTTTTGTTCCTCTAAAGTAAAGTAAGTAAATAATACTGGTTTTAAATCTTACGCGCCCGGTTTGTTTTGTTTGGGCTCAGCATTGGCATAGGTCTGATTTCCACAGGCCTGGCGTGAGGAGTGCATGAGGAAATGATGAGTTTTTCTTATATTTATTAATCATCTGATAAAGAAAACCCTATTAACAATGAATTCCGGGCATAACGGAAAGGGCAAGTCGGGTACCCATTTTACCCAACCCGTTATGCCCAAGAGCACCTTGCTAAAAAAAATAATAATAACTTCGAAATGGAAGTTAAAACAACAGAAAAAATTATTCAACTCTACAGTTGGATAGAAGTAAATTAGAATGTGCATAACAACAATCGGATATCTATGAACATTTTCGACTAATTTTTAAAGACTTACCTTGCTTTTTTCTAACAAAATCACCAAATATCTTTCGTTACATACACCTCCGCCATGTCGCGACTTGTGTGTTCTAGCGAAACTGATTGAAACTGTTCAGTGGTTGACAATTCTCTTAACGTACACACATGGACACTCAAGGTTACAGTTGAAAAGTACAACGGCTTACCCGCTTTAGGCAGGGCACCCGTTTTGGGCTAGTCTCCCCTACGCAGGTAAAACCGCGTGGAACAAATAGTACTATAATAAATAGCGGAATGTTTTCATTTTTAGCTTAAACACGTTAATCTTCCAAAATCCAAACTACCCGATTGAATTTGAAAATTTTCGTGTGAAGGACTAACTAGCATTACGCTAATTAAGTCATGCTTAAAAAAAAATAGAAGTCATGCTAAAATAAGCTTGGTATATAGGTAAAGATTCAAAATAAAATATATATGCTACTTGTAATTCCGGAGTTGCTGTGGGATCAGAAGTTATGTGGCTATTAATAATAATAATAATATCAGAGGCTCATTGGTAAGTTTACATACTTAAAAACTATGTTAAATATGTAAGATTGATACAAATTAAATTTAAAACATTAAAAATATTTAAAAATGTTCAATTAAAAAAATAACAAATTATAAATAAATTAAAAATTAAACACAAATCACATCTAAAGTAAATATAAATCAATATATAATTATTAATATTATAAATGTGAAAATTTGGGCAATGTATGCCAATCACTTCGCAAATATTGCACGGATTTGATAAAACTTCACATACAAATAGGCCATTAACCGGATCAGGCGATAGGATTTTTCATTGATCTACACCGAATCGAACGCGAGCGAAGCTTCAAAAAGCCAGTAAATAAAACAAAATGGTGAACCCGCAGAGCCGGTTCATCTATAAATCTATCTTCCGTCGACTGAGTTTTTCATTGATCTACAGACTCCGAATCAAACGCGAGCGAAGCTTCAAAAAGCTAGTAAATAAAACAAAATGGTGAACCCTCAGAGCCGGTTCATCTATAAATCTATCTTCCGTCCACAGAGTGACATTGTATCGAGATTGCATTTCCCCATACATCTATAAGTTTCAGCGACCGAGGAAGTGGGTCAAAGTTAACTTGTACCGTTTAATTACGCTTTGCAAATTATTTCGCAACCAATTTCAGGTTTTTAAATACGAATTTTTTTGCATATGTTATTTTCTCTATTTAAGCATGATCCTTAAATAACTGAGTATAAATTTATACAAATTAATAAAAAAGAGAGTTTTAATATAATATAGTATTTTATATGTAAATAAAATAATATATTAAACATGAAAATATTCTCGACCTATTTAAAGTTAATACCGAAGTAATCCGATAAGGCATTTTTAATTACTGTATACTGTATTGATATCTGAAATTAAAATGCAATGTTGTACGTATATCCTATTAATGTTATAAATATGATGTTTTTAAAATAAATTTAAGCCGCAACTACAGAACGAATTTTTAGGAAATTCCGTATAAGGTAAATATAAATATTCAGGAACATTTAACACTGAGCTTGTTTGTACTTTGGAAACTAGATGACTGATATACATAGTTAAACTACTTATGGGGATCGAACCTACACGCTCCCGCTCATTACACTGTTGCCATATCCACTGCACCATTACAGATCTATCTGGATTAGGTCATAATCATTGATCTATACTCTAAATTTACCGCAATCTAATATAGGCCAATAATATATAAGCTAATATTCGTACCTAAAATAAGTATTAATTCTAGTGTTTAGTTTTGTTAAGGGCCATAGTTTTTTAGTTATTTAAGATCTTTTAACTGCAACTACGTGGTGCCTGATATAAATAAATAAATAAAAAAATATATTATAAACGCAAAATTAATGGCTGCCTGTGTGTGTCTCAACTTCACGCCTAAACCACTCAACCGATTCGTATGAAATTTTGCACAGAGATTGTTTGAAACCCAAAAAAGGTCATTAGATAGCTTTCCTTCCAAAAATCCCACGGGAACAGGAGACATACGAAACCGCGAGGCACATTGGATCTTCGTTATCTTAACAAATAAAATAAATAAATAAACGGTTAGTCATACACAAAACACAGTGGTTACCTGGAAGTGATCACTGTTTATTGATAATAATAATAAAAATAAATATAATCCTTTTATTTCAAACAACGAGAGTCCATAATAATAATCATTTCATAATACAAATTAATACATAAGATATCTAATAGGTATAAGGTCCTATTATCTTATGTATTTATTTGTATTATGATTTTATACTGTGTTGTTTTGTTTTTTTATTGTTGTTCATATTGTGTATTTTATGGTATAACAAAGAGTAAATAAATAAATATATCAATAAATAAACACGAAAACAAGCAAAGAGACAGGAAAGTGTGGAATACCTTTCCGCCGCGCTCGCCGGAGCGTTGCTTCCGCTGTGCGGTGTCCAAGTGTCATTACGATTCAAGTGTACCGTTCAATTGGACCAAATATTAAAAACACATTGTGCTGAACAGAACGGGCCGTCCATTAATCACGTGAGGATTTTTCGACTTTTTCTAAGTCAAAGTCAAAATGTTTATTTTCCAAATTGGCCTCTGTTGAGGCGCTTTTAAAACGTCATTTACATTTGCATAATAAATATATATATTTTTTTTTATTTACCACCGATTCGGAAGGCTGTCTCTACCGAGAAGAACCGGCAAGAAACTCGAGTAGTTGCTCTCTTCAAAAAGCTTTGATACAATGAGGAATTGTTTACAATCATTTGAATTTAACGGACAATCCACAAATTTCCACACCTCCCCCTTGGTGATACATTTGGTTTAAGACTACCTTTCACCCTTCCCCATACCCCCCCCCTAATATCCTCTCCCACCAATATCGCTCAAAATAAACACATAAACAATACTCCAAATATCCTCAAATAAACATTCACCTATTTGTCTCCTATCTTCGTAACCCTACCACCAATTTCGCTCATCTTCGAACTCGACATGAAATGAAATTTATTATGAAATGAAATTTAATCAAGATCGGATAAACAATACAAAAGGAAGGATTCAACGTTTTCATACTTACATACAAACATACAATCGCCCGGTCATCTCGACTCTGAGAACTCGCTTCGCTCGGTCAATAACGTAATATTTACCTGAAATAAAAATAAATATAATTAAAATTTAACTAATGATTATATATTTTCTATTTTATATTATTTATTTAATATTTTCACACAGGTTTTTAAATAAATATACATAACCCTTCATATTCTATACCAAACATACAAATTTATTTTGCCTGTTATTCAATTGTATTTTGCCTGTTGTTTTGATGCCAAATGCCGTTGATAAAAATTGTATACAACAAGATAAGACACCTACAGTGTTACGTCGATGACGTCATAAGCAGGTGCGATAAATATTATCTGATATACTATCACTGGCATGAAGTACATAACATTTGACGTAAATCATTTGTAACGAAAAAACAAATTAAATTTCATCAAAATCGATACAGCATTTTTTAGTAACAGAGTGGAAAAAAGAGGAGGAGATCATGCCAGGCTTACTGAAGAGCAAGAAGGAGAGATTTATCAATAAGTAAAAGTAAGTAGAAACAGTACTTAATACTGTTTTATGCCCAATAGGGTGGATAGGCTAATTCAATTCGAAACTTCCCAAAAAATTAAAGTTTCATCAAAATCAGTACAGCAGTTTAACCTCAACGACACGGCCATTTTAATGAGCGCGGTGAGGCTGTCGCATGCAAAAGGTGCAAATAACTGACATTAATATTTCGCACGTTAATATTCCACGTCATTACAATTAATTACCTCACCAATATAAATTGTATTAAACATTTTCGTGTTTTCAATTAATATTAAAAACTAGTTTTCATCCGCGGCTTCGTCCCCGTTAAATTCTGGGCTAGGTAATAAACCTATCTGTATACAATATTTCATCAATATCCGTTCAATAGTTGGGGCTATTTACAATTTAGCTACTTAGCACACGGAGAACACACGGACACTTATTATTTTTTAATGCAAAAGTAATTTATCAAACCGAACTATAGAAACCGGAGATATACGGTAAAAAACTTAAAAAATACGGTCGAAATAGAACCTTTTTATGGAAGTCGGATAAAAAGACAACTTTTTTTTTCTGTAATTGTTTTACTAACATAGTTCTTACAGTCAAATAATATTCACAAGTGACCCAGCGTTGCTAAAATAAATACTAATAAAATCTTTATTTGATTCTCTTTTATAGAGTGTTACTGTTGTTGAATTGGCTTTGCCTTCCTAACTAGGTCAACCTGTGTTAATGAAAGTAGAAAAAAGAAAAAACAATAAAAATTAAATGATTAAATTATTATTATTAAAAAGGTCCACCTCCCATAGGCTATCATTACGACACTACCCGGGTTATGCCGGTACCCAGCTAATACCAACAAAATTATCAATCAATCGAAATTAGTTGGGATGGGGAATCAATCAACAATAATTGTGTATTAATGGCGAATTGAACAATCCGGATAATAGTGTAATAACCATTTGATGAAATCCCTGCAGGGGTATATGACCTAAATTATATCTATACCTTCTAATTTTATATTTAATTTTTGTAGTTTGAACGCGGTGATCTCAGGAACTATTGATCCGATTTGAAAAGAATATTTTTGTGATAGCTGGACAATTAATTGAAGAAGGCTGTTTAACATTATGCTACGGAAGCGAAGACGCGCAGAACAGGTTGTATTATATAATTTTAATATCTTAATAAATATTCGAACAAATTCGTTTATTAAAAAAACTGAATGAAGGAATAAAGTTTTGAGTCACATAAATTTTGTACACGCCTACAAATGACCTAATTACTACGTAGGCCAGTGGTTAAGGTATCACAATTTAAGGCAACGCTTTGGAAATTTTGGCTTTAATAATCTCAATTGTTTTCAGCAATCTAGGTATGTAATCTATGAACACTCACCTGGATACCCACATGGTCTATTTCAACGCTTTTTTAATGCGCTTTAAAAAAGCGCTCGTATGAATCAGGCGAAAGGTCTTCCAACGCGGTCATAAAATTTAAATTCTCTTTTTTTTTTCATTTTCCCACTAACATTAACAGATAAGACTTTTTACTAACAAATGGATCTATGTTATCCGACTTTGTAATGAAAATAAATAAATAAACCAATTCTACACAATTTCTAAGCTATGTTTAACAAATAATATCATCTATTTTCGGTTATCAGGTAGATCACAAACAGTTCTTTAAATAAGAATCTAAAAACAAACGTAAACTCCGATTTCAAGCAATACCCATCCCTCATTGAAACTGGAACTTCCTCGAATCGAGTAATGGTATTTACTGATAGTTTTCAATCGAGTAAACTTTGAAATAAAAGTACCCATTCTTATTACAGTCCAACTATTTCTTCGTGTACTTAGTCTTAAGACACCTGAAACACAGTTAAGTGGTTCGATATTCCGTAATCAGATCATTACAAAAAGGGTATTTTAAAAAAACAATTTAAAAGTTTAACAGTTTACTGGCTATGCCTCGCGGTTTCACTCGCGTTTATACTAATAGCCTATATATGAACGGTAACCTTTCTGTTCCCTGGCAGAGTTTAGTGTCTACTGGGCATCGAACCCAGAACCTCACTTGTAACGGTTAACATGTATAAAACTGAAACAACGGCGGTACAACAAGCTGTTCTGCGCGGCTTTGCTTAAGCTAATATAATATAGCCCGAAACCTCCCCTGATTAATGGTCGAATTCAAATGTATTTTTGCAGATCGTGCCAATATAATAGTTCCTGAGAAACACGCGTTCAAGCAAACACAGACTTCAGCTTATAAACATTCGTATAGTATCATGAAAAAAAAACACCGCAGCCATAAAACAATAACTAACAAAAATGACCTTTTGTATAAGCATTACCAAGACACCGCAGATCCCGAGATTGACTCACGAATTCTGCTGATTAAATTACGGTATTTTTGATGTCACGTGACCCTTTAATTGCAACATGGCGGCCGACACCAGCTGAGCACTGACTCACGGGTGAGGCGTTCCGAGGCTTAATTCGTTTAAGCTTTGAACTAGGGAATTTTTGTTCAAAGATATTATAATTAGTTTTAGGTTAGCATCGTAACATATTAACCCATCTCCTGATACCTTTGCCCTGTACAGTTAATAATAAAAAAGTCCTGCGGTATTGACAACTTTTGACCGTAGGATCAAGATGACATACCACGCAATTTGTAAATCAATGTGGGTGGTATAGTATGCAAACACTAGCTAATTAACAAAAAATCAATTAATATATTTTTTGTAATTCGTCCAATTGCCATACTTTATCCTTGCTACCATATTATGCCACCATTTACCAACATTACTGTAAGGAAAAAAATGGAAAAACTGCCTAAACAAGAGGAAGCTACTCACAAAAATCCACTTGTTAGTAATAAATTATGAACCGTGTACCAGGGATCCTGTACTAATTGTAATAAAAGCACGCAAGCAAGTTTCTGAGTATTCCAGTTAAACTGTCAATAGTTTGACAGTTTGCTTTATCAAGGCCGGCGAAGCACCTGTGACACTCCCGGTGTTTCAGGTGTTTCGCCGGCCTTCGGATCACATAACATCAGGTGACCCACTTACCCCTTTGCTTGCTCTGCCATATGAATTCATTAAAATTAACTGTCAGAAAATTTTCAGACGAAATTTGACGATGATGCATTGCTCAGAAACGCATTGTCACAGTTACCGGACGTTTCGCGCTATCGAATAGATAAACTAAAGTTAAAGTCACTCAGAAACCGGACATTATTGAATGATATTTTTACACAAACTCATTTTTACAGAATAGGAAAATTTCCAATAAACAACCCAAGGCTCCTTCCCACACACCTGACAAAGCCTGTGAAAACAGAATTAGCGCTTTAAATAACAAAGGACGGTTGGTATCGGATTCCTATGATTAGTTTCCGATAAAATGCTTCAGGCACTGCGTATTTTAATGCCCTCTCTAGATTCTCCAACTCCATTATGTCAGTTGTAAAACAATCTGATTATCTAACTGGAACTTTACCTCCTTAATGCGAGGAATTACATTATTGTTTACATTCGGATCATCCATTGTACTGAACAGATTAAAAATAAACTTTGTAAACAAAAGAACAAAACCGTGAATGCCGAGTATGAACAACAATGACTGCGGAAGCCCTACAAACCTCCTTGAACTCGAGGAAAGGTGAGCATTTCGAGAAGAGATAAAAAAGTACATGATAACGGTAAGGCTGGATGCAAAAAAGTTCAAGAACCTTAAATAAACGAAGTAAAGCTACGTATTCATTGAACGGCAAATATTTTATATTATATGTTTCAGAAACGTAATATGTTTCTTAAAGATACAACCTTTACTTATATTATTAAGAGGATATAATTGTGTATATGTATGTAATGTTTTAGACAAAATTACTGGATCGGTTAAAAAAATCTTCACGATCAGAAAGATGCATACTAAGTAACGTGAGGTAAACATTAACTAAAAGTGGCTTCATACAAGTTATTGTTAGTAACAAACAGCAATACTTCCTCGGGCGACATGGCAAAAACAACTATTGATATAGACAATGAAGCATCCAAAACATAATTCTTGTTATTTACGTAGTATTTCCCAAACTTTGTATCTGACATTCTGTGAAAACACGGCTAAAACAATAATGGATTAAGAGACAAATGTTTCATCGCGTACGTCACTATCAATAGGATTAAACCAGTAAAACTAGCGAATGGAGCTGCTAATGGATTTCATCAAAACCAAACGCGGAAAATTGATACCGAACTATGTTAAATTGAAGGTAGTTTGAGCACGTTCGAATGGAAATCATGTGTGCATTCGAGAACCTCCACATTACATACCGGGAATAATTAACATCACCATTTACGGCTACAAATGCTAATGACTTGATATCTCAAATTTTAATGAACTATCGCAAAGTTCTATTAACAAAAACGAAAAAAACTATTCATCCTTGTGCCACTTGACGTTTTCATTTTGAAAAGCGATTTTTCTATGGATGAAAGAGGGCTAATTAAAAGTTTCGTACAGCGATGCAATATTTAACAATTAATGAAAAGCAAATTCGTCTTTCAACATTTTAATTTTGTGTTATTAGTTATAAAGGTACAGATAAATTACTTACAACTTTGTACTTTAATTAAATAACATCAAAGGGTTATGAAGCGGAATTTTATTAAATTACATTTGGAGTTCCACAAGGATCACTTTTGGCCCAACTAATATTTTTATTTCATAATACCCCCAATTTCATATTCCCAATTTCAATTTATTATAATGATACATTAAAATGTTTTATATTCAGTACGTAAAAGCTTTTTCGAATATAATCTATTTTTTTTTTCAAAATCTTTTAAAATTTCATTGTATGATATTCAAAATTACCACTTTATTTCAATACCGTAAGTATAAAAAAATCTCGTTCTACTATCACAAATGTCTGCGTTTCACGGGTCACTACATCTTGCAGTAAATCATGCACTGATCTGTTAATCACGATCTTCATCTATGTAAACAATCTCTATTTATATAACGGCTCTTACATATTTTTCATATTTATCTACTGATGTTTCGTTACAAGAGAAATAATTTAAAATTAGTGATGGCTCGATTCGATGCAATTATGAATTATGAAAGCCTTTATATAATGTTTGACCGTCTTGTTTGTTCAGTGGTTACCGCGTTAGAATCGATAGGTCCCGGTGGGGACGTGGAAAAAATGTCTCGGCCTAGCAGTGCACAGAAGGCAGATCGCCTACTTGCCTCAAAAAAATAAATCAGTAAAACTGTTTAACCTCCGTTCCATGCCCAAGTGAAGCCCAATATCTATGTGATGCCCACACTAGGCAGTGAAGCCTAAAATGTTTATATTACTATAAACTCGTCAAGTTTTCACAATGTAATCTTTTAGCCTTAAATTTAATCTAAAAAATATACTTTGTTCAATAAGGCCAGACGTTTTTATAATAATTCCACGAAACTTTCAACTCAAAGCTCGTAATCTTACTTATCATAAAGCCTTTTTATATCTTTACAATTTTTCACAGATAATATAAGACTTCATAGCTTCACTGCTATACATGTTACTAGCTATTTCACGCGGCTTCGCTCTAGTTAGATTCATGTATGTAAATGCGGTACACAGACATGGACACGCGTGTCAACGTATGAAATGATGTATCAGACTGTTCCGATGTAGCCTGACATTTAGTATCCGTGAACGATGTGTATGTGTGTGTTGCTCGAAAGCGCCTTGTATAGAGTTTGACTTGTGTACCAATCTGCTTGCTTACGCAGTCAAACATAGCGGCGTGTGTCAGAGGTTGCTTGCTTCATTAACATAATTAATTGTAAGTGGGTTCGTTCCTTGGGAGCAAGATTTAACGTTCCCTCGCAATACCGCGGATATTGTAAACGGCTCAACTTAGCATATTTCATTTGATGAGGCGTTGGCAAAATATAAATAAGATTTAATCGTTAACTATATTTGTGCTATAATTTATTAGTGTAGAGTATTCAGTACTATTTATCTAAATAGACTTTCTTTGCAAGTACTTACTTGTTAACCACCATATAAGATGCAGTTTCTAAGGAGGAACTAGCAAACATATCTTTTAAACAATTCTCGTATGCCTTCATTATAAGCAGAAATCCTCCCATTACATTCCATTAACAACAATTCGCTTGAACGTATTAATACACGCGTATGTGACGCCACATTTTCTCAGGTTCCAGGAAATTTTTCAAGTGACGCCGGCTGACATGGATAGATGTGTTCCTGTCAAGGATTTATAGCTTGTTGGTCATGCCACCTGCGACACAAGACACCGCGGATGGGTATCACGTGACTATCTATGTAATAAATCGTTTATGAGGAGGCTCAAGTGTACGAGTGGATGGACCAAAATTTAATCACTTAAATCAAGGTATCACGTGTGAACGACATCACTAATTCTTTAATTGAAGCACGTCAGGTCATAAGTATAAATTCGCGTGAAAATCGATTTTAGAAACTATAAATGTTACATGTGAGTTGTCCACGTTAAGACAAGACAACCTAGGTTGGGTCAGCTAGTTTCTTTATATTTTAGTCTGTATCAAAATGCTAGGCAAAGACCTCCGATTTAAAGCTCGAAATCGATATTTTTTATTGTCTAGTACTCAATGTACTAGACAATAAAAAATATCGATTTCGCCCCGCTCTCTCCACTTTGGTTGTCGCGATCTCTTCGGGCTACGTCTGGGTTCCACAATCTCAGCTGGTATTTTATAATTTATAACTAATCTTATGTAAACATGTCATAACTGTAAAATATCTATTGGAGATACAGTACAAATAAATTATAACGACGTATATATTCGCATAAAAACCATGCTTGCTTCGACCGAAATATTTGCATCAGAGTACTTTATAATAAAACCTCAAGATCTCATCGCTCTTAATTTAATTCAGTTCTTCTATCGTGTATAGTACTTCAATGAGGCTTAACTTAGAAAACAGTACCATAATTTCTAAGCCAAGGCTCAAGACTTCATAAAGTAAAAGGCACCGTCGTTCCTCCACTCTCGCAGTGTGAACTCCAACACGAGTGCCGTTCCACTAATTAACGTCACATTTGATCACTCCGCGCGCGTGAAACTTGATCAGCTCACTGCTCCGCTGAGACGGGACGCCTTGTGCAGATTTTAAAACTAACTAAGCACTATTTTCGCATTGTTGTATGCAGATTTTCTTTCTCAAAGTTAAAAGTTTATTTTCCAAATTGGCCTCTTTCGAGGCGCTTTTAGAACGTCTAATACATTTAAATGTTTTTTTTATTTACCACCGATTCAGAAGGCTGTCTCTACCGAGAAGAACCGGTGAGAAACTGAAGGAAGGACAGAATCGCTTTTCGATTTTCGCTATCGATTTCTAAAATTTAGTTCACATAAGCTTTTTAAAACGCAAATTGTATCAAGGTATGTTGGAAGTAACTCTGAATAAATCTTTTCAAGTGTTGATCAAAATGTTCGATGTAATTTATAAAGACTTTTTGTACTTTAAGCGTCTCTATTTCAATTGCAACATCATTATTTTCTCCCAATGAAAAACCAAACAATATTTCGAAAAGTATTATACTATAGTATAGCAGAACAAATATATCCAGAGACGTGACGCGAAACCGTCTCAACGTTAACGTTGCCTTGATATCGAATTTCTGACCTTTCTTATTCACTAGACAATCTATGTCATCTCTTGTTAATAATAATTAGTCTTTGATATTTAGTACAAAAATGTCTTGTATTGTAATTCAGCATGTCTTTGCAACAGTAGATATTATATTAATGCGTATTTTCTGCTCAACGATAACTAAATTTGATACCTATCCAATGATACTAAATTGTTAAAAAATCACTTAAAAATGTGAATTTAAGAACCTTTTTATTCAGAGAACGATGGCAATAATTTTAAAACCTAAACCTAAAATCAACCAAATTAATATCTTGTTTGTAAATCAGAATGTTCACAATTAAATTTGAAGTAGATGCAACACATATTATGGCTCGATTTCTTATCATTTTAAGAGAAAAGTTGTAATTCTCGGCCTTACATATAATACCATACTGATAACAATAGCCAACAATAAAATGTATCTCGGAAGCAGAAACACACGTACATCTGATTGAGCCCATGAGATTAATTCAATGCTATTTCGTTTTATTAATAAACTCTTCTGGGAATTTGCTATGCACTAGCTGTTCCCCCGGCTTCGCTCCCGATGTTATATTATAGCCTAAGTCACAAAGTATAGATGGTGCTTACTAAAGGTCTAAGAGTCTTTGCAATCGGTCCTGTAGTTTGTGTGAAAATATTACAGATATCCATAGAAAAACACAAATTCCTGTTTACAACATTAATATAGACAATATTAATACTCTGATTGTTTTACGTAAACCCTACAAGCCCAATTTGAGTAAATCAATACAATAATCCACTCGATGTTTACGATTGATGCAATTCAGCATTTGATAACGATGTATCAATTAATCAGGCCACAATTATGCAATTTTGACCTTATCGCGTTGGGATAAGTTCGTTATTAGCGTGTGTTTCGCCGGTTCCCTTTTGGTATCGATCCCGGACCGTTCCCAAACCGAGGGGTTCGCAAAGGAGGTCAAGAATCGATTTTTCGTCGCGACCGGACTTATTTGTCGCGCTGTCATTTGCACAACTCGCGAAATCCCACTTTCTTTGTGATATGAGATAAAAATCTTAGATAAGTTTCAGTTTGCTTTTGAATTAAAGATAATTTCGTTGTATTACCGCGACATAACTGATTATGATGGAATGAGTTTCGTAAAATAAGTATAATTAAACTGGTATAATTTATATTAAGATACTTTTATTTTATTAGTATGTATGTAAATTTCCCATTAACATTGTTTTCTAAAAAAATACAATGTGAATATTAAAGTGCTAAATAACATGTATAAATATGAATCACTTCTTATAAGTTATCCATATTTATAATTGTCTCGGAATAAACATTTTATTACAACTATATTCGTTTTTTTATAAATAAATATTATAACATCCAACAAGGATAAACGTAGTATAGATAATAATTTACGTAACAAATGAAAATGTACAAACATTTTCCTTCCTATATCAGGCATATTTCAGCAAATAATATTGCAATCAGAGTTCTGAATAGCGTACTTGTTAGTGTTTATTTGTTCAAAATGAAGCCCTTTGAGGTGAAATCTATTCCTCATTTGGGGTATTACGTGCACGATTTGGACAGTTCAATCCGCAATTAAATTGAATAGCAATATTATTAGCTGTGTAAAAGCATTGCTTTGATAGCTTCCGATGAATCCTCAAAACTCAAATACCGATATTATTGCAACGTGGATCGGAATTAATCAGCAGAATTGAGTGCAGAACATGTTGGGAATGCATCGGGCGTATCACAGGGATCTGTATTTGGGTCAACATTTTAAAAACATTATATATGGAACAAGGCGACGTGCGCGTATTTTCCGTTGTTCTTTGAAAATGAGAATGTGATTTTAAAAGGAGGCCAGATAATGTTTATTAAGATAGAAAATATTCTCTGCGATTTTTCGAACCTAGGACTTCGTAACTGTGTCATGAGTAGATTTTTATGGTACAGCAAGCACAGGAGAGGGTTACCTGATGTTCAGTGATCATTGCTCACTCTTAACACGAGAAGTGTCACACTTTGCTAATTTTAAAAAAGAGTATAAGGAAAGTATTGTTATTTAAAGACGAAGTGATGGCAAAAACATGAAAATTATGAGTACAGGTCTAAGAAATAAGTGGAAAATACGATCTTTCAATATTAACCAAGGAACTCTCGAAACTTACATCAATTATAAATCGACTAATTCTGCATCTACCAAGATCCATCAATATGTTAATATTCCCATTTAATGCACATGTACCAAGATCAAAGCTCTTATACGTCATGTCGAGCATGCACCGAAATCGGGTGATTGCGTATGATTTCAGATTGCCTCTGCTGCCACTTAATTGCTTGTCCCTTTATGTCAGAAGCCACGATTAAAGGGCAGATTATCGCTTCAACTGTTATAAACAGAATTAGATTGCAGTGCATTAATACCATCGTATCGATATAATTTAAAGGTTATGTAAAGATCTTAAATAATTCTTGAATGTTTTCGTTAGTATTGATTATCAAATCATAATCCCTTTTACTCCTGCATCTACCGAGACCAATTAATATGTTAATATCCCCATTTACCACATCTATGACACAAGCGAAATGAAAGGTTCTATATATCAAATCGAGCATGTACCGAAATCGGTTGATTGCATATGATTTTAGATTGCGACTGCAGCCACTTACCTACCTAACTTCATAAATGTATTAGCGTTGATCATAAAATAATTGTTCCTAGTACTACTGAATTTACCAAGACCCATCAATATGCTAATAACCCCATTTACCACATCTATGACACAATAAGCGAGATCAAAGCCTCTATATGCCATGTCGAGCGTGTACCGAAATCGGTTGATATATGATTTTGAATTGCGTCTTGTCCCTTTACCTCAGAAGCTACGATTATCGCTTCAACTGTATCAGACAGCCTTTGATTTGTACATTTATATTATCGAACATAGAACATTATATATGCAAACATCTCAAGGGTATTTCTTCCCATTATTTCTTAAGTGTTCATTTTTAAAAATCCCTATTAATCCTGCACGTACCATAATCCATGAATATGTTAATATTCCCACAGACTACAGCTATGTCAGAATTATTTGCCTTGTGAGCTTTGAAAGCATTAAAATCATGAAATTGATCAAAGTAAGTTAATGCAAATACCTCAAGGCTGCCAGTAAAATTTCGTTATATTAATTTTGTGATGTTTTTAAAAAGCCTCAATTATTTAACATCAGGTAATCTGTATGCTCCGTTACCTACTCCGTCTGAAATAAGAACGTCGAAAACCTTAACCTACTTTCATTATAATACCTAAAATTGTAAAGCTTCAATTTACAAGAAGAATTTTTCACAATCCCCGCTAACCAAATTGCTTCGAGGCAACGGATTTTATTAAACATCTGCACGAGAGTCGTAATATTTTGTAACTATTTGCAGAAAATCATAAATTCAGACCGGTTAGTTTTAAGTCCCTGGAGAAATAATTGTAAATCCACTTGGAATTGAAACTTATCTTCTAGTTCGAGTTCAGACACGTTTCGGTGTGTATCGGCTAATCGTAGGTATTAGGAGGAATTAAAGCGAACCGTATGAACAAGCCAATACTTACTCAACTAGTTAGACGCCGGGGACTGCGGCATGCTTCACTCACCAAATCTGTATATAAAACATCCCTTACAACAAAGACGGATTTGTTACAATACATATAACACGAGATGTGCTGATCTAATTCGGGAGAAAATTCATAGGGAGATAGCTTAGGACCAGGAGAATGACGTAGGATACTTTTAATCTTGGTTATCCTACGGAACGGGCTATATACGCGGGTGAAACCGCGAAGCACAGCTAGTACTCAAATAAAAATGAATGACAGAAATTTACACGCATTAATTTTGAACAATAGTAACAAATAAGTTGTTCTTTTGTTGTATTCGTCAACAAGGAAAACCGCATCGAACATTTTAAAACCGAAAATGGTGTTTGGTACAGATAAAAAAAAAATCCATTATTCGTCGCTTCATCCATTATGAGCCACTATTTGTCCCTATCAGTCTATACTTCTAAGGATCTATGTTACAAGACGCGAAAACAGTTTAGCATACTTAATTAAATACAGTGTATTTTCACAGAGAGCCTTGTTATTAAAATGTTGCGGTAGAAACGCATTATGTTAAAAGCCCGCGGTAAAAATACATTTCATATTTTATGCCACGAACATCTTTACATATAAATTTAAAGTTATATAAACGAGTCATATATTTTTAAGTAAAAGTGTAAAAGCTATTTTTAATTATCGGAGTAATATACTCTTGCGTGTTTATGAATTTTACACATTACCATATACATTTTACAAACCAAACCTTATCAAATCTTCAAGCCTGTAAGTATCGCGTTGTTGGATACAACAAATGAAAGATTTGTAAGTTTTATTTAATTTAAAAGAAGTTAAACAATGGCTTAGCACTAGTTAGAGGAGATGAGAATATGCGATAAAAAGAGATGAATGATAGTATTATTCTGACACAGCATTCTACGATTGAACTGCACTTTATTAAGCTGTTTGAAGTCACATTTATTTAACTGTCTATTCAGATATGCTGTGGGTACTAAAATCTATTGAATACTATAAGTTTCTTCTAAGTCGGTCTTTCCGGCTGGGCGGATACATCCTACTACCCTCCATGTGCCAAAGGAGATGCATACATACGATGTAAAGAGATGCATGATAGAATCTACTCACGCGATACCGTCGGACCTAAATTAGACTTTATAACGAGTACTTAAAGTCGCAATTTATTTAACTCAGTTTTCAGAGTACTTTTGTACGTAGTTTTATCTATTGTATGACATAAGCTTTTCTAAGCCTTTACGTTTCATACAATGAGACATCGTTGTAAGACCGTTGTTTGTTGGTAACCGTTTCCACTAACTTCAGTAAGCTGTATTCAACTCATATTATGAACGTGTATGAAATCACATGTGCAGAAATTATATTTTATATGCAATATGTAACTTATTATAAAAGACTTTGATGTATGAATACTTATGAACAAAATTTGTGTTCATTTACAAACGAAAATCCGTCCTCCGTGTTCAACGCTAAAAAAATTGATCGAGTAAAATAAATAAATATTCCTGAAGCTTGTACTATGGATAAATTAACACCCAGACAGTAGAATATAACAATGTTCATCACATCATGATTTTCTACTCGTGGGGATCGAACTTACACCCCCCGGCTCAATAGACCATTGCTGTATCCACTGCCCCAATCGGGTCGTCCAATTTTGACGTAAAACCGTACAAACATGTGCACACATTTACAATACTATTTGTGGATAAACATCTGCTTTTATTCCCTAGATAAAATGATTTTATATCCTTCAAAACCCAGCAACGTTGTTTATTAGCTAGCTTACTCTATTTGGCCGGCATTGGGCTGTGAAGGGAAAATCTTATTAATGCCGAAGCTGGTATTTTCACCGGATATTACAGGTGGACGCCATCTTTTCGGTTGTGAAAATTTTCATCGAACAACTATTCCGTTTTGCGGAAATCGAAAAATATTCTGCGATATTTACAGCGCAGTCGATAATTGAAATGAGAAATTTATTTAAAAAACCATTGTTTTTTTTTTAATCTCAATGCATTCTCATTTAACAATATATTTTAACAGGTATCTCATTCAAATTCAAATCGTTTATTTTCCAAATTGGCTTTTTTGAAAGCTCTTTTGAATCGTCACATACATATTTTATTTTTTATTTATCACCGGTTCGTAAGGCAGTGTTTATTAAACTGGCAAGAAACTCAAGTAGTTGCTCTTTTTAAAATAATTGAGATATACGATATTATTTATAATATAATAATACGACAAATAAAGTATTACCTAATAATATAGATACTCATTACTCATACAAAACTTAGATTTAAATTTTTAGTTACATTTTGTACGTACACCTACTCCAAATCTAAAATTCACAACTACAAACTAACGGTACACTTTCCACCAAAAAATCGGCATACAAAAATTCAATCTTCAACAACCATACATCTGAAACACCGGACAATTCTGAATGCGGTTACAATCTCCCGCAGATCCTTTCATACAGCAAACAATATGGAATTACTGCACTTTTCTAAACAACGAGTTATTACCCGTTGTTGCCCGTTCTTACCCGATTGCATCGACCATAGACCGTAGCACAGATTAGACAGGGGACTTGCATTTAATCATTACGTCTACTCTCTATGGACATTGGCGCTACATTTTTTATTTACCTCGTAATTGAAACGTATTGTTTGCTTCGGATATTACAAAAGTTATGAAACGTGCAGTTATTGCTTTCTGCGGTAACGAGACTTGTCTAGAATCTAACATTTTATTTATTTACTAGCTGACCCCGATTCTATGTGTCTTTATTTTCCTATTTAAGGGACGATTTTCAAAACCTTTTTTCTTATTTTAAAACCAATAGTTAATTGATTTATTTGTAAAAAACACTTTATTAATTTCCACATTTATTTATTTTCTACACTATATTCACTTATGTAACTTTTGAAGTCGTCTTTTCTACAAATAAATCAAGATGCAGTTCCATCAAGAAGTAACAATACAAAATATAAGTTATCAATAGTTAATTACAAATTTTCAAGAGTTTTATGAATATCGGTGTCTCAGTAAATAAAATCGTAAACAGTAGCACTATCTTCTAAATATAGACAAAAAAATCGGTGTTTCGGTGGGAGGTTGTATTGGAAATAGCTATGTCAAAAAATACTACAAGCCACTTGGTGCCAAGCGAAAATGTCCCGTGTATTAATGACACTAAGTCCAATTTTCGATTATCTTATGCGCTCAATTGATATGATAAGCACGGAAGGTCAATGCCGTCATCAGTTACCCAATCTGCTTGGCCATATTTTATAGTCCAGGGTTCAAATCCGAAAATTCATAAAAATCTATTTAAGTTCTGAGTTCTAAAGCAGAGCAACTAGTCCAGTACAAGGATGGCGAACTACCTGCATCAACGTGCCATTTTCATAAACAAACGTTTAATTCGGTCATAGATGTTGATTATACGATAAGTGAGCCATCGTATAATTTACTTGTATTAAAACTGTCGGTCTAAACCGAGTTAAAATATATAACCGCAGCTTATGCGGTGGTAACTTTCGATTTAAAGCAAGAAAACTATCAAAAAGCCTAACTTAGTTAATTGAAAACTGAAGCATGTACGGCTATCTGATTTTACCCTATGCTACAAATTCCTAACGTAAAGATGTACAAGTGTCTAAATTTAAAAGCCGCAATACCTTTAAAGGAATATCTTTTTATAGCGCGCTGATAAACGTAATATTAGTTCAAAGCGACTATAAGGTACCAATATCTCGGCAATCCAATAACAAGAGTCAGACTGAAAAGGATTATTAAATCTCGCACCGGGAGCTTGATAAATTAAATCATAGGAAATTATCTTTGCCCCGCTGATTTCTGCTAGACTTCACGTTTTAATCGAATTACGTACAAATTTACTTTTTATTTAATGCTTTTCTAATTAATTTAACTAGCTTTCCCAAGATTTCGCATAGTATTTTCTTGTGTTTGTTTTAACGCGAGTACTTTCCATATTAAATAAAATCCTTTAAAAAGTATTTTATTAAAAAGATTTTTTTGCATTATAAAATCGCGTAAGACGTGTTAGTCCACCTAATGAACTATACGAGTACTATGAAAAAGTTATATAATATTGTTAAATTATTTAGTAAAGAATATCACACTACTAACAATGATGAATGACGGTAAAATACCTATCTCTGAGCATCTTATTTATCAATTTGTATGTGATTGTCGCAAACACAAACCAACAAGCTGACAATCAGACAGACAAAAAAATATTGTTTCGGGGTCTATAAAACATCCATATTGCATAGAAATTGCAACATTTAAAAAAAATTGTATTTTTTTGGCCCAATCTGTAGTCAAAGATTCAACCACTAGACCAACGAGGCAGCATAGAATATGAATATGAATCCATATAGGCATAAGTGGTCTACAAAAGCCTTAGATATATATACTATATGTATATACTATGTTCGATTCCAATCGGAGCGCGTTAAGCCGACAGTGGGGTCCGGGTCCTATCGGTTTCCCACCGGAGCAGGGTGAAGAGTACGTTTGGCTTACTGTTACTGCCGTACTACTATATGGCAAATGTTTTATTATTAAATCTACTGAATGTTTTGTTTGATTGTAAACCAATTTACATATTAGTAAACGACCCACCCCGGCTAGGTACGTGTGCAATGCTCATACTAAATACACTACGGAAAAGCTGGGAACGTTGAATATAAAAAATAGTACATTATTTCAGCCTGCGTTTGCAATGTAAGCGGAAAAAAGTTGATAATTAACGACATCGCATTAGAAACCTCAAAAATAACAGTATTTCTCCACTTTAATAGATGTTTTTATACATATACACCTTCCTCTTGAATCACTATCTATTAAAAACCTCGATCTGTATTAAAAATGCAACCACTAGACCAACGAGGCAGCATAGAATATGAATCCATATAGGCATAAGTGGTCTACAAAACCCTTAGAAATACATATATACTATACGTATACATTATGTTCGATTCCAATCGGAGCGCGTTAAGCCGACAGTGGCGTCCGGGTCCGATCAGTTCCCCACCGGGGCAAGGTAAAGAGTGCATTTGGCTTACTGTTACTGCCTCAGTTAGCTAAGCTGTGGTAAGACTGGTCGTACTACAAAATGTTATTGTTGAATCTACTCGAACGTTTTTTGATTGTAAACTGTGAAGAGTGCGTCTGGCTTCTGTTACTGCCTCAGTTAGCTTAGCTGTGGCAAGGCTGGTCGTACTGCAAAATGTTATAGTTGAATCTATTCGAATGTTTTTTGATTGTAAACTGTGAAGAGTGCGTTTGGCTTACTGTTACTGCCTGAGTTAGCTTAGCTGTGGTAAGACTGGTCGTACTACAAAATGTTATAGTTGAATCTATTCGAATTTTTTTTATTGTAAACTGTGAAGAGTGCGTTTTGCTTACTGTTACTGCCTGAGTTAGCTAAGCTGTGGTAAGACTGGTCGTACTACAAAATGTTATTGTTGAATCTATTCGAATGTTTTTTTATTGCAAACTGTGAAGAGTGCGTTTGGCTTACTGTTACTGACTGAGTTAGCTAAGCTGTGGTAAGACTGGTCGTACTACAAAATGTTATTGTTGAATCTATTCGAATGTTTTGTTTGATTTTAAACTCAATACTCGTATAGTTATTGTGTGCCTCGTTGGTCTAGTGGTTACAACTTTGACTACAGATCGAGAGGTCTAGGGTTCGATCCCGAAAAAATGTTATTGTGATTTTATTTTAAAAGTTTCAATGGCAGTCCTAAGTCTGAAAGTTGGCGTATTTATAAAGTAATGTCACAAATTACTATGGTCAGAAGTACACAATACAAGTAGGTATGTATGTAAGCTTGAGTCCTAAACTAGTCTAGTGTTCCTGGACATCAGAATACTTCGTTTAAGAAAAAGTTAATGACTTTTTTTTTCTGAAAGTGAATTTCATCTCAGTAACAACCCTGAGTGCCTCGTAGAGCAGGTTTCGTTATCTGTCCTGCACCTGATCTCTCTCCGGTCGTGTCGGTCTGCCGTCCCATAGGATTATGAGAGTGAAGGAATAGAGAGTGCACCTGTGTTTGCGCACATGCTTGTGCACTATAACATCTCGTACCCGGCTGATCTCTGCTGAGAGTGGACACCATGACCGCTGTCGGTCGGAAAGGCATTATAGTATTGTCCAAAAAATATTTCACAGTGAAAGCACTTCAAACCGATAAATTTCCATCTGGATGCCATTTAACAATAGAATATTCCCGCCATATAGTTGATATTTTCCGATATATTTTACATTTTGACGTGGAACATTTCATAGACAACTTGATATATCCGAAAAATCTAAATCATTCGAGCAATATTTATAAAATAGGACTTTGTTGGTCTGTTTGTTAATATTCGCGATAAACACTACGCCTAGTAATATCTACAAGAAAGTAACTCTATGTCTCTAATCATTGCCTAAAGCACTAAATCGATTTGAGTGAAATTTGGTACAAAGATAGTTCGGGACCCGAAAAAGGCATAGTTCTCCTTGAAAACCCAAGGGAACGGGAAATATACGCGGATGTAATCGCGGGGAATAAGTAGTTTTTTTAACATATCTTACAACAAAATCAACGTAAAATTAATCATCACTGAGAATATCATACTAATATTATAAATGCGAAAGTTTGTGAGGATTCATGTATGTTTGTTTCTCTTTCACGTAAACCTACTGAACCAATTATGATGAAACTTGATATACATGTATTCATGGGTTCAAAATAACATACCACGCTACCACGGGGTCAGAAGTTACGCAGAACATAAGCGACCGTTTCATAATTCGACTCCGATAAAAACATACATACACTTTAGTCCACAAGCTCCCTTACTAATGTCTAATTTGTCATCCATTTCGTAACATACTACGAACAGATTAATTGTTACATTACAAGGTACATCGGATTGATTTATCTATAGTTCAATCTTCTAATAGCATATCTGATATTACTTAGCAATAAATCAATCATTTGATTCGACAATTGACATAATATCTTACTAATATTATAAATGCAAAAGTTTGTTACTCTTTCACGCAAAAACTACTGAACTGATTGTGATAAAACTTGGTACAACTGAAAACACCAAATATTTTCAAAACAACTGTCTTATTTTTTCAATTGAAAGGCAATGCCGTTTTAATAGACCGAAGCTTATAATCAAAATAAATCGCATTAAAATAAAATCGCATTAATATCGCGCGGCTTCACTCCTGCAACATACATATATACAGCCCATAAAATATAGCCTATGTTACTCGTGGATAATGTAGCTTTCGAATGGTTAAACAATTTTTAAAATCGGTCTAGTAGTTATTGAGCCTATTCGTATCAACCAAACAAACAAAGTTTTCCTCTTTATAATATTAGTGTACAAGGCCCACATTTCGAAACTTTTAAACTTGGAAAAGCTCAATAATCGGACCCAAAATAAAAACTCCGATGACTCACAAATTAATAGTACAACTTAGTTGTGCGTGGGTAAGCGGCCGTCTCTTTCACCCCAAGGCAAAAGAAAAGGATAGCGTACAACCGGTTGGTGGAGCGTGGATCATTTTTATTTTTAGTAATAATTTACTATGTTAATCTTGTAAGGCCTCTATTGGAATGGTCTGTATCGATTCGCTTTTAACCCATTTTACATCGATCGTGACTGGTAGATGGCCTATATATCTTTACTAATATTATAAAGCTGAAGAGTTTGTTTGTTTGCGCTAATCAGGAACTACTGGTCCGATTCGAAATTTTTTTTAGTGTTAGATAGACCATTTATCGAGGAAGACTAGGGCTATCTATCATCCCGATATTCCCACAGGAGCGGAGTCCTAGGGCGCAGCTAGTCTTCTATAATACAAAAATGAATCGTAAAATGTGTTGGTAAACGCATAACTCAACAACGCCTGGACCAATTTGGCCATTTTTTTAATATTCGTTTAAGTTAAAGATGGTTTTACGGCGAGAAAAATTCGAATAATTCCTGAAAAACCCTAAAACAGCCCTTTTCTTTTCTGCATACACACTTGTAACTAAAGCGTAAAGTCAATTTGAGCTTTATTGCTTTTGAATAAAGTTCACTGTTGTGTTGTTATCATTTCAAAACATTGCAAATCCCACGGTAACGGGGTAATAGATATACGCTTGAGAAAACGCGGGCCACAACTAGTGTATCTATGAAATGTACTATTTTTACATGCCGTATATATTATATCATTATATCAAGCTAGCTAGAGCTTCATGTCGCCGTTTGAATGTTATAAAGAAGAAAACTTTGTTTATTTGTTTGTAATGAATAGAATCACTGTACAAAATTGTATACAAATCAGTCCTGTTCTTTCGAAGCCTTTTCAATACAAACAAACAAACAAATCTTTCTCCTTTATAATATTAGTATAGATAATACTATACGAACGAAGTCTTGAGCAATTGCCTATTGGTTTACGTAGTGTAAGAGTTTTTTTTATCTCCCATACTATCGCAAGTGTTTATTGTACTGATAACATTTTAAAGAAATTACTGTTAAACAGGTTTGCCAGGTTAAACACATTGCGAAATCGACGAACAGTATTTATACAACAATGATACATTTATTAAAATATCCAATAGTACTTATTCATTTCATTATTACGTATAGTAAAAGTATGCCTATAGGTCAGTGTTTCTCAATCCTTGGTTCGCGGGCGGAAGAAGCGCCAATGGTTTCAAACCCCTCCCCCTAGCAGAAGACTTACGTTTGAACCTAATTTGTATAGATTTTTAATTACCTACATCACGGATGACGAACCAATGGCACGCAACACAATATTTTGGGCACATACGCTACGCTTACGCTACCTTCCTATCATACTCTATTCTCGAATGTATTATTATTTTTATTTTCCCAAAAATCAGAGATTAAAGATTCTGCCACTTCTATGACCCAATTAAAAATTTATTTACGAGAAATGGCATGTTAATGGAAAAAGATTTGCCATCCCAGGCCTCATCGTAATAATGCTGACAACAATGACGTATAAGTGGTCCTTTACCAAGGAAAATTTGGGAACCCCTGCCATAACCTATCAAGCACATAATATACATATCGATCGATCCTCCATCGCCTCCAAAACTATTAATATACAACCACTATAATATATTGCAAACCATTAAACAATAACTTTCGTTAAGAGCCTGATCATCTACTCAACATTTTATTTCACCTACAAGAAAGAAAATTTGCATCCGCTCCGGTTTAACCGAACCATTGGAACCGGTTTGTAAACATAAAAACTTTGTAACTTGAAGCTTTGTATCGATGTATTAATTGATCAATATCTAAAAGACAGCTTTCATTCACATCTGCCCTTAATTCCTTCTAGTTATTTCGGATACGGCGACCAGTCTGAATTGAGACTAGCCGACAGCGCAAGAGATATGATAGTATTTAACAAGTGTGTGCTCTCTTTTTCCTTACTGTCATAATACGACTGTAGAGATTAGGCGTAAGACCGACGGCTTTACGTATTGTTCGAAAAATTGGGTACCAAGATGGCGGACTGTTATTTTTTATTTTTATAGAGAAAGGGGGCAATCGAGCAGGCGATCCACCTGATGGCAAGTGGTCAACGCCGCCCATAAGCACCCACACCACCAGGGGTCTCGTGGATGTGTTGCCGGCCTTTTAGATAGTGGTACGCTCTTTATTGTTATATATATATATATATATGTTTTTGACATTGTTTTTTTATAAAATCCCAATAAAGAAAGAAAAGAAAGAAAGAAAAGTTTATTCCAAACTTATATAACACACACGATTAGTTTGAATAACAAAAGATAAAATAAAAAATATAGATGAAAGATTAGTTAGATGTGTAGTGCAAGCAGGGAATGGGGCTCGCCACTCAGCATTTGCCACACCGACATGGGTAGATGTGGTTTGTGTGGCCGGTTTTCAGTAGCCCCAACCTCCCCTCAGGGACATGTGGAGTGTCAGTGAAGCGAGATCGTAAACTAAATGAGGAACTAAAACGTGCTTATAATAAAGATAATTAATAAAATACATACTTAGATACAGATATCATAACATCAATAACATTTCTTTACCATTCATTTTCCCAAATGCAGAAGAATTAATAAAAAAACTCCGGGAATCGAACCCGTGACTTCTCCATATAGTCAAAGAAGCGACTATGAGACCAACCCACATACAAGCCAAGCGGCCAACTGCTCCGTCACACCGGCTTCGATTACGTAACATTTCGACTCAAGTTCACGGCCAACGGGTTTGGGGTGAAATGGTAAGCTAGTATCGATGTATTGGCTATATACTAGCTGTTCCGCGGCTTCGCTCCTGTAGCATAATGTTAAAAAGCGTATAATATAGCTTCGTGCCTCGGAGAGCACGTAAAGCCGTCAGTCCTGCGCCTGATCTCTCCCCAGTCGTAACGGTCTGACGTCTCATCGGGTTATGAGAGTAAAGGAATAGAGTGCACCTGTGTTCGCGCGTTCACATGTGCACTATAATATCTCCTGCGCAGCTGGCTAGTGAGATTGGCCTGGATTTTTATATTATAGCCTATGTCACTCGATGAATATTCAGCTGTCTAATGATGAAAGAATTTTTGAAATAGGTAGTTTTTGTGTGAAAATGTAACAAACATACACATAAATATATACTCTGTATAACATTAGTATAGGAATAAAGATATATATCAACTTAAATCGATGAAACAATCTTAAATTTGAAAAACAACGTATTAAACAAGTATCACATTTTCAACAACAAGACAATGCATATTTGCCATATTTAGCCTGTTTTAGCGGCGATGCAATGACATCACGTGATGCAGTCATCGGTCGTACTGTGTAGGTCAATGTAATTTTTTGTCAGTTTATTCGCTTATTACCAATTGAAATCTCAGTTATATGTCTAGAAATTCGTGATTGCTATACAACTACTGCCTTACTGTAAACCATCGCGGTTCCGCCTGCCTTCGTATAACCAACCTTTTTGTAATAAAACAATTATCTATGCCATTTATTGAATCATGAACAAATTTGCATTTGCTATTCAATATTATTATAGAATTTGAGCAGTGAATACAATTTCTTCCATCAATTATTCATGTTCAATTGTGTTTATAAAATTGCAACAACAATGCAATCAGAGTAGGTGTATTTATACCAAAGCTGTATTTAAAATTTAATACTCACTCAGGAACACTTTTGTTCTTCGATAATCACACAGCACTGAACAAAACTGTTTTCCCATAACCACGTATAAACACATCTAAAATACATAGAAACATCGCTGCAAAATCGGCGTACATTTTGAAATTACCTGTCAAACAGCTATCGTGACAGCTATCACAACAAAAGTTAAAACAAGCAATACAAAGGTGGAAATTCAAGTTGATTTACAAAATAATAATTAAATTCGTTATTTTGCACGGAAATAGAGTGACAGTTATATCCAAGGCAAGATTTGATGTGAAAGTATAAGCAAATGGCAATATTTTGACAGATGTTACCGAGTGGAATCGATTAGGACTCGATATGGCTCGACGGATAGTATCGATACGGGGCGACGGAAATTGCCTCTTCCGATCGTGTTCGTACTGTGTGTTCGGGACTCAGGAGAAGCACCGCGAGATCCGATTGCGGGTGGTGGAGCGTGTGGTTGACAACTGGCACAGATACAAGGACTTCATAATCGGGGATAGGTCGTACGGTTGCAGCATCAAGGCGGCGAGGGATTACCGTGACCTGATGGTGAGAGACGGGGAGTATGCGGGCCACGTTGAGCTGCACTGCGTCAGCGAGCTGTATCCTGACTATACCTTCGTGGTCCATAGAGACGCGTGCTTGAAGACCATAGAGTACGGACACGGGAGGAACATCAAACATCTTCTGTTTTCGGGATATTTGGACGCGGGACATTACAGCGTGTTAGAGTACTACTGATTTCTAAATTGTTGTGATTTTTTATTGAATCATATTTATTGGGAATACGATTTTTTTAAAGCAAATTGTTTTATTTTCATTCAGATTTAAGATGAAATATACAAAATTACTATTTTTTATTTTAGTAGAGTAATGAATGTATATCCTTCCGTGAAAATGTCAAAAAGCAATATTGTTTTATTATCTGTGGCCGCGGATCACGGTGTAGTAGCGAAATACTATTAATCCGAGAGCTAGGACCAGCTAGGACCTTTTAGAGGAGGTGTTTCAGACAAGCTGAAGACTTGTCTGATACCTCTCCTATTATACCCCGATATGGAAGTGTAGACTTCTCCTTATTTATGATCCTGCAGTCTTAAAAGAAAGTATTTTTCAAATCCAATCGGTTTCGAAATTATTACATTTTAACAAATATCCGCTTTATCATATTTATATGGATTTCTACCAAAAATTAACTGGCAAACTAGAAAATCTATAGATTTACTTCACAAACGAAGCACGATGAATGGAGTCTAATAAAATATTGACGAATGCCCTTATCATTACGTGCAATCAAGTTCAGACATATTTGACCCCTCTTAATAAATGATGAGTCTTTATAATGCACCCGTATTGCGATGCCCCTCAGGGATGGTGAACCATTGATGGGAAGAGACAATTTTTGGGCACGGAACCTTTAATGGATTGGCTTAAATTCACCACTAGAGGCGCTAGTGTAGCGTGAGTTCACGAAAAATCATTTGTCACAGTTTATGCACGGTTTTATTTGTTTTTTTTGTTTATTTCTGAGGTATTTTGAAATATTTGATTTTAAATATTATTCTAATTGTGTCTAGTACGTAAATAAATGATAGATTGTACTAATACGAATTGCAGGTGAATGAATATCAATGCTTGAAAAAAGTGGAACTAATAAAAACTTGTGTCCTACTTTTTTCCGGGACTGTGCTTCACAGAGCCATGCTCGATATATCATGACTTAATTGTTAACTTTGTTTGGCCAGACTTAATAACAAGCATTGCTACTTTCAGTTTAAATCACTTCATTCGCCAGTGGCGCCAACAGAGCATAAAAACAGTAAACAGCTCTCATTTTTACACACTAAGAAAAAAGTGTTAAGAAGGTATTTTATGTTGCTGCTATTACTGACATCGGACTAACGGCCTCTCGAAGCTCATACCATTCTCCCCATTTTTCTACAGACCACATCCATCTACTAAATGCTATCTTTTTCAAGTCGACCATCCTCACTACCATACATTCACACTTACCATCCCCATCCTCGAGCTTATACTATTATATTATATGACTCCTACGACCACATTAAACATTTATTTAGAAAAATGCGTCATAAAGGTTCATCATCCCTGCTCTAACTGTACAGATGCATTTAACTGACTGTCCTGGTTTGGGTTCCTTTAGATACTGTTTTATAATATTTTTTGAGGAAAGAATCAAAATTTAAAAATATATTAGGGTAACCATAGATTTTTATGGCTGTTGGAAAAATATCATTTTTCGATTTTGTCTAACTGCAAAGTTAAGGCTCTCCATTTTACAAAAAAAAAGAAAATGTCGTACGATTGTCGTATTGTTGTCTACCTAGATAAAATTGCATATTCTCGAATGTTTCTTATTGACTTTGAATTTTAATTTGACTATACAAATGCATAAAAATATCATAAACAAGTAAAAAAATCAATTTCCTACGCGATGAATCATTTATTGGCTAAAAATTTAAATCGAAATGTCAAAGATGCGTCATATGTGTAGACATGTTTTAAGAGTAAGAAGGCAGAACATAATATATGTCCTCTATCTGTCTTTCACTTATTTAAAAATTAAATTAGATAAACTGTATGCCGCAGTTTCGCCCGTGTTTAAGTGAAATGCTAGTCTATATGAACACCATCATTTGTAAATTTTATTTCTAATCCATTTGGTAGTTTCGAAGATTTGCACATTTAAATCAATTTAGCTTTAATTTTTGATTTATTTTGTAAAATATACATTAAAACCTTATTTTCAGTAAATTTAAATAACTGGCCAGCTATTGCAAGTTCGACGATTAAAAGGCAATCCCGCATTGTGATTGGCCAATGCGGATTGGCCGCGCGTTTTGATTCTCGTGGTTTTTCGGCGTGGTAGAAAGAAGATGCAATTATTGTGAGAACGTATTATAAGTTATTGAGTATTGTTATTAATGTTATTATAACAAAACATTTTCATTATATAATTTACCACAAAACAAATTGTATCAATTTAATAATAGTAAATATAAGCAGAATCTTTAAGTTGTTTTTTTTTAATTTAATCGAATAATTTAGTGTTTGTTTTAACACGAGTACTTTCCATATTGAATAAAATACTGTTTAAAGGATTTTAAACGCGGTTTATTATACACAATCACCCGTGACCACGCTCCCTGTAAAGTGCTCGAAACGTCGGATTAATAATAATGTAAAATAATGTATGATAAACCGCGTTTAAAATCCTTTAAAAAGTATTTTATTTAATACGAATAATTAATGTTATATAAATAACAACAAAAGTAAAATAAACCAGCCATATTGCATTGCATTTGTACAAACCGTATTGTATGTTATACATTATAATATCAGAATGGAAACAATAATATTAGCTTTTGTAACAGAAACGTGATATTTATGTTAATATTTTACTGTCGTACGTGTCACGGTATAATTATGAGAACGTTTATTTACAAAATTGATGAAGTTACAGGATTGAATCTTGAGTCTGTAATATTATGATCCACAATTACTCGTTAACTACACAGTCCATTTCATTTTACTTTTACGACTACATAAATAATGTTATATTAGTGGCTCGCCCTGAGCTCTCATTGATATGTATAAATCAAGACCTTCAATTTTATAACACATTCGGCTAGAAAATCACTTATTTTACCCCGCTATCTTCGTTATCTCATCACCAATTTCAATCATTTTTGTACCAAAAAAACAAAAAACCCACTGTTTAAAGAAATGTGAACTAAAAAGGGTAAAAGTAAAACTAAAAAGGCAAGTATTACGATACCCACTAACATAAAATTTAAGAGATTAATAATTTACCGTTTATTATGTTGCAAGATATATAATCAAGTCTATTTTACTCAACCAAGATGGTGAAAAACAATTTCAAATCCGTCCAGTAGTTTGTGTTAAAATATAACAAACCTCTATAACATTAGAATATAAGTATAAAAAGTCATTTATTCAATCTCGTTCAGTATTAATCCATTAATTCGCATTGATTTCCAATAGCATGGTTTTAAAGTAAAAATGTTCCATTTACGCGTTAATGAATATTGAAGCTTTTAATAAAATTCGATGTACGAGTATAAAGATAATGAAAAACTGGTGCACAAAATTGTCGCGGAAAATATTCATGCAAGGTATTGTATATCCGTGCTTTAGTGTCTTTTTGGTAGAGGTTTTGTGTTAAATTAAAAATGTATCTAGAAATTGAGAGACAAATTTAAAGGAGATTTTTCTAAGAATATATTTTAAAGCTTTTTTGCAAAAATAAGACGTTTTCTCAACCTTGGCTTATGACTATACTTAACAAGAAGTGTTGGTGATTTGTTGTTGGTGAACTATTGATTGGTGAAAAAATACAGTAACAGTAATACATAATGTTTATTTTTTGCAAATCATTCCGAGTCCTGGCTCGATAAATCAAAAATCTATGCAGTTTTTATTTTAGTCAAATTCCGCCTTGAGATTCCATCAACATTTGATATTCCCCTGTACAATCGTTAACAATTGCTATGCACGCCTATAGTAACTTGTCTTCATTTATCACTACGGGAATGCATCACCGGTTTTGAAATACGAATATCCCTCATTATTCAGCGTCACCCGTCTATACGTTGTACGATGATAATGTCCTTGTTATTTGAGCCACAGCGGTGGCCTATATTACCCCACCGCTGAAGAAAGCGGTAGGGTTATGTCAAACTCTGACCACTTCACATTGACCCTCTTTTGCTCTTGTAGACCAAGAACACCAGGATCTCTCGTGGTGGTCTGGTGTTCCAATTTGCCTAACTTTTCTTTTGGCTAAATTTTTTCCCTATCATATACTACTACTATAAACGATACTCAAGTTATCATCGGACAAAATTTTTCATACTTTTTAACAAAACTATTTTATAAGACTTTTTCTACATGAGCTTCGAGGCTAAGTCTTTCGATCTACACTAAGCATTAAAGACCAAGTCTAAGTATTTGGATGTGGGTTTTACTGACCTTTACTTCTGGATATGATTAAATATCATTATGTCCTTGTCTTCCCTCATAAGAGTGATAGTGATAGCGACACTTAGGAGAAGTATCAATTCATAATTCGAACATTAGGTCTAAAAGCGCCTAGAAGCGGACCGAATTAAGACCGAAAAAAGTAAAAATTTTGACTTCCACTTTAACTTTGACTTCAGAAATCGAATGCGTTTGTTCTTACAATACTCGCAATGATTCACAAGTCATATTTACTTTTACGTGTTAATGAATCAGATGGCAATATTTTACATTGATACTGTGAATCATTGTACGGTGACGTAGAAATCACAATTGCAAATAAAAACTAACACGATACAGTAAGGTAGAAAATAATTTAATATTAACAGCAGAATAGATTTATACAAAGAAAATGCTTTAACGGGAGAAAAAAACGCAATGTGTATAATTTTGATAATTTAATTAATTTGAAATATTTTTGTATCATTTTAAAACTATTTAGAATTCATGCAATTTTTTTACTACTTTTAAAAGCCTGAGAAATTAAATCGCGATTTTTTTCAATTGATGTATTACTTTTATTTGATGCAAAATCATTTATGTGGAGTTATTCCGAATTTTTATTTAAATCTATCTTATACTCTCAGTTATTTTCTATTCAAACAATAATTTAATCACGTTAAAACGTAAAGTAAACAATTAAATACTCGAGTACATCTCATTTAGTAGATGAAATTGCGGTCGTTGCTACGTTAACAATTATAAAATAGGTTTTAGTAATTGTTTACTATATAAATTGTGTTTTCGTGTCAATTGTTTATTTTAATTACAATGCACTTAATCTTAGTTCCCTTTGCGTTGTAATTAGCATACTATTTTTTACAGCATAAAAAGCCTATATAGCTTTTGTCGTTCAGTGAAAATGCAGCTTTTTAATGCTAAAAGAAATGTTTAAATCTATCAAGTACTTTTGTGTTTATTCATTCATTACATTATAAACAAAAACATTAATGTTTCTCTATAATATTAGTTCAGACTAAGCAAATGCTATTTTTGAATTTAATCACATTTTTATAATGAGACAAAAGTTGTTAAGTAGGGAATTGTAGGTAATGAAATGAAATGATTTGTTTTTTGGGAAGTATGACAAAACTATATTTTATATTTAATTTATATCTTGATATATATAACTCGCATTAAATATAATGCAATTGTATTATTCTTGTAACTGTACTTATTCCATATCTTTATAATACCAATTTTATTATAGTTTATAGTAATCACGTTAGAAATAAACGACAAAACTTGACATTAAGATAAGAAAAAATGTTTAAATTGAATGTTATTATTATTATGGTCAGATAAATTATGAAATACTTATGTGTAGCAATATTACTGACTCAAATTCCACACAAACGGTGCATATTTTACTCTCATTCATCTTTTTTATATATCTGTTAACCTTACGAATAGTATTTATGTAAAACACAGGCTAAGCTCCGTGGTTTCTAGATGTTTTTAGAGATCGATCTTTTATAAAAAACACTAATTTTAGTACAATTCTATTGTCTAATACTGTATACGTGTTTTCATTGTTTTGTCGCGTATACAAACATGAACTAGGAACTTTTAAATAATTAAAAAAAAAGAAATACTCAATCCGAATATATTCGGCCGAATACAAATATGCCAAAGACGCCGAATACCGAATAGATATCAAATGAATATTCGGGGATTAAATATTTTGTCCTTCAAATAAGCCTTCTCCAAATTATTTTTAAAATTATTTAACGTATTTTACCTTATCTTAACGGGAATAAAAGATTATAGCTACACATTTCACAATTTAATTGTGAAATGCAAGTATGAAGTATTTATAAAATTCTTATGATTTTTTATAACTACCTACGCCAATTTTGTAGTCTACGCGAGTGACTGCGGGCAAAATCTAGTATATTATGCATTTTATGCTTATATACAGGGTGTCCCGTAATGGGTGAAGCATCTTTTGAGGGATGATAGCCGAGTTAATAATCTATCAAAAAACCCAATATAGGTCATATGAAAATATCACTATTTTTGAGATATTGAGGATTTTGTAGTTTTTTCAAAAATGTTGACCTCACCCAATGTTTTATATTACTGTGGCCGTAATTCTTATTGGTTTTTCATTTTTTTTTTTCTAAGTTTTCTTTATGAGTTGCTTTCTTGGATACATGCATTAGATATTAATAGAAATATCAGACAACGGAAGAAAAAAAATATTTATTTCAAATTTAGTACAGAGTAAAATTTTGAGGTCAGATTTGATAGTCTGTGGTTTAAAAAAAATGTACTATACTGAGACAGTCAGTGAACTTAAAAACTTCTGTATTTAATACCAATTTCAAAATGGTATAAAAGTTATGGTTTTTTCCTATAGCAAAAAAAATATTGCAATTTGAAATCAATTTGGGACCTATTTTAATGATATGTCCAGAATGATACTTAGTATGTAATGTTATTTTTTTAACATGAAAAATAAAATTAAATGTTATTATTGGTCAATATTAATAAAAATACATAATCTGTAACGTGAAATATTATGTATAAATGCATAAATTTTCAAAAAATTTTAAATAGAACCGTTATTGTACTATACCGTTGTAAACCTTTGATTTTACATGATGTGCCACATTCTACCGTGGAAATAGCTGGAAATTTGAATTCAGCTCCCACTACACCTATCATCAGTTCGATAGACCAATAATTATGGACCCAGAAATCTCACGGGATGTTGGTTAGTCTCTGAAAAGTTTGGCCACCATAGCTAAAATTTGGCACAAAGGTAATTGTTTAACTTTTAGATTTATTTTAAATTAATAAAATAATATTTTCATAGATAAGTATTAGAGAATATTGGAGAAATGTGAGAATATTGTAATGGCATACGATAAAAGTGGACATTAAATTTTATGAAGGTGTATGCATTTATACACAATACATCACATTACAAATTATGAATTCTTATTAATATAGACCAATAATAACATTTAATTTTATTTTTCATGTAAAAAAATAACATTTCATACTAAGTATCATCCTGGACGTATTAAAATAGGTCCCAAATGGATTTCAAATTGCAATATTTTTTTTTTACTATAGGGAGAAACCATACGTTTTATACCATTTTGAAATTGATATTAAATACAGAAGTTTTTAAGTTCACTGACCGTCTCAGTGTAGTACATTTTTTTTAAATCACAGACTATCAAATCTGACCTCAAAATTTTACTCTATACTAAATTTGAAATAAATATTGTTTTTCTTCCGCTGTCTGATATTTCTATTAATATCTAATGCATGTATCCAAGAAAGCAACTCATAAAGGAAACTTAGTAAAAAAATTATGAAAAACAAATAAGAATTACGGCCACAGTAATATTAAACATTGGGCGAGGTCAACATTTTTGAAAAAACTACAAAATCCTCAATATCTCAAAAACAGTGATATTTTCGTACGACCTATATTGGGTTTTTTTGATAGATTATTAGCTCAGCTATCATCCCCCGAGAGATGCTTCACTCATTACGGGACACCCTGTATATTGTTTACATCATATATTTTAATAGTTATAGTATATAGTAATTAATATTCAATACCCTTTCTATATTATTGTAATTGTATTTTTTTTCTATTAATAAAGTTCATATCCTCATGAGGCCCTGTTGAAATATCAGCACTACGGTCTGATGATAGTGGCAAAATGCTGAGTCTGGATCCTTTCCAGAAATGTAGTACACCACGCACCTCTCCAATCGTTTTCCAACTGACTCTTACACCCTTATTCTAAGAAGTTACCTTAATTTTACTTCCACTCAGGTTACGTCAAATATGACGTATGACGAATTCAATCGAAAATTCATAACATAAAAATAGAATATTTTAATAAATAGATCGAACGAATGGAGGTGTTAAATTGGTGGTGAGTGGACGTGAGTTAGTAGAGTTCCGACTCAGAATGTAAATTTTCGTTGACAGAGCTTGAGTGAAGTCGAGGAATGCTCGAGGAACGTATTAGAAAACGGGTGTTACTTTGTTATGTTTTATTATATTTTCTTATAAATGTGTTCTTGTGTATCTCTTTCCCTGTAATTGTGTTACCTTTCTTCTGTGAATAAATGTTTTATCTATTTTCAAATAACCTTACCACCTCGGAAGTAGGTATGCGATATGACAAACAGATGACTAATGCTAATCTGACTCATTTATCCTCGAGCGAGTAAAATGCATGTTTACTAATAATGTTCATTGCTTTAAAATGTTTAATACGTTTTTAAATTTCCTTTGCTGGGTTTGTTCTAAATTTGCTATCTTCAATACAAACGGATTGTGAGTTATTTATCTTAAGTACTAGGAAGTAAAACCGGGGGCTATGTTATAGAAATCTAGCTGCGCCTCGCCGTTTCACCCGTATATCTACCGTTGGTGGGATTTTAGGGATAAAAGCTTATATCCTATCTAATATCATTAATGCGAAAGGAAGTAGTCTGTACCTTCTTAACGCCGAATACTGAACTGATTTGGATGAAATTTTGTTCCAATATAGTTTAAAACTAGAAACAATGAATACTTTTTATCCCTGAGATCTCAGAAATATACGCGGGAGAAACCGCAGCGAACAGCTAGTTTAAAATAATCTTATCTATCTAATGTTACTGTAGATTTACTTTAGATAACTTACAATTGCACTCTTTTTTATAATTTTAAATGTAATATTTGGTTGGAATTCCTGCACTCAGGCTTGGTCAAAGTATTTCTACTTAACTATATAAATATTTACGTAATGTCTTCTGCTTCGTTATACTTAGAACGAGTGCATTTAAAAATAACGTCAAATTTGCACTTTAGGACTTGTACTGAACAAATGTTTACCATATGTAGAAAAATTTCTATTTCCACGCAGTCCAAAATTAAACTCATCTAATTATGTATTTAAAAGATAATATATTCAAAGTACGTATAATTATAAAATTCCCACAGCAATATAACCTCAAAACAATGCATTCCGTTATTTATGTATATTAATCTGAGCGGAAACGATAAACATTCTATTTCGGTACTTGTCGTTCGGCACCATAGTGAAGTTTAGCAAACTATCGCAAATTGATTTTTAGCGTTATCTCCCAGTGTTCGAGGAAGTGAATTAGTCATGGCATTTCCTATTTAAATAATTCGGCTTACGGCTGTTTTCAATATTCTATCTATTTTGTTTTGTTCACTAAAGTCAGGCAAATCTATCTATTTGCACTTACTTTGATTACAATATGCTGTCGACGGATAGCCTTTGTTATTACTTTTGACAATCAAATGTCATTTAACCTGAGATTACAATGTATCCATAATCTTTGATACATGATTGAAAACGGCCGTAAGAGTCTAGAACACATAGCTTATGTATATTAAAGTTTGTATTTAATTTAAACTGTACATACTAATATTTTATAGAGTTACAGACCAGTACAACCCATATTCACAGACTATACTATAGGTTCTCACAACGAACAAATAAACCTCAAAGATAATACTTTAGTGGCAGTTTCTCACTTAGCGTTTAAAGTCAAACTCGTATATGTACTTCGCTTTTCATAGCTACTCACATAGACACAAGAGGCGTGTTCTAATCGTATATTCGTGCTCAGGTGGTTCCGACGCGACCCGACATATCGTGTCCATGAAAGGTGCAGATGTGTGGGTTGCTCGAGCGCGCTTTTTTGAGTGTGACTTCTGTACTTATACAAAACTTTGTGGTTGTATGCCTTCATTATGTCAATACATGTCGTTCGGAAACGAACGAAAGTTTATCACAACAATCGCAATTTTTAACGTTATCTTTGAATTATTTGAGGAAATTAGTCACACAATTTCCTATTTAAATAAAAAAATAAATAAAAAGTACATTCAGTCAATACTGTATATTTCAATCAGCGATCTTCTCTCAAGTACTTAAATAGGGCAAGTGATCGTTGCACAAACATAGTTTTAAATTAATAGCTATATTATTATTCATTTACTAATCTTATTATTCGCTAGGCTTTACCCTCTGCTTCGCCCCCCTGAATCTACTACATAAATCCCACGGTAATAGTAAGTTTTTCGTGCTAAAAAAATCCTTCTAAGTACTCCTTACTGTATGTATGCAAAGTTTCAAAAACATTGGTTGTGAAGTTAACGCGCAAAGAGGTAATAAAACACTTTCGCACTAAAATATTTGTTAAGATATAATACTATTACTAATGGTCAAATTGTAAGTTGGGATGTTTTTTTTAAATGTTTGTCTCCCAATCACACCACTACTACTAAACGGCTTTTGATCGAATTTCATATTAGACGAGTTAAATGATTAAATTCAATTACATCACAACTTCTAGTCAGTTTTTGATAGAATTTTAGCAGAGTTAAATGATACCTTTTTTGATTACCTTTTGTTGATCTAAAGACCCCAATTTTTTTTTTATGTTATAGCAGGCAAGCGTTAAAAATAAGCGACACCGCGGGCAGAGACTAGTATAGCTAGCTTTAAAAGAGCAACGACAGTACTTGACGTAACAACATCGTGCCCGTCTGTCCATTTCAATCAAGAATACTTCCTTCAATTCCTTTAAATAACCGCCCGTCTTTGTATTGGAATTAAACATATGTATATAAATACGTTTGTTTTACTTATATATCGTATTTAATAATTTTGTATGCAACAGTTCTTATCTACACTAATATAATTAAGAGGAAATCTTTGATTGTTTGGTTGTATATGCTTAAAAACTACTGGACCGATTTTAAAAATTCTTTCACCATTCGAAAGCTACATTATCCACGAGTAACATAGGCTATATCTTATAGGTTATATATAATATTATGCTACGGGAGCGAAGCCGAGCGGATCGGCTAGTAAAATATAAAATGATGTATTTCCATCCCATTCCTTTCCCATCCCGTTATACTCCGTTCCCAATTGTCTCCTTATTTTACCTATTAAAGTGAGAAACTACTTATTTTCAGAAGTTTGATAATAAAGAAATGTAACGAAAAAATAGCGGTAAGTATTTATAACAAGAAAAATTCGTAAAATAGTATTTATAATTATTATAAATCTAACATTTTTATTACATAAGCTAATCTGAGTGAAATATATAATAATAGGTTATCAAACGCATTTTACAAATCATGCTGACAAATGAAATAGTTTTACTCCGATACAAAATAATAAATATTTTGATTTAAAAAATTGTTATTATTTTTAAGTCAATATACACATCGCATTAAACAGGGCTTATTTAATTACAGTAGAAAATGAGTATTAATATATTTACGAGTATACTTTATTTTCCCGAGCAATATTTTATTCAAGCACAATCTCAAACGAATTGCATGATAATAATAATTATAGCTCCCTGACCGATTTCGACCATTTTGGACGATCTCAAGATTGACTAGCCAGCTGCGCAGGAGATATTATAGTGCACAAGTGTACGCGCGAACACAGGTGCACTCTCTATTCCTTTACTCTCATAACCCGATGGGACGGCAGACCGACGCGACCGGAGAGAGATCAGGCGCAGGACCGACGGCGACACGTGCACACCGAGGCACGGGGGTGTTCCAACACCTCCAACTTCCAGACTCTGGGCTGTTACAGAGCTTTCTTTGTCAGAAAAGCCCTAATATTTTTTTTTGAATCGACCCCGAGACCCCTCGATCTATAGTTAAACATGCAACCACTAGACCAACGAGGCAGTCAAACAAATAGCATATAACATAAACAAAGCGATTTATTTTAAGCACATATTGTGCTGCAAAACAAAATCTAAACGTCCGTTTAATTAAACGCAGATTAAAAGTTAAACAAGCTATAAATAGACATCGCGTAATGAATTTTATCTCGACTGCATTACGAATACCTACAGTACATCTAGGCTAATATTATAAAGAGGAAAGATTTGTTTGTTTGTACTGCTCTGAAACTACTGGACCGATTTGGATGAAATTTTGTACAGAGATTCTTAGAAACCCCAGGACTGACATAGGATAGTTTTTATCACGAAAATCCTACGGAAACGGGATATATACGCGGGTGAAACCGCGGAGCTCAGATAGTACTATTATAAAAGAGACACGTTTGTATAAACGCGGTAATGTGTGAAACATGCTTATTATTTTGCACTAAGAAAAAAATTATAAATAAATTCCAATCGTACAATGTCCTTGAGGAGATATTTATTATTATTATATTGTGTTTGTGATCAACCTTTCCATTTTTTTGTCCCTTTTGATATATGCTATTCCTGTATTGTCTTATCTGTTCTTATTGTACTTAATGATTATAAAAGTGTTAAATAAATTTAATAAATATATTTTTTTCCAATCACCACAAAGTAATAATAACACTCAACATTTTTTGTGGAAAAATGTCAAATTGATCCAAAAATCTATTACGCGTATGAAACTACGATAAAAACACTACTAAACGTCAATTTATTAAAAAAATAAAATAGCTAAAGTTAAAAATTTATTAAATGTTATTTATTTATTAAAGTGCAACATTATCCTATCTAAAAATAGATATAGCGCAATATTATCTCAACTGCAACGCAAATATCTAAGTTATGTAGAATGCTATCAGGTTATCGATAGATTGTCGAACAGCTGACTTCGTTGATTGTGGAACTTTCAGAATATGATTATACTATGTTTAATTACGTCATTGTTTATTTAACACATGACTGATTTTTTATTACAGTTTGGAGTACTAAAGCTAGAAACAACTTCTTATGCTTTTTTAAAAACATACTAGTAGTTCCACTCCCGTAGTATAATGTTATATAGCCTATGTTACTCGTGATATATAATAGACATTTTCAATTACAAAAACTATTGAAAGGACTGCCTATTTACAAACAAACTAAATATTGCACAGATATTGTGTGCAATGTTAATTAAACACAATATTAATGGAAATGTTTATATTTCAGTTGTGCAACTACATCTATTATCCGAATTTCTGATATCGAAAATACATTATTAACCGAATTGAATTATGAATTTCACGTTTAAAATTTGTAAATACATTTATCTGGTTCGTAGAAACAAAAGAGGATTTATTTACATACTAGTTGCGCGCCCTCGCTTCGCACGGATTGATCAGTATTGTATCAGGCACTCTGATTGTAGAACTTTAAGAATATGTTTAAATTACGTCATTGTGTCAAAATGTCAATGAATCAATCATTTAAGACATGACTGATTTGATGTTACAGTTAGTAAAGCTAGGAACAACTTCTTTTGTTGTTTATTTATAACATACTACCTGTTCCGCGCGGCTTCGCTTCCGTAGCATGATGTTATATAGCCTATGATACTAGTGAATAATGTAGCTTTCGAATAGTGAAAGAATCTTTAAAATCTGTTTAATAGCTTTTGAGCATATTCATTACGAACAAAGATTTCCTCTTTATGATATTGGTGTAGACAAATGTATTAAAGACTTTTGGAAATGTTATCTTAAATCCGTAATTATTGCGATTTCTACTAACAGTTATATTCGAATATACATGTTGGATTTTACTTGTTTTTTTGGATTTTTTTTTTAATTTTTTTACAAAATTTTAACGGATGCCAACCCCATCATAACCTAATTTAATATTAACACTAATCTTATAACTATTGTTAGATGTATAAACAGTGTAATTGAAATAAAAATTGTAGCCAAAAATTCGAATCCGGCACCTTATAAATACAACTATGCCATATTATTTGTCCTTGTCCAATTCTGTATATTACACGAAATATTTTGAATAGAACATGAACAGTTTTGTATGAGTTTCCTGTTTTACCAACACATCCGCTATGGATGCTATGTGATTTACAATATTCGTCATGATTTCACTAACACTTATTTCATCTCCAGGAATAAAAAGATTGCCAGTATTTAATAAAAATTTTTTGAAGAATTTTAAACGCGGTTTATTTATTTAATGTTAAAGTACTTGCGTTCAAACAAATACAAAAATACCATTGCTAATTTCTGTCTGCAAACCCCTACACCGATTTTGTTCATCTTCGAACTCGACATATTCTTTTATGTAAACTGTTCGACTATGCAATTTAATAGAGATCGGATAAACAATACTCAAGTTATCGTCGGACAAATATTTCATACTTGCATACAAACAATTGCCCGGCCATCTCGACTGTGAAATTTTGCATCGCTCGGTCAATAAATACATTATTTTTAGGTTAAATAATCATTGTAACCCGATTATAGACATTTTCAATTACAAAAGCTATTGAAAGGAACTCCCTAACAAACGAACTAAATATTGTATGCAATATTAATTAAACATAAAACAAAATTTCATGTTACAAATATAAAAAATGTTTATGTTTCAGTTTTGCAACTCGATATCTGTTATCCGAATTTCTGATATGGAAAATACATGATTAATCAAATTTATTGAATTATAAATTTCATGTTCAAAATTTGTATAAATTTATTTGGTGAGTAGAAACAATAAGGGGATTTATTTACATATATGTTCCCTGCCCTGGCATCGCACGGATTAAACAGTATTGAATTTCATTTTTGTTAAGATGCTTGGTATTATAATGAAATTAAGTTTAAATAAATGTTTATTGTTAACACTACATCCAAAATTCATTCTCAAAAAACTACAAAATGCATTATTGCAATGGGAATAACTTTTTTTAAATTTATCTTACAAAATCTGTAACGTTAACTTCTGACATATTTGAGCATAATTACCTCAGAAATAATTTACTCTACAGAAATACATAATATAATATTCACATCCTGTTTTACCCCTCTTCCAATTTCCTATCATTATCCTCTCGTTACCCTCTTCCCTTCCTTCAAGCCGGCAAGGCAACTACGACACTTAGTTGATGTAGGTGTTTAGGGGCTGCCCACGGTGGCGTGTCATCACTGCCCCTGCAGTGAGGACACGGCAGAGCACACGCTGGTGGTGTGTCCGGCCTGGACAGCGCGGCGGGCGTCGCTGGTCGCGGTGGTGGGAAGCGACCTCTCCTTGCCGGCCGTGGTGAAAGCCATGGTCGGTGACGAGAGGTCGTGGACCGCGGTACTGTTCCGGGAAGACCACGACGAGGAGGAGCGCAGGATGGACACAGCTCCTTCCATCCTGCTCTCGCGGAGGGGCCGCGAAAAGCGGCCGACACCGGGGGGTTCGCGGAAGAATGCTACGGTGTGCCCGTGAGCCCCCCACAAGGTGTGTGAAGGAACATCGAGGGGTTTTAGTCGGTGCAAGTCCGACATAACCCGGTCGTTTCCCCAGACGGCCCGGTATGCGAAGGCATTTCCTCTCGTAAAAAAAAAAAAAGGTGTTTAGGGGCTGCGGTCAGTCACTTAACATCAGGTGAACCGCATGCTCCACTTGCCTGCTCTAAATATTTGCTAATTAAACTACTTAAAAGTTTTGTAAACATTGAAAATCCAAGTTCTTTGTATATAACACAATCGTAGAAGGAAAATATTTCGACAAACACATAACACTTGATTTAAATAGAATTCGTATGACTAATTGTAAGGACAAAAGGACAACTACATAGGGCTGTCACTTCTGCTTTATCTATACTAATATTATAAAGATTTGTTTGTTTGTATTGAATATGCTCCGAAACTACAGGACCGATTTGGATGAAATTTTATACAGGTATTCTTTGAAACCTTAGGAATTACATAGAATAGTTTTTATCACGAAAATCATACGGGAACGGGATATATACGCGTGTGAAATATATCAATAAAGTATTTCCGCGTACATTATATTCATAACAATATCAGATTCATTACACATAGGACTAGGTTATTAACCAGTGAAGTAACTTGTAAAATACAATTTCATTCATCTACATTCTATAAATAAAGCTGAAGAGTTTGAATGCGCTAATCATAGGCACTGCTGGTTCGATTGGAAGTAAGCAACGGGAGCGAATCCGTGGAAAAACAACAGTGTGAAACAGCCAGTCACTAAACGTAAAAACTTAAAGGTAGCAACCCTAATAGTACTCGAGAATTTACTATTATCATTTAAAGTATGAACGCATGTTACGTTTCGTTTCTTTGGAAATACAGTAAGGTTGCTTTAGTACAATGGGTGTTTATACTAGTTAATACAGGGTCGTAGGCCGTAGCCAATATAAGTAGTATTAAGAATGAAATACAATCGAAAATAAAAAAATATTAATTATGTAAATATGGCGTTCTAAAATGTTTATTTTCCAGAATGGCCTCCAATCTAGAAAATAAACGTTTAGACTTCGACCTTGACTTTAAATCTTCCCCTAACACCCACTAGTTAAGAAGTACCTAATTTCATACCAAAGTATAAATATTTTGCCGTTCATACCCGTGCCTCCGTTCATACCCATACCTCCAGCTTTGCATCGACAAATAACCGAGCGCTGTGGCACGTAAATCACTTTGCACTATTAATTGGTGTACATTAACACCGATTAGTGCCGTCGGGCCGGAACAATCGGAAATTGTGGACGGTATGCGTGAATTAACCGACTGCCAAAAAGTGGTGTTAGAAAAATACCGGTATTTTGACTACCAAAGTGATAAGTTTTAGTTTAACCAAAATACCTGTATTCTGACTACCAAAGTGATACGTTTTAGTTTAACCAAAATACCTGTATTCTGACTACCAAAGTGATAAGTTTTAGTTTAACCAAAAATACCGGTATTTTGACTACCAAAGTTATAAGTTTTAGTTTAACCAAAATACCGGTATTCTGACTACCAAAGTGATACATTTTAGTTTAACCAAAAGTACCTGTGTTCTGACCACCAGAGGTAAGTATTGTGTTTAACCAAAAATACCTATAGGTGTTTTGACTACAAAGTCAGAGGCAAGTCTGAGTTTAAGTAAAATTACTTGTATTCTAACTACCAAAGACGTAAGTTTGAATTTTAGTCGAAATACCTAGTACCTGGTATAGGTACCTATATATACAAGTAATGATTTTCACACCTGTATTCCGATTTCTGACTGAACTGACTGACATTCTCACGTTATATTTCATTGAATTAAACTATTATAAACAGAAAAAAGTGTTGGTTTAAACGCGCTTATCTTCGAAACTAACGGAGGAATTTGATAAATTATTTCCAATTATGATAGGTGTTCTTGAGGAAGGTAAGGCTATCATCATGATAGCGAGTGAAACCGAAGGGCACAGCTAGCACTAATATACTATACTTATAATGATTATAGAATAAAGTTCGCACCGGAAAACTTAATCATAAAAAATGTTTCTATGTGATGTTGTGTATTTTATAAAATATATGATTTAAAATTTTAAGTTAATATCCCCAAAATTAAAAATTCTTCAATATAAAATATATAAAATTAATATTTCATCATACGGCACCCGACACACTCTTAGCAGTTTTTATTTGTTTTGTTATGGTTATTGTTATCACCGGTGATTCACAGCTGTGCGTTGAGTGCAATCGAGACAGCTATACGTATATCTGTCCCTGTTTACATTCGAAACGACGCAATCGATTTCGATATGGTTTTTAAATTAGAAAGTCGGATTTCAATTTCGTTTATTCATTTGTATGAACGATTATCTTCTTAAATATCCGTGACGTACATAACATGGTACGTTTATAAATACATTTTTTTCCAATAATAATTCTACTACTACTATAAAACGTCTACTACCGTAGTTAGTAGTAGATTAAATAGGCGACCAAAACTGTTTAAATAGAAGATAAATTCAGTTTCCTGCGCTACTCGTCGATCGTTACACCTTCGTATATTTTTAAAAGCGTGCCCAGTACTGTATTTTCTGGGGAAAACCGTCAACTACGTAGGGTAAAAAAACATAAAACGGAGCACGTCTTAAACATTAATAGTTAAAAGGGACGACGACTCGAAATATTCGAAGTAGATTCTTATTGGTCGTAACATTTTTATTCAGGAAATATTATAAAAAATAAAAATAATATCCATCTCGTACAATTTCAAAATTCAAATGTTAGCCGTTAGCTGTTCTAAGTAACATTTCAGCGGTTAAATATTACTTAAAATACTAAAGGACTACTATACATTTTAAAAATTGTGAATAGGATACAATAATGTAGATTATTTTTCAATGTTGGCACAAAATAAACAATAAATAAAACAAGACCATGTCATACAAATAGCATTGCACATGAATACAAAAAAAATAAACAAAAATAAAATTCCTATAGCTTCTTAAAGTTTTACTAAATCGATAGTATTTAATCTCAACAGATGCCATTCCACATTCCAAGCATAAAAAAACATAGCAATGTATAAACTCGGCATACATGATACCGTAAATCTTAATCCGAACCTCTTTAAACAACTAGGATATTTTTAGTCATGGCGTAACCGTCGGAACGGGCCGAACTACGACAACCTTCGCGTACGAATTCAGAGGTACCGACAATTTTGTCCAACTTTCCTCTCGGGTCCCAGACCCAAGTTCGAAGATGCGTTGAAAATCGACCGCCACGAGTAGGGCTCACGCAAGCGCGACGCTATCCTACACAGTAATCTGAATGCTTTAACAATAATTCGCTAGCTAGATCGCCAGGCCAGTAGAATCGCACAGCGGCTTACCTGTTGCCAGTAGTCCTCCAGGGACAGCTTCCACTCGAAGTAGCCGGTGTCCGTGACGTCCTGCAACTCGCGGAATAAGTTGCCGCTGGGAAGAACATCCATCGTGGTTACATGTGACGCGGATCGAAACTATATTTGAACACACCGCACGTATACCCGCCTCGGAAGCAAGCGCACGACTGATTTGCCCGCGTACCGCATTCCTCCCGCACCCCGCGCCCCGCTGATATCCTCGACCACAGACCCTATTATACTTAGACAGTACGTTTTATCCAAAATTTGCAAAAATAAATAACAATGTGTTATATATCTTTTTAAAATTATAATAAGCACAGCTATTTTTTTTTAATTTTATGTTTATCTATACAAATAAGAGTCTATAAAAATTATTCAATATATTCTAAAATGCGTTAAGTGTATGCGCGATAGACGACGAAATAAATTTAGAATAAGTATATTAGCCATCATTATGGAAATAAGGATAAAATAAAGATAGAGTATTCATTTTATTTTCCTAAAGTAGTTATTAGCTTATTCATTATTTTACCTGTTAAAATAATATTTCATAAAAGCATTCGAGAATAAATAATTATAAACGATATCGAATTAACTTATTACCATAATGAATTAGTATTTGTTTCGAAGGTATACAATTTAAGAGGACTTTGATAAAGTCGTTGATTTTGATAAGCATTAACCTTGATTAAACAAAAATCAAAACTGTGATAAAGTGGTAATATCAATATTTACAATTTACATAACTACGATTTTTCGTTTTTTTTTTTATTTCTTCTAAATAGATTACCTATGAGTATACAAGATGAACTTAATGTTATCTATTCATATCATAATAATTATTCAATATTAATTAATACTCGCTTAATAATGGCTGAATTAGTAGCAGAAGAAATCACTTTATACAAAAATCAAATTTTTAACAAAATGATTTTATGTTTCTTGTTGAATTTTTAATTCGACTCGTGTCTTAGAAAACAATTTTTGTTCTTGCAGCGTTCAATGAACATACTTCGAAAAAGGCACAACATTTATAATAAACAATAATAAAAAAATATCATATTCAACAAAGAATTTGCATTAAATAACACCATTTCAGAAACGCCGCGAAGAATATAAAAAACTTGTAGCGTAAGACATAAATAATAATTGGCAGATAAGAGCCAATTATTTTAAATAGAATTTGTTATTGAATATTCTATCAAGAAAACGCTAAGGTTCAATAAGAAGCTTATAGGAATACTGTGGAGCGTAGCGGTCAAAGAGCAGCTTATGAATTACAGACGCTCTCTCGGCTTTTCGTAGAATTAAGTAGTTTGCGATTTCCGTTAACATTCACAAGTTTATCAACATAAAGCTTAGCACTTGAATTTATTGTATATTTTAATTGCATCTGAAACCATACAAGATGAGAGAAACTTCAAAGATAAATTTTCATTACGAATTTCAAATCATACCAATAAAATTACAAAAATAAATGTATGTATTTTCCATTCGAGCAAATACACAAAAAAATAAAACGACACTATAATATTTAGTAACTTCCCAAATAAATACATTTAAAGTATCTTTCAAAATAAGCAAAACAAGCCAAATACAACAATAGTGCATGTCTATACCTTCCTACGTCTACACAACTGTTTGCATCGGATGCGTACGCGCCGTACGCAGGTACTCAAGAGTCAAGACTTCTCCCATTCATGCTACAGGCCTACCAACTTACGAGTATTCACCGCGTTCCATTTCAAGTTTCAAACGCGTTCCTTTGTTTTGCTTTTTTAACGACTTTAGAACACATCTTAATAATTTTTGATACATTTTTAATGCATATTAATTTTATAAGAAAGATTTAATTTTAGAACGCATTTTAATTTTTTTTTATACTTTTATAATCCATATTAATTTTATTAGAATTATTCGATTGTGTTTTTGCAAAATAGGCTCCTTAAGTAATGAATAAAAATTAATCCCTACCTACCCCTTCTGTCTTGATTAGCAAGCGCCATTTTGATTAAATATAACTTATATATCAATACCAAAATTCTAGGAAATCCGAGAACACCACACATGTCAAAATCCGTCCAACTTTAGTATGATATATAGGGCATAACAAAGAAAACGACATACAAACATTTATTTAAGTATATAATTATATAAGGATGACAGGTGAGCCCTCGAAGCATTACAACTTACAACTAAAACTAGTGAACTAATTTCAGTATTGTATAACTAAAGAAGTAGAATAAAACATACGCTCAAAAACATTGCCCCTTCTATCGCAATAAGTAAAAAGTAGCTATAACTGATGTAAACCCGAGTGAAGCCACGGTGCGTTGCTGGTTTAATAATAAAATGTTTATGTTTATAGATCTAATCAGAATTGATTATTATATTATAATTATAAACTACAGAGAAGTGAAAACATAATTTTATAAATATTTTCGTAGTATTGAAAAGGTACCCGTTAATGCCGAATTATGATAGGTATAAAACATCCGATAAGAATTCAATATCTAAGATATCAAAATATCAAATTGAAATATAAAATACGTTGAAGTCAAGCAATTATGGAATTACCATAATATTGTATGTTTTTTTTTATTACTAGCTTATCTGTTCGGCTTCGCTCCCGTAGAATAATGCTAGAACATAGGCTTTCTATCTTTCACCTAGTGAAGATACAGCCTTCTGTGAAAGAATTTCAAACCGGTCCAGTGCTTTATAAACAAACATACAAAAACACAAACATTTCCTATATAATATTAGTATAGATTATTGAATTTACCATAGTTTTTATTAACAACATTTTTTACTAAAATTAGGTATCAAACAAATAATTAATAATCTTTGCCTTCTTAACTAAAAATACAAGTACGGAGATATCGTTAGTATTCTTTAATATTTAATTAAGGATCTATGAAATTATTTCTTGTTATTATATTTAAAAGTTTCAAAAGGCTTTTATCAAAGAAAATGCTTATAGTCTAACCTGCAGCCTAACACCCGTATTCTAATACGCACCTTGAGCATTTCTCGTCTCCACTGAACCTCACTCCTCAGTCACTATTCGGCCTCTCTGGTGGATACTGCAGTCAAACTTAAATCTTAGAATACCGAATAATATTTCTCCACGTCATATTTCACGTAACCTAATCCGAGGTTGAATACTTCTTAGAATATGGGTGTAAACTTCAATTTGTAGTCAATAAATCAATCATACTGTTTCATTACATGCCAGTTACTGCATTATATTGCTATAGTTCGCATCGGATGCATTGTATTTTACGGATCGCAACATTCTTTAAATATACGAATGCTAAATAAAGTGAAAAATGCTTTTTTACGGATTTTTCACACGATATAAACTGTAAATTGTAAATAAATCAAGTTAAAAAACTTAAATCTGTTAAAAAAAGCATTTTTATCAAATAAAAGAATGAGACGAACATGGGATTTATAATGTATAACTGTTATATTCGTTTTTGAGGTTAATTTTAAGAATTGCAAAATTTCGCACATTATTTTACATACTCACGTTGTATACAATACATATTACCGTATATTTTTTAATAAAATAAGTACACTACATACAACAAAAGAATAAGCGCTTTAACTCTACTTGCGTTCAAAATCATTAAATAATTAAATTTAATTAAATTTAATTAAATTTTTGGCGATCTCGCAAAATGAACTTTATTAATTTTGGTTTAATTTATATACAATTTAAAAATTTCACATTTATGTATGGGATGAATGAACGGGTAAAATAATATTAACAATAAAGAATTTACATATTCTCACGTAAAGATGTTTTTTTTAATAATAAGTGTGTGATATTAAAACATTTCTGGCCATACAAATGACCTTATAGAGTAGACCACAATCCCCAATTTTTTCTGTCTTGAAACCCTAATGGGTGATATGTATTTCTTTGGCGCAATTATCTTGATAGGTAAAGAAATTAGGTACTTTACAAATGTAGTTAAATGTATGTATGAACGTAGTTATGACAATGTTTAACAAGCATTAACACGTAAAAATATATTAAAACTGTTCTATTCATCTCATAACAATTTTAAAAATCAATATTATGTAATTAGTTCAAATGTTCGTATTTAAATGTCGCGACTTTGAGAAATTATACTATAGTGTATTGTGAATTCTTGATGGAAATGCAGTTAAAAGCAGTTATTAGCATTTAATAACCGTCCAAAGTGAAAATATATGATTTACTTGAATACTTCGAACAGGTTTTCGTGTTAAAAATAATACATGGATGTACTCACCACGCGTATTCGTTTCAAAAACACGTCGTACAAAAACATGAAATCCTTTTTATAATGTACTTTTAATACGCATATCTGAGATTTTGCGAAAAAATATAACAGGCGTCTAAATTTACTTTGACCCTGAAGGCCCCTTACCAGTCCTTTAAGCTTTTTATTTAAAACTTCAAAAGACGCTTTGACGCTTATCCAGTACGTATATACTTCAATTTTTCATGATTCTATTAATAAATGATCCTAATGTTGCGTTTTATATTTATACTTACCGGTTATCAAAGACTTGTATTTAATTATAGAAGAAATATCTATACTAATATTATAAAGCTGAAGAGTTTGTTTGTTTGTTTGTTTGAACGCGCTAATCTCAGAAACTACTGATCCGATTTGAAAAATTATTTTAGTGTTAGATAGCCCATTTATCGAGGTAGATTATAGGCTATATTATATCATCCCGATATTCCCACGGGAGCGAAGCCCTGGTGCGCAGCTAGTTGTAGATATTTTGCCAGTCATAAAAAGGGGAATTATAAACAAAAGGATCGACGGCAAAGGGATAAAAGTGAAAATAAATGCTAGAAATTATACGAAACTCATTAAGAAATTCAAGACAATCTGATAATAATACGTAGCTTCCGTAGACCAGAAACAGCACTGGTAGCTTCTTTAGAAAGTTGATCAAATTGGTTCTGAAACCAATTGCAAAAGCAAAACTCGATTCCCTTGTGAGCGGCGTTCAATAATTTTGTTATAAGTTATATCTATAACTCAGTCATTTTGGTTTCGTCGGATGGGCAATATGCTGTTGTTGATATATTTTTGTGTTATTAATTTATGTTTGAACGGTCAATAGTTGTTTAGTCTGTTCGTTATAATCCTTTAATAAAATATTAATTTATCTTCTTTACAATTTTACAATGTTATATAGGTCTTCAATTAAGCGATATACGTATATCGCTATATTGAAAATTTCTTAAGAATTCTAAACAAGCCTAATCAATTTGTCAGGAACAAGTGGATTGTCATAATATTCTCACAAGTTTTTTTTTAGATAAATATTTTGTAGACCTGTAAAAAAGATATCAAACAAAACAGCAGTAGGAATAAATACAAAAGACAGCCTTATAGCTAACAAGCTATCTCTATAAGACAACTACAAAGACCCCTGCAGTAAAAATATTGCAGTTTAATGTTTAAAAGGAAAAATATAAACCAGACGAGCAGTGCGAGGAGAGACGTGACCGCTTAAACGTCTTACTCCCCCTGATGAAGGACCTCCGAATCGGTCCGAAACTGTCGGTCTAAACCGAATTAAAATACAGTGAGTATAAACCGTGTTAATACAACTAATAAACCAGACGATTTAAGTGGGGTTTTAAAATTGCTGGACACAGTATTATTTATAGCTAAAACAGTATATTCAAAAAGACTTTTGGTGAGACTCAAAAAAGCCCCGCTTCTAACCAGCCAGATCTATAATTATATGTCACGGTATAAGTAATAGGAGAGGCATCATACAAATTTTCAGCTTGCCTCAAACACCTCCCCTAAAAATGGTTCTAGCTCTCGGTATATCTATAAATATCTTAAAACTTTGATCGAATCAAATATTGTTACTCACATCTAATTTAAGTATAAGTCAAATGTCCTCTATTTACTAACAGAATACATCGCTAAGAGCTAGGCGTTAGCAAATACATAATCCAGCAAATATGTTGCAAGCTGCAGTTTAGACTGTGGTTTCCATTGCTTTGCAGTCTCTATGGCAACTAAGTTTCTCTACTGTACTCCGCTAATAGATAATAAACTTCTATGAAAAAATAAATATAACTTGTCTTCAAAGAATAGAACCTAAGATTCATTGCAAATCCTTCTTCGAGGAAAGAATTCTAAATAAGCCTCATCAGTTTGTTGGAACAAATGGATTCTTATAATTTTCTTCGAAGTTATGATATTAAAAAGGTCCTCGAAATAGTACAAATAATAAAATACAAAGAGTGACCTTTTAGCTAATGAGCTAGCTCTGCCAGACAAATATAGACGCCTCTGATTTTGGTAGATATATTTTTCGAAAAAGAACAATAAACTAAAATAAATTGTTGAGTTCGCAGTAACTATAAATATCATAAAACTTAAATTGATTCAAAAATAGTTACATCTAATTTCAGCGTGAATAAAATCTATGTTTACTTAATAAACTACATTGCTAAGAGCTAGACATTACCAAGTACATAAGCTACATCTTAGACCGAGGTTTCCATTGCTTAGTAGCCTCTATGACTAAACTTTACCGCGTATTCCTAATATTATGAATGTTTGCTATTATACAGACAAAGTTCTCTAAAGTGGAATTATCATTTCTCAAGTGAAACAAAAGGATCTCTACTAATCTTAACTATTAGGCATATTTTATACTTTGTATTGTTGCTTCTTGATGGAATTGTACATGATTTTCATCATGTACAATTATTAACTATTTAGAGAAAAACACATTTTTTTTCTAGTAGTAGATGCTTTACCTGAAGGTGGTGTTCGAGACCGATCGTGAATAATGTTGTAATTTAAAATTCATAATAATATAGTGGAATATTAAAAGTAAATTTTAAAAGTGTTTTTCTTAAAAACTATTAAGCATTTTTCTCTTATATGTAGTACCTACCTATCTAAAAACTTAAATTCGGCTATTAAGGCCCGATGTTAATAAATAATCCTGATCCAAAAGACGCAACGATATCATATTGTTTGTCATTATACAATATTTCGCTTGGTATTATAAAATCAATACTTCGATCGGTAAATTAATAAACGGATTGCTTTATCAATCTATGGTTGCGATTTTAAATAAGGATTGATTATGATCGAATTTGCGAAATCACTAATGGCCGTTTTCAATATATTCTATCTATCCCTTGTTTTGCTTACTAAAGTCAGGCAAATCAATCTATTTGCACTTACTTTGATTTCAATACGCTGTTTGTTAAAAATTAATATACATATAGAAATTATCACTCGTCGACAGTTTAAAATATTTCTTCTATGTTGACGATTCACAGAACATTCCAGAAGTTTGAGTCCAACTATTTATTTGCGAACGCTTTGAAACTGTTCAACAATTTATAACAATCCGATGTTTTTGAAACAGATTCGTTCGCTTCGTTTGGTTGCATTAAAACTTTGCGCCTGCAAAAAATTTTAACAATTACGACGTTATGTTAAATTGCTAATAATATTATTTACTAGCTGCGCACCAAGGCTTTGCTCCCGTGGGAATATCGGGATGATATATAGCCTATAGCCTTCCTCGATAAATGGGCTATCTAACACTAAAAGAATTTTTCAAATCGGACCAGTAGTTTCTGAGATTAGCGCGTTCAAACAAACAAACAAACAAACAAACAAACAAACAAACAAACAAACAAACTCTTCAGCTTTATAATATTAATATAGATAATGAGCGCTAATTTGTAAAATCTTTAAAATAGAGACTTTCTATACAAAAAAGCGGACAACTATGTCTTTTTTTAATACAGACACATTTGGTGAATACAGATCTCATTATAAATTAAATGTTTTATGAATTAATTCAATTAAGTTATTTGTTAACAACTACTACTTAATCTAATTACATAGCCTATTTGAAGGTTTTATTTTGTAAAACTTTTTTAATAGATTTCTACTTATCGATACTATTAGTTTTATTTATAAAACAGTTTCGTCTTTAACATTTAATGTTTCTCATCGTCCCTCTCAAAAGGCATTCCTTATTAATTTTATTAATTATTTAAAGCGCTCTAGCTTCAGATATCGGATAAATATCGGAATTACAAAGTAGCTAAGATTTCGAGCTATAATCTCATTTCCGAACGTATCAGAAGTTCATTTAATCTAAGGTATACTTAAGGTTTTTTTAATAAAAAATTCGTTCTAAAAAAATTGTTTCCATAAGCACATAAATATTTAGGAAAACGCATTAGTCATTAGTCATTAGGAATAGTTTACAATAGTTTCTGTCCACGGATTCGCTCATTTTAAATTATCCTATCCCCCAGTTAATTCCTATCTTTGTATGAAATTTCAACAAAACTATTTAGTTTGTTGAGGCGTGATTGGTCCACAAACTACCAAACATTAAGATTTATAATATTAAGTATAATTAGATATGATAAAAACAGTGCTTTTATTGTGTTTTCAAAACGGGGTGAAATAAAGTAAACCTGTTCGCTCGCTCCCCTCTTTTGAGACCCCACTCGCGAAATTTACTGCAAGTCGAGTGAATTTAGTGATCAGTTCACTTTTGTGTACACCACGACATGGTTATGTGAAAAAACTGGATTTAATTCCGTATTTGTGACAGCGTTCCGGTTTTAGTGAAAGTTAAGGTAATATTTGATTTTCAGCGTTATGTTTTAGTATTTTAATAGTTCATACTGTTAAGAAATAATGTACTAAATAAGCTGTGCGATTAGAATTAAAATGTTTGTTTTTCATTATGTCAAAAATGCGAATGCGCGATTCTGTCACGAAGTTACGAGAGAAATGTGTGAATTTAAGAGTTATAACATAATAATTATATGTTATATTATACCAAGGATTTTTTCTATTATTATTCTATTTAAGCGATTTTTATTCTTCATTATAAAGTGATTAAGAATTACTAGTGAGTGTATCATGTTAAGAAATGTAACAATTTTAAATAAAACTAATAAATAAATGCAATTCAGTTTTAATCATCGGCCGTTACAGCAATTTATATATATAATTTATTAACATACTTTATACTTTGTATTGATACTTCTTGATGGAATTACATATTACTTTTATATAAAGACAAACACATTTTTATACTTTCAATTCCACTATAATTATTAACACTTTTTACAATAATGTTTTATTTATTTAAACACGACTGGTTTCGTACATCATCGTCAGGTAGTTAAAAAATAATAATTTATTAGCAATTCTAACCCGATCACCTGACACTTAAGTGCATATTCCAAATAACTAAATAATTCGTAAAATTATGTAACAATAACAGTAAACGGTTACATAAACTCCGTCACAACAGTAAGTTAGCGTAACCGGTTATATTTCGATATAACTTTCTTTTGGCGCAATCATGCGAATAACACTGGATTTTAATATGTAAGGAAAGTGGGTTAATTTCATGTTACAACATTGTTTCGCAATAAATAGAACAAATTAGGAATTTTATCTATACTTATAATAGGTATTAAGAAATATATAATTGTTTGTTAGCCAGAACCGAAACAGATAAACAAAAATGTTAAATGTACCAAAATGATCTGGTTTCTGTTTTATTTACTAGCAAAATGTTATATCGTATAATGTTGTGTTTGTTTTAACGCGAGTACTTTCCATTTTAAATAAAATACTTTTTAAAGGATTTTAAACGGGAGACAGTCTCCCGTGACCACGCTCGCTGTAAAGTGCTCGAAACGTCGGGTTAAGTAATAATGTAAAATAATGTATAATAAACCGCGTTTAAAATCCTTTAAAAAGTATTTTATTTAAAATGTTATATCATTAGTCATTACATAGTATAAAAACAAAGTCGCTTTCTCTGTCCCTGTGTCCCTGTCTCCCTTTGTATGCTTAAATCTTTAAAACTACGCAACGGATTTTAATGCGGTCCATTTATTAGATAGAGTGATTCAAGAGGAAGGTTAATATGTATAATAACATCCATTAGATAGTTAAAAAATACTTAAGTTTCTAATCGGATCTCGTTGATTATCAATTTTTTCCGTTTACTTTGTAAACGCAGATACGAGATTTATCAAAATAATATACTAATTTGGATACACAACGTTCATATTTTTCTGTGGTGTATTTAGTATCAGCATTGCACCCGTGCGAAGCCGGGGCGGATCGCTAATAACCTTTAATTCAGTCCGTATCACTGATTGAAGATGAAGCTTTCTAATAGTTTTAAGAGTTATTAAAATCAGTCCACGAATTTTATTAATATGTAATGTGGAGGATGGTATTATTCCTCCAACGAAAAGGGAGGATCCTCGACCAGTCCGAACCGCAGGACTGGCCGGGCGTTAGGCCCCGAGGATCGAAGTTTTGAAGTTGTATATGTACTTAGCGGCGAAAACATTTTAACATCGCGATTTATGAATTGGTCACGTGACGCCACATGGAAAGTACTCGCGTACAAACAAAAGATTATACTATACATTACAAAAATAGTAACCAAAAATCCTCTTCATAATATTATCATAGAATGTATAGAAGATAGATTGGGTCCAGAATTAGTGTATATTGTTGGAGCGCTGATATCCGATATACCCTTGACTGTTGATTTGCGCCTTGTATCCAATTTCTACTCCACAATTTGTACGCGATCCGCAATTACAAGTGATATTCACTAACATATCCATTTGATTGAATAATTATTTTACTTATGCCCTTATTTGACATGATAATTTATTTACATTATTTATAAGATCATTAAATAGTCAAGAGAAGATTTTTTTTCTTTATTAAACGCGATTATTTTCGATTTAGTAATAAATCGATTTGGAAAAAAATCGATTATAATAGGCAAGCTCATGTATGTAATATTTATCAAGCTAAGCTATCTCGAAAACTATGCATTTTCTAGGAATAAAGATGTGGCTTTTTGTAAATGTGTGTTATAAAATTATAAATTTATTATAATGGATCTTCAATCTGACTTCGTTCAGATGGTTTGCGTTTTTATCGGTTCTGTAAATTATACAAACGACATACCCAGTTCATTCCTTATTTATTTATTTACTTGACAGAGTTAATTTTGTTTATATAGATATATTTACTAAGTCATTACAAAAACATTAAGTTTAAATATAACAAACAATTAGAGGGATATACATGCTCAAAAATAAATCTTATGTTATCAAAAAATAAAAGAAAACTGTCTAAAAATTAAACCCTTTATCCGCACGGATTAAGCTACAGGAATTACAGCGAAAACCGCATCAAAATTTGTTGCATAGCTTATGATACAAAGGAACGGACATATGTAACAGAGAGCCCTAGAGATACCTCAAATCCGGTATTTGCTCGGAAATTCCACCAAAAGGCTACCGTAACCTTTGTCCAATTTCCTTCAATTAACCATCCGTTGGAGTGAACCGGTCCTCTGTAAATGCGACGATCACTGTTTTTAACCGACTGCAATGAAAGACGGGTAATGTTTTTCGTATGTTTGTGGGTATGTTTGTATGTTCATTTCTTTGACATGCTTTATAGTTCAAACGGCTGGACGGATTTTGACGTTGTTGTATTCGTAAGAATTTTGGTAGAATGCTATATAATTTTTTTAAATGGCGCACGCAAATCAAAAAAGGAGGGGAAGGGATACGTCATAAATAATTCAGTCACGTTTTTCAAAGATAATTATTAATTAATTTTGATATATACCATTTTAATTAAATAGAACAATAAGATTGACGAACAATTCATACTAAACAGTGCCTTAAATTCAACTATGGCAGTAATTGCGGTCTGTGGCAGAAATCTATAATTATGTGCCTTTGAACAACAATACAACTCGATTAGGTGTCATATACAAAATCATAGCTTAATTTTGTGCAATTGATTAGAAATGACTATAGAGTTACGGCCGTTTTCAATAATGTATCAAAGATTAAAGATAGATTGTAATCTGAGATTATATGACATTAGATAGTCGAAAGTCATAACAAAAGCTATCCGTCGACAGCGTGTTGAAATCAAAGTAAGTGCAACTAGATAGATTTGCCTGACTTCAGTAAGCAACACAAGGGATAGATAGAATATTGAAAACGGCCGTTAGACAGCTATATCTATCTCCTAGTAAATGAAAAGAAATGTTTTAAAACCGTTTCATGTTTAACCTGCTAATGAACTCCAAAATTGTAAAAAATTGCTTTATACTTACGATCATTTGTCACACAAAATAGGTGATACTTTACTATGTCATCATGTGTAAATTTCTTTACTGTGTTTATAATAAAGAATATTCATTAATTCATTTATTCATTCGCTTTTGTCACGTAGAAATGACCACAAAACAATGTTTATAAATTGTTATCTATGCTTTGTTTCTTCTTCGAAAATCATCATTTTGTAGGCCACAGCGAGGCGAGCAAATAGTCAGTAGTAATAATATGAGGTATGGGACTTCACTTTTAGCAGAAAATAATGATTTCTCTGCGAATTTCTGGGTGTATTCGACATTGTAACACAATGAGCGCAAATCTAGTATTTGTTCGTATCTAGTATTGACGGGCAACGCAAACAATAAACCTTTATGATATTAACAAACTTTGTACTTGTCAATAATTATTTATACTTTTATATAAAGACAAACACATTTTTATACTTTCATCGACGATGATGTACGAAACCGGTCGTGTTTAAATAAATAAAACATTATAGTAAAAAGTGTTAATATAGTGGAATTGAAAGTATAAAAATGTATTTGTCTTTATATGAAAGTAATATGCAATTCCATCAAGAAGTATCAATACACTTTGTATTATATATAGAAAACAGTGATTTCTCTGTGAATTTCGGAGTGTATTCGACATAGTAACACAATATCCCATTCGGACTAGCATTGAGCGCAAAACTACTATTTGTTCGTTTCTAGCATTGACGGGCAACGCAAACAATAAACCTTTATGATATTAACAAACTTTGTACTTACCAAATTCATCCGAAGTTTTCGAGGTTCCGGTTGATTAGATCTAATTTTTTTGTGTGATAAAAATAAGGAGTGAAAAATTTGTCATTCACTGCGTCTAAGCCTATGCGAAACACACGAATGGATGTTGGTAATTGGAATAATAATTTACTAGCTGATCTCCGTTTTCACCCTCATATATCTCAAGTTCCTGTAGGATTTTCTGGTTAAAACTATTTCACGTCCTTCCTAGCGTTTCAAAGAATCTCTGTACAAAATTTCATTCGAATCAGTCCAGTAGATTCAGAGCCTATTCAATACAAAGGATGATTTTAATTATCCATGAGATCATAATCTAGGAGACAAAATTTAGTCATAAGTCAGCTTACGTTATTACATTTGTAGAAAAAAATTCATCCTCCTGCCAGGTCTATGGGACCAAAACACTGATATGACCACAGATAATGCCAATAATCGTCTGCAGTAGATGTAGGGGCCAATGATGATGATGATGACATAAAACAGGGTGAAACTTATATATACTTGTATATAAACGACAAAAGAAAAAGACCCAAACAGATTGATAATACACAAAATAATTTTTAAGAGATTTTCAATGGGATTAAACCCACAGCCCTGCCTGCAACTATGACTCGATAATAATAGAAAATAGCTAGTTAAATTCGCAAATCGCTTAAATAAACACAACTTTAATTACGTTGGACAGGTTGAGAGAAATCGTTCAACTAAATAGTGAATATATAATATAATATTTTTAATAACTTCCAATTCAATATGAAACGTCGACCCCGTAGCTGAAGCAGTAATTTTTTAAATTCAATTATGTAGCATTTCCAACGAAGAGAATTTAAATTTTAATGAAATGAACATTGCGTATCGGAATTATTTTATTTCAACAATCTTTAATTTGAATATTAATATTAAAAGTATTAAAGGACGTCCGCAAAATAAGTTGATCTGAGAGCTACTACTAGCTATGCCCATTTGAGTACATTTCCATTTCCTGTGGAAGTTTCGGGATAAAACTGTTCGTCGTCAGGTTTTAAACAATTTTTGAACAAAATTTCTTCAAAATCGGTTCGCTAGTTTAGCCGTGAAGAAGAAACAGACAGACAGAGTTACTTTCGCATTTATAATATTAGTAAGGAAGTAGGGATATTATAGCCTATGTCAGTCGGTGAAGATTTACCCTTCTAATGATGTAAGAAATTTTGAAATCGGTCCAGAAGTTTTTATGTGGAAACATAACAAATATACATGCACAACACAAATATTTTTTAATCATAATATTAGTATAGAAAGGCTGAGGACATCCAAGCTAGAATTTTAAGAATTACATTCTTGCCTAAGCCAAGCCAAGCCACAAGCCAAGGTAGGCTATAGGTGCTTGTTGCGGGCACACTGAACATTCCCAAACCTACGGTTTCCACGGTTTCTGCCCTGTGAAAAGCAGGCCATGGAACCTTAACTTCAAAACGTTCCAAATTCTGTATTCATAAAGCACAAAGCGGAACATTTTACAGAGCTTTAGCAAACAGGAAAAAGGGAAGAACAAAATATTGAGGAAAATCGGGTACATCGAGTTTCCTTATTCGAAGGATCACTTAGCACGTGTTTACAGGTTAAGCTTATGAACGAGCGCGTATTATAAAAAGTTAGATTTTACTCACGACTTCGCCTAAGTATAATATTTGTTGTAGCCTATTTGTTACTCTGATGTATAAACTATACTACTGTAGATTCATATAAAAACCATTTTTAAAACCTATAACCCTTGTGGCAACGGTTTAGAATATGTGAGTCACCATCTAATTTCTATTTGTGGGTCTCGTATGAGGCGACAGATGGTGATTATGCTTAACATCTTCAGCAATAAAAGAGTCGGAGCCGATTGCACGATTAGGCCTAGCTCGCACCGGTTTATTACCATCTCCCAGCAGAAAATCGGCGTGAAGCAGTATTGCACTGTGTTTTATACGATGAGCGGGAGCCCAGAGGCTTATATTGCCATGCCATTCATATCAATACAGAAATACCTCTCCCAATTTCCCATCATTAATCCTCTCCTTCCTCTTCAAGCCGGCAAAGCATCTGCGACAATTTGAATTTCATGGGCGGTCAGTCACTTAATATCAGGTGAACCGCATTCTCCGCTTGCCTGCTTTAAGATAGAAAAAATCAATTGAGTAATTTGTATACTTATTATATTTCTTAATATAATAAGTATTATAGATTCCGTATACATTTTGCGCATGTAAAACCGCATGTTGAATTAAGTTATTTCAATCGTATATAAGTGGGTTAAAACGCAGCTGAATTAATCATGCATTTTCAATGTTTGTTAATAATCCGAAATTTTGTTCGTAATTTTATTAATAGCGTACCTTTGTATTCACTTGTTGATAAAACTCTGTAGTGTAAGGAATCGGTCGTATTGTAGAGCTATACTATTTGGTCTATTTACTATGAGAAATTTTCAACTACGAAATAACAACAACTATTTAATTTTTTTTATTTAACAATTTAATTTTCAATAAAACATTATTTATGACAGTCGAATAGTTTGTTAGATAATCTATTAAACCATAATATTATGCAACTATTATACCAGGATGGCGGCCGCGGGACAATGGTTTCAAACCCACAAGCTTAGATTCAACTCAACTCTAACCTCTCCTTGATATTAAAAACATAAAAATGCGTCCTCTGAGATGCGCAAGCTAAGCCAAATAATGTAAGATTTCAATGGACTATTTGATATAATACGGATTAACACAGAGGTCATTTTTATTGCAACACGAAATTGCGCGTGGATGAAAATGTGAGCAACGCAATTTCGAACATAAATATACTGAAAATACGCTTCTCATAAGTATTTTCAGTAGTATAAGTAGTGGATTGAAGATTGTATTCTACAAAATTAATGAGGTGAAATTTTACTTTAACCAATACATTGTTCAACCTAAGCTAGACTTTAGCTACGTAATATCATTAAATACGACCGCAGCCGAATACTGTAATTATATTTTAATGAAGGAATTAATTGCATGCCGATATACTATATATATTATAGAGATTTATAGAGATACAGTGATATATGAAAATGTTTCATGAAAATGAACTGGTTTGATTGAATCTTGTGTAAAGCCTCTATCATTAAATAAATATTTTAATATGTATAATTTCATAAATTGAGAATGAATTTAAATCATGATCATTCAGTTATCATCGGACAACTTTTTAATACTTACATACAAACATACATACATCTCGACTCTGAGAATTCGCCTCGCTCGGTCAATACTATTTTAATTTAGACATTTCAACAGATTACCGATATGCATTGGTATAGCACATGCTTTTTATTATCCATCCATTTTGCCATCGGCGGATGGAGTGTTCCGAAGACTCGAGTGACGCTAACTACACGTGCGCCTGTGTGAGTGAAATTTGAAAATTACGAAGCCGTGACGTGTTGAGTCAAACTAAACGGTTTTTGTATTTGCTTTTGAAATTTATATTTGCTTTTCGGCGTCACTCGAGTCTTCGGTTGCACTCCATCTGTCTTTTATTCTCTAATCTGTATAGCATATCATTAGTCATTTTTTTATTTAAAACCTTTTTAGTTACTGTCCACCTGTCGTATCAAATCTTGGGAACATATGACCTACTTCTCGTTCGTTCGATTGAACTGACATTTCTATTTGTGTAGGATGGGTGACAAGGCAATACCTTGTTTCATAAAAATTGATATAAAAATCTTTTACTACTGAAATAATGTTCTGTTTTTGGTTTTGATTTCTTTTAACTGTGGGTGGTTAAGATTAAAAGTATTTTATACAACAGTGGGATTACTTCGTCATACGGCCGTTTTTAATATTCTATCTATCCCTTGTTTTGCTTACAAATCTATCTAATCCTTCAGATAAATTAAATAAATGAAACGAAATTCATGCATAATTTGTTAGCCCTAAATCTATGTATCATTTAAAAACTTTTGTCAAGTACGGTTTTCAGCATTCAGATAAATAGTTACTTACATTCTAACATTACTAACATATTGGCCCAATGTTTTCCCTAGAATACATTACAATATTGGCATAGACTTTTGGCATGAAACCAATTATTTAAACAACGTCATTTCATTCCTCCAATATTGTCATAATTCAATAAAGAGAAAAAATTTTCAGTATTTTTCTAGTAGCGTAATTCAGCTTCCAAAAATCTTTTTGATTCAATACCATTTTTTCGTATAGGTGTCATGCAACGCTCTGTACCATGAAATGTCTATTAAAAATTCCGTGCATATTGCAAAAGATTGAATTCTGTCATGTTTGTCCAATAGCAGGTTCGTTCAAAGCAAATATTCGACTCGGCAAAGCCAATAAGAAGGAAACGAGGTATACCCCAAAAGGCTTTCGGTGCAAAAATCCTATAGAAATATCTATACAAATTTCAACGAATGCTGAATTTTTTCTCTTTGAATGGTCTGCAAAAATATAGCTCGATATTGTTTTATATTTTGCTCATACTCAGTTTGTGTGTAGTTAAGTTAATTAATAAATCAATTCTTAATCTTACGAATTAAGGATGAATAATTAAAATTAGATATCATATTGATTAATTAATTTCATCAAAATTAAAAAAAATATAGTTCTATTTTTCATCAATATATAGGTAAATCGATAGATTCTTTGTATTTATTCATTTTCCCAAATTAACTATATATTTTTTTAATAATATTGTTTCTTTTGTTATAGATGTGGTTGTCAATATTCGTTATCGCCGTGATAATTCTATTGATATTATATCTGGACTCAGTGAAACCGAAGAAATTTCCTCCCGGACCAAAATGGTTGCCAATACTCGGTTGTGCGTATGAATTACAGAAAATTCGCGACAAAAGTGGATACTTATACAAATGTATCCGGGAAATAACCGATATGTATTGTCCAGACGGATCCGTAGTGGGTATTAAGATTGGAAAAGATCGTATCGTCCTCGTGAATAGCCTTGAAGCGAATAAAGAAATGCTTTACAATGAAGACCTCGATGGTCGACCGAAGGGTATATTTTATCAGACACGAACGTGGGGAGAAAGGAAAGGAGTTCTGGTCACAGATGGGGAGCTATGGAAGGAGCAAAGGCGATTTCTCATAAGGCATTTGAAGGAGTTTGGCTTTGGAAGGCGAGGCATGACGGAAATATCGCAGTTGGAAGCCAGTCACATCGTCAAAGACGCGTTGGCAGCGATGGGAGATAAAGACGGCGTGGAGGTGTATATGCACAACTTCTTTAACACCTACATATTGAATACTTTGTGGACTATGATGGCTGGTATTCGATATGAACCAGATGAGCCAGAGATGGTGGTGTTGCAAAAGCTTTTGTTTGACCTGTTTGCTGCGATCGACATGGTCGGATGCGCCTTCAGTCACTTTCCGATACTGAGCGTGGTGGCGCCAAAAGCGTCTGGTTACAAGAACTTCATCGCGACCCACGAGAGGATTTGGGCCTTCCTTCGAGACGAGATCAACAAGCATAAAGAGCGGTTTGATCCGAATGGTGAAGACAAAGATTTCATGGACGTATACATTCGAGTGTTGAAAGAAGAAGGGGAGAAGTCCACATATTCAGAGGGGCAGTTGGTCGCCATGTGCATGGATATGTTCATGGCCGGCACAGAGACCACGAGCAAAAGCATGAGTTTCTGCTTTAGTTACTTGGTAAGAAATCAAGAAGCACAGAAGAAGGCGCAGGAGGAAATCGACAGGGTCATCGGAAGAGACCGAGCTATAACTTTAGAAGATAGAACAAAGTACGTTAAAGCTGTAATCTTTTATTAACTAAATAATTGAATGACTCATGCGCTTACAATTAATAACTAATACTTGATAGTTATATGTTTATGCTTCTTTACAACTTTTAATGCATAATCAGCATCATAGATCTTTGTTTATTTGCAATTTCAATATATTTTACAGTATGCCCTTTTTACAATAAATATATTATTTTACCAGTGCAAATACAACAAACAAATTTTGTAAAAAATCCCTTGAATAACATTGATATTTTCTTCAAGCATGCCTTACAATGAGGCAATAGTCCACGAGAGCGTGCGTCACTTCATGGGCAGGACCTTCGGCGTGCCTCACCGAGCCATCAAAGACACCACCCTCGTTGGCTACAACATTCCTAAGGTTAGTGTTACCCTTGCTCTAAGGTGGGGTAGAGTGAGCGTATGAATGAATACTTCAAGGATACACTTTAACTATTCAAGAATCAGCACTTTCGATATGTACAATTTTCCTAGGATAAGCCTCATGTAATTGTATTTATACGTGACTCTTAGGAAAGCTAGGTTAGATGGCATTGTTCTTCAAGTATTTCCGAGCTATATCAGTTTTAATTTGTGTTATTTTTAGATTTTTATCAAAATCATAAAATATAAAATATCGACGAATAAAAATTTATCGTCCTTACAAGAGTCAACAATATTCTTACAAATATTTCCTAATAGCTCCTTTTGTGTTCTGCATGTATTTCTTTTTTCAAAATCTCTATATAATTAGGAATAATTCTTTATAGTTTTTTGCGAGTCAGTAGTGTTCGTTTTCTTATCTTTTTTTTAACATCGTAATGAAAAACCTATATTGAGCTACTCATTCATTATTTAAATTGTAAATAAAGCGGTATTGTTAATTTGTATTATTCATTCCAGGATACAATGGTGGTTTCCAACTACACGAGCCTCCTCATGGACGAGAATCTATACCCAGACCCATACGACTTCAAACCAGAACGTTTTCTATCGAATGGCAAAATCTCCATTCCAGACTATTACTTCCCTTTCGGTATTGCAAAACACCGCTGTTTGGGAGACGCGCTAGCTAAATGCAACATGTTTCTGTTCACGACAGCAATGCTGCAGAAGTTTTCGATCCTTCCAATCCCTGGAGAACCCTTGCCCTCACTAAACCATGTGGATGGAGCCACACCATCCGCAGCACCTTTCAAAGCCCTAATCGTAAAACGATATTAATAGGAATTATTTAAGCGTAAATTATTTAGCAATAAATATTGTAATGTATTTCAAGTTTTTTCTTTCCATTTTCGTGTTAATTATAAAAAGGACATGTGCTTAGATATGTTCACAGAAACATCTGTCGCACAACAACATCATACACTGCTGTCCAATTTCACTAAAGACCTCTAAAAATTTTCACCAACACACACTACATTCCACACTTTTGTCGGCACAGGAAGAGCTTACTTCTAAGTATTTAGGACTTTTGAAACCATTTGATACTCACTCAATTCTTACACTGGTTAGAAAATCAGAGCTTGGGCTCTTAAGCCCAAGTTGGTTTGTTTTGGGGTGGTTTTGAAGTTATATAGTGGATAAAACTTAAAAGTTAAAATTAGGCCATGTGTATCTGAGCTTAATTATTTGAATGAATGAATGAATTATTTGCTGTATAAAAGGGCAATATTTTGAGATCTAAAATATTTCTGGTTTACATTAATCATTTAATCCGTAATCTGTATCTTTAAATTATATAAATTGTATTTCATCTTCATTTTCTTGCTTTAATTAATTAAAACAAAATATTATACATAGATACCTTAGTTAAATTTTAATTATTCGGATGCATTCGTTAATGGTTTTTCTCATAATTATAATATTATTATATCAGTCAAATAAGGCATCAAATTAAATTACTGTTGTATGTTTTTATACTTAACAGAAATTAGTTAAATTTAAATATTCATTAATTGGACAAATGGCATATTATCGCAAAAAGTCATCTTAAAACAATATTAGCAATCCTAATTATTATTTGTCAGTTGAAATAAATTTCATATTATTTACAGAAAGTAGTTTATAAAATAAGATACATTCTTTGGATATTATTTTAATATTGGCTTGAATCAAGCCCAGATAAGTATTAGCTATGTATTTTTCCAAAGTTTTTTAATATTTTACTTACCGTAGGCCAGTAGGATCAATATTACATCCTCTTCCTAGTCCTAAGTTCTTTTTTATTTCAACACCATTGTTTTCGTTTACAGATGACACGAACGCTCTGTACCATGAAACCTCTATTAAAAATTCCGATCATATTGCCTCGAATTGAATGCTATTCAGTTTGTCCAAAAGCAGGTTCCCTTAAAGCAAATATTTGGGTAAGCCAAAAAGAAGGAAACAAGATACAGCCTACAAAGCGGGCGAAATCCTATAGAACATACATTTCAATGAATGGTGAATTTTTCCCTTTGAATAAATAATCCGTTCGTGATTTTACTTCTTTTGTGTTATATTTAAAGAGAAGATTTAATTTTAAGAAGCGGCACATGCGGTTCTAATAAGTTGTTTATAGAAAGAAACATAATCACTTCACAAGACCATACAAGACAGGAAAAAAACAAAAAAAATGAAGAATGTATAAAAAAGGGCTTATGGCTTATTAGAGGTGATTAAACAGCGTTCTTGGAGAGGAAAAAACAGAAAAATACCGGCGCCTTAACTCACCTTACATCATACGGTAATTAACTGCTTTACATAGATTTTCTGGATTTGATAACTTCCCCACCGCGTGAGAAATACGTCCAACCTTTCCTTATAAAGATTTTTTTTAATAATAAGATAAAAACTTGCTGTGTGCAGTCCACAGACTTCAAACTAAATTTGGAAACCACTGAAAATCAGTTCTGTGTCTTCTTTTGGACACAGATACACTGAGTGGTTTTCCGTTTTCGGCAGGCATTGACTCACCATACAGGATTTCACTGGCACACTCATATTTATTTAGTGTTTTTTTATGTTTCTTTCTTTTTTTTAATGCCTTCTATCGTCTCTTTCTATTTTTTTGTTTATATGTGATTGAATATTGTCTATTATGTGTGTGTCGATATAAATGTTTCTTTCTTTCTTTCAAAAGGTAGCAGCCCTACTCGTGACCAGTTACATAAGATGTTATGCCATAGCCGATGTGGGTTAGCTCTTTGGCGTTAGATTATCGTATCGGATGGGCTATTTTTGTATATTTCGACCTAATTTGGCTTGGTTTTGCTTTTATACGAATTTAGGACCACAGCCTACTAAGATTAGAAAAGTGAAAGCTTCGATGTTTGTATTTCAATGCGCAACTACTGAACTGATTTTAATGAAATTTCGTATACAAGGCGGTAAGCTGAATAGGAATATATTTTATTGATCCACCTCAACTTTGACACGAGCGAAGTCGTGGTAAAGGCTAGTGAAGATATGTATACATTTCCATTATTATCGGATTCTTTATCAAATAAAAGATGTTTTGATTACATTTTCAAATTGTTTATGTCCTTATCGGTAAAAATCAATTATGTTTAACGTGTTCGATACACATAACGCAGTCCTCCTGGTGTCATATCAATTATCATTAAAATTATATTTAAAATAATATGTGTTCCCTCACCCTATTTTAATTAAAGCTTATAGCAATCTGGTCTACGCTAGTGCGTAGACACACTTATCTAGATTTAGCGTAGCTTAAGCATATTGTATTTGAGTAATAAACCAGACATCAAACAGTGATCACGTTTCATTTATTCATCCCATTGCAAATCTTTGTTCCAGATTTCATCACAATTCGTCCATCTATTTTGCGTGATTGACGTCCAACCAATTGATGATAAACTTTGATAGACCTTTAAATATCATTCTGTCCCTTTCATCCCTCATTACAGTGATAGTGACAGCAACAATGTTAGAACTGAAATTTGATTTTCAGAATTTGGATGCATGTAACAGACAGCCTTACAACGTAATTAAACGTTGATATTAATAGGATGTGGGCTGATATGTATTCTAATGAAGTAATGTCTGACCGACAATTAGTGCATAACCGAATCAGCCGCAAAGCATAATTGACTGTTTGCCACAGACTAAAAAATACACAGTCGTTACACATAATTTTGAATCGCGTTCGACAAATTCCGTCCGTTCTATGGGAATAAATCAAATTGGTTTTTATAAAGAGATTGCATTTTCAAGGGGTTCTTACAAAACTACTTATTGCGAGGCCCCGGGGGCAGGTTTTTGCGGCTGTTCCTGCGTCGTCCCAGGCGAAAGGTCTTTGCGAAAAAGGAGAAACGCTAGTTAAACATATTAATAAAATTTGCGTTTTAAAATATATACATTGAATGATTTACAAAATTGACCTTTGTAGGTAACAAAGGTGGTAAATTTTAAAATTGAAGTTTTGAACAATGAAATCTTTAATTATATTCCAAAGATCTAACGCATGAGCTACGTAATTTTCGAAAGAATATCACGGGTTGATAGCCTGGACGATTGCTATGTTTGCCAGCCCCTAAGGCGGCCTAAGGGGCTGCTTTCATAGATGAACGAAAAATGCCCATTGATGATTACACGCAGACTCTCTTTCAAAAGCCATTTCTTTTCTTCTTCGATAGGTACAGAATTTGTGACAGGCCTGAGGCATCAAAAACCATGCAACTATAACTGTATATTTCTAACGCTGTGGTATCTCGTTTGATTTCAGGATGGCCATTAGAAAATGTCAATTCTGCCCTTAAAATTTAAAAAATTATTTAAACAAGTATGATTTTTTGCTCCTGTCCCTGTCATTAATTTACCTAAAATATTATGATGTCTAAAATTGTAAAGAGTAGTGATTAAATATATAAAGTCTCCATTTTTAATTAACAAATTTCAATAATTTCGTTCTGTAGTATTTTCTTGTTTGTTTTAACGCGAGTAATATCCATATTAAATAAAATACTTTTTAAACGATTTTATGGCATATGGATAGTGCTCGCGTTAAAAGGCCGTGTTTAAAATCCTTTAAAAAGTATTTTATTTAATTTTTTCTTTCAATTCTGTCCACTGTCCACCACATTTCTTTTAGTTATCATACCACTTTCAAAATTAGAATCAAACTACAGAAATGGCAGATATTGCGAAATATAACCACAATATAATAATAATATATCCTGAAGGAAAGCGATTCAGCTGCCATCTAGCGGTTTAATTTGGTTGTGAAATGTAAATAACTAGCGATGAACTCACGGAATAGAAAAAAACATATATTTCATTAGAAAGTTTATAGATGGCGTGATACTAAATTTATAGTTTACTGATTTTATTTAAGCAATATGTGAAATTTTACCATTTCATACATTGACTTATACAGGGTGTCCCAAAATTCAACGATAATACGGCACCAGGTGGTGGGCCTACTCATAACTACTTGAGGAAAAATAAAATAGAAAATTCAATCTAACTTATTTTTTAAATTATAAAAAAAAATTGATTTGCTTCAAAAAATTTCACCTACTAAGACATTTTTTGTTACCATGTCCACAATTTTACTAATATTTCTAACTTTTCTTTTGTATTGGAAACTTAAGTAGCACTGCTATCCACCACAATCATTTAAATACCCAGAATGCATGTAGTTTTTACATAATAAGCAATTGAAATTGTATTTTTCTCTAAAATTTCGAAAGATTTTTACTTTCAGTCAACTTTGATTCATTGTGGTGTAAAAAAAATGTATAGTCACCACTATGGCAAGTCTTATCAAAAGTTGGCGCACTGTGAAAGAATTCTACACCCTACAGGATGAAAAAATATATTGTCAAGTTAGTCTCAAACCCTATTTTATAGAGGGTTGGTTGGAGGGAATTAAAATTCTAATTATTTAATATAACTTGTTACAAACATAACTTGGTATGTAACAAAAAAGGTGTGTCGACGTTTTAACATGTAACTAATTGGGTAAAGGGCCGGGTTTTAATTCAGACCTCTTGGGAAATAATGTTTGTGTATAAAAATACACATTCAAATTATTGAGTATTTCATGTATTACGTGTAACTATATAAAGTATCTGTTTTACACGTTATGTTTGGGAAGAAACTCATTTAGTCTCCATCACGCGAAGTTATCGAATTTTAAAACAACATCTAACCTTTAAACTGCTGACCCCCTGTACCCCTACCCCTACTGACGTAGGGGTACAGGGGGTACCCCTACGTCAGCAGTTAAAGGCTCAAGCCTCGAGTGGAGATTCTTTTAGATCCTACTTCAGAAACTACAAAACTTTTTCGTAAATACTTTTGCATACAATTCTCAAATCTTTTTTAAAATAAGAGAAAGAAATATAAGTGGGATGAAGTAAAATTCCAAGTTAAAAGCTATCAATGAATAAAACGAGTTTTTTTATATATTTTTTTATTACGTAATTGAACATCGACAATAGACATTTAGTTACATGAACGGTTAAATGTAGTTTACATACTAATAGACGCAGGAACAGTAAGGGGTAGCAAATTAATTTAAATTAGGATCGCAAATATATAAAGTTATTCGTACTTAAAACCACTTATTGAGTAATATACCAATTGAATTTTGTTTTAGGTGGCAATAATTTATTGGTCATAATGTATATCTTTTCATAGATTTTTAAAAGTTAGGGTATTTATAAATGAATTGTTGGTAGGAATGGAATTAGTAGCATGGTAACACTTTGATTTTAAAGAAGTCACTTAACTTAAGATTACGACTGAAGGACTAGTATCCATGGTTATGAATTAATTAAAAAAATAAGTTTGAAGATACTCTTTCTTGATTTGCAAATGATCATTCTAGATTTCAAACGATAGAATGTTTTCTTATAATATGTCCTTGGACTTGGAGATCTGGTATGTTTTTTTTGATCTACGAAATCACAATTTTTTTCTACATGTTACAAGTATGTTTTGAGTACGAATCACTTTAGAATTATTATATGTTCAATATGAAATTATGGCTTGTCTAAAACTATGCATAAATAATAATAAATTAAATAACCTATTAAATAATAAAAAGTACCTAGCGATCAAATCGCATTTACAAGAAATATTTAAAAAATAGGCTTGGGCTCCTTTTAGGTATAAATAACTAATATACATAATAAAGTCTTCGAAAATTTGATCGAGTTCTATATGAATACAAAAATAAGTAACTGTTTAGGATTAATAATAATTAATAACTATCTAAACGTTCTTAACATATTCGTGTCTCATCCAAATAATATTATTCTGATAAATTATAGTGTTCTAAACGAATGTTGGCTAATTTAAAATATATTTTGAATTTCGAATGAAAAAAAGTATGCATTAATATGGGAATTTTAAATTAGTGTCTAAGACAATATTAATGAATAACTGAGTCAAATAAATTCGAAAGCTTTGTGCGACTCTCAACGATCTTTGGTACAAATAAGTTAAAGAAAAAGGTATAGACGCACTAGTATAAGGCTGTGTGAATATTTACAATTGAGATCAATTAAACTATAGTAAGAGTACGGCAAAGGTGATGTAACGTTAACGCGATTTGAACTTTAACCCCCTCACATACGGATGACATTCGATTAATACATTAGGGTCTAGTCACATTTATACTTTCAGATACTAGATTTCCATATTCAAATATTTCGTCGTGTTCTCGTTCTAGCATATGATCCTTCTGAACGACGAAAGGAGACAAAAGATAGGTGACTGTTCAAATCGAACTAACGTGTCAAATATACGTAAGTATAAAAGCGCAAACATGGGGATAAAATTACAGATAGACGACACTTTAAAAAGCATGAGTAAATCCGCTTCAATAAAGATACGAGTACAGCCTATTTGTGGAGCAAGGGGCATATGTATTTTGCACCTGTTGCATTGTACAGTTCTAGGGGCAAATAAAAGTTAAGCCCTTGTCACATTGACTCTTTTCATCTATACTGATGGAACTCAGGACCTCTTGCATTATTCCGCTTCGTATCTTTATATCCACGGGATAAATTTGAAATTTACATTTAAAACACACACTGTAGACACTTATATATAACCTTAAATCTAGTTTTATGCATATAAGCATATTATGCAAAAAAATGCATTCCCTCTCGCGACATTGTTAAGCAATTTGCTTAGCCCAAATACTGAAACTATACTCGACTTTAAGTAAGCCTTAAAATATATCATGTCGTCTCTATCACTCTAATGAAAGATAGGGACAGAATGATATAAATGCATCTCTCAAAGTTAAGAATTAGTTAAGTATTTGGAAATTAATTTGATAATTTGGACTAGTAATTCACATAGAATAAATTTTATTTTATTTTGGCACGTTACGATAAAACTATTTCGATGCTGAACTTCTTGGTATGTTTGAGCAAAACTAAATATTTCAGCAAGTTTTCAAATTTAAATATAAGGAAATTCCTATTGACGGTAGTTTGTAAAGTCCATAAATTCTAGAAGCATTTTAAACACCCTTATTTTCAGTACAATTTCCCACCAACCCATTCAGAAAAGATCGTCACTACATGGTAAGCGAACACTCTCATATGAATATAGAAATTGAAATAATTTTATGTCCACTTTAGTTCAGCAAAAGCTTATAGGCGGTTCGTGTCTCCTTCTATCACTAATCAGGTAATACCCCGCAACTCTAAGATGTTTTTCTTTCCCCAAATGATATTTTTAGTTAAAATTTGGCGTTTCTCAAAATATTCTGTTTTCAATATGATCTTTTTAGTCAGGATGTGTAATTTTTCTAAGTGCTCTGTTTTCCAAAAGTTATATTTTAGTCAAAATGTATAATTTCCTCCATAGTGTTACGCTCCCACGAAGTGACATCTCTAATTAAAACGTTCCTTAATGGTTCCCTTCCCCGCATTGACATTTTATTTTTCCTCAAATTCCCTTCCCCATAGTGACATTTTAAATCAAAATTTTGCTCAATCCCTCACAGGTTCCCTTCCCTTAAGTGGCAATTTTCGACAAAATGAATCAATATCCTTACAATGTTTTTCTTCCTCGAAGTGTCATTTTTGGTTAAAACGCGCTAATATAAGCACCAATATAGAACATAACATTAGTACAAGCTCTAATATTCAAATATACGAAACCATGCCTTCTTTAAATAACAGTTTTTACGTCTAACTAAATTTGATAAAGGAGCGTAAATCTTTTCCTCATTTACTTTTAAACCCAAAGTTACTAAAAAAGGAGGTTAAATTTTATATTTCGAACGGTAAATTGCCCGAATGTGCGCCGAAAATTGAATCAGAATTAGCCGCGAGAAGCCAAGCGAAGCCTACTTAGCCTAGTTACTCTAGTAAACATCAGTCATATTCATTAAGTACCTAGCTAGAAAGTAAATGAACTAGTATATAATTCGATCACAATCACACGCATCCCTGTACTTATAAGTCGTTTCGGCTGACATGAGCACTGCGCGCCATTTTGAAATTTTTGACAGATAATAAAGGATTTATAGGTTATCATTTTTAACAGATTAAAAATAGAATCCTGATCTTCGGTTGTTTTTTGACAGATTAATTTGATGTTTAAGGTGTTTTATAGACAGGACATTAAACAAAGTAATTGAACGCCTTGTTAAATGTTTTAAATCAATGTTTCAATATGTAAAGAACTGAAATTAGAGCTGTAAGGATTTTGAGTCTGAATAATTATTATTATTTAACCTTAATGGTGTCTTGTTTTAAATACTTAAATTTAAGGCGTGCTCGCGCAAAACCTGCTCATTTCCCATGATGCCAGTTCTATTTTCCTTTCCACCCAGAAGAAAAACAAAAACATACAATTTCCGAAAATAATTTTTCAAAAGTTGGGTCTTAAATAAATGGGTGAAACAATTAAATGCACCCAAAAGGGATCTAACAAAGTAACATAAGTACACAATAAAAACAATAACAAAAAAACATTTAAAATGTTTTACATCTAATACATGTATGACACTGGCTAGTCAATAACTATACAAAACCACAGACTACATAAAAAACTAGACTTGGCAGTGCGTCATTTTTATGAACATGAGCTTTTTGTACCGTGTATGAAGTCACGTGAGCAATATGATGTATTATAAGACTAAATATTTAATGTTCAATGATTTTCTAGGTCTAAGCGGTAAGTGACTCAGTATTGCGTTGTCTGTTTGATCTTTAGTCTGTGGTAAGACCCTCTTTTGAAATCGATACATCTGAATTATCTATTTACAGTAGACAGGATATTGTCAAGGTGATAATACTACAATAGATAGTATTACCTTTACATTAAAGCTCTGAATATTAAGAATTTGGAATCCGGTTCGAAATAGTTTAAATTTTGTATCGAAATTTATCGGTTTAATATTGAAGTGTCATGCCAACGGGTATTGATAAATGTATAGAAATTTTAACACTAGTAAGTTGACCAAATTATGCGAAATTGGGTTGTCAATAAGGAAATATATAATAAAATTCTTTTGTGCTATATTATAACAAATAAAAAAGATTAAACAATCCAAAATCATTCATTTCACTCAAATAGACAAAGAGAGAAATATAAAATTATGAAGTTATCAATACTAGATATTTTAATACAAATCCCTGTATTCGAGACAGAGATGAATAATATTTTTTGTATATATCTGTTTATTAGTGATTAATTCCAATCAAAATGTTTGCTATAATAAAAAATACATTACATAAAAATTGATAATAAACACAATTTGATATGAAACAACCCAATTTGGACGCACATTTGTTGAGCACGTGGAGGTATCGACTTCAAAATGACACAACGATATTGAGCTAAGATTAAAATGACTATATCTAAACACCGACGACATATATTTTTGGCGTGTTGCTTGAATTTCGACCTTGTGTAGTAGCATATAGAGTTCTTTTTTAATTGCAGTTGGTAATCATCCGGAGAACATTTTAGCCTTAGTATATTTAATGGCTAAACCAAATTTGATCGAGTTTTGTACTATAAAGTTTTTATTCCGGAAAATGCATTATTCCTTTTAAAAGATGTTTTAAAACTACCCTCTTGACAAAATCCGTTATGTTATTTAAAGAGTTATATTGTATCTGTTTGAGGTCATCACACAGGTCGAAATTCAAAGCGACACTGTTTTTTAACACATCGATTAAATATAGCTTTGGTAGAGAATCGGCCATGAGTCAGGCATAATGCCTTTATGTTATTTCTCTCTGTCCCATGACCTGTGGTGTCCACTCTAGGCGAATCATCCTACACTTAACAAATAAATAATAGCAAAAATAATTTAACTTATATACTTCGCTTATAATATCACAAAATTGTTATAACATAAATATTCACAAAGTTATCTTAGATGTTCTAGATTCGCGCTGTTAACTTTTTTAGCGATTTTTTGTTTCATTAAAACTTAATTTAAATAAATTACAAAAGCGTAAATAAATAGCAAACGGAAACTTACGGTAGTGACACAAAATAGATAGGTACAGAAGGTAATCTTTATAAAAAGCGCGTTCGAGTTACTCACACATAGGAACCGGTCACCGACATGACATTTCGCGTTAGTTCGGAACGGCGCGAGCGCGTCATACGTATAAGACATCAAATTTTGTTGAAAACTTAATATTTTGCTTTTTTTTTCATTCTATTTATTTTCAATAATAAATCATATCATTAAATACGAATGCTGTTTTCACGATAGTTTTTTGTGCAACCGAATGTATGAGAATTCAAAATTATAGAAAAAATATATATACGAGATTGACTTTAGTACCTATCTGTTTTGTGGTAGTGAGCAGCCTGCAGTGCCTCCTTAATTACAACTTCTAATAACAACCTTATTCCGTCACAATAAGTCTAAATTTTGCTTAATATAGTTTCAATGAGATAAATTTAGTATAAATAAATTTTAATAAATCCAATTTTATAAACCGAATTTTATTTGTTTTCTTTCTTTAAACATAAAACATTATTCTTTTTGTTGTTTTTACATAAAATTTTGAATTTTTTTGACAAATAAATTTTATGACAAATAAATCAAATTCTTCAAATAGTGACATTTTGTTCTTCCAATTTAAGACGGAATAATTATGACTGACTCTTAAATAAATAAGTAACATGAACGAGAATATAGAAACTATTCAATCGTTCTGTATGCGCGTGCGCACCTTTGCCAGCACAAACATAACGAAATTCGTTGTTTACGATACTTCAACTCCATTTTATATCCTCGTCCGATGCTACCTTACATTTTGCCCAAAAATATTAAATAAATTCTTCATAATTATCATAAAATGCCCTTCATAACAAATGTTAATTCTAAAAATTGAGTATAACAATTAACATAACATATAATTAAAAAATAGGCGGTGAAATAATCTTATTCTTTAATCACAGTATACATACTAACGTATGAGCTAAGTGTGTTACGCTCTTAAACTTTGAATTAGATTTTGTGCAGGGTGTAGCGTTATGAGTGGATATTTTCGAACCTGTAGATAGAGGAGGTTATAACGGTTCAGAAAATTATAATATTTTATTACCAGTCAAAGTCCCTCGGATTTTTAAACATTCAACATTTTCAGAAAGTTTAAAAAAATACTCCTTTTGTGCGTCTTTTTCGTAGTAAGACTACAAATGAAGAATTTTTTTAATCAGTTTTTGGATTCGTATATCCCGATACATGCACCATCGAATATTAAGCTATGATTTCAAGGGGCCCACGCATAATTTTTTAAACGAAGATCTAATGGATCTAAGATATAAAGGGTCAATAAAAAACAATATTTTTAAGTTAATTTCAAACCATTAAGTAATTTTTAAAACTTTTGTAACCAAGAATATCAGATCTTGACTCATTGTAGTAGGGAATTATTTCGTTTTTAATACTGAGGATACAATAAACTTATCATTTCGGAATCTCAATGAAACAGGCAAGTTTTTTCTTAATTTGGTTTTCGGTTTATCATATTAACTTTTTACACTCTGTTAGGTTAAAGTTAGTAAAAAATAATCAAAACGTGAAGTTTAAATTAGATCCTTGTTTAAAAAAATTATGCTTGCCACCACTGAAATCATAGCTTAATATTCGACAATGCATGTATCCAGAGATATGATTCCAAAAATTAATTGAAATATTCCTTCATGTGCATTTTCCACCAAAAAGAGTGACAAAGGGTGTAATTTATTTTAATTTCCGAGAATGATAATTATCGAAAACTGACCTGTCATAAAATATATATTTCTGAACCTATTTTTTTTTTATCTGCAGGTATCATATTAACCACTAATTCTATCTGTACTGTCATTATGTATACTGTGACTATGAATATAAAATCAAATTATATACACTCGGACGACAAAAAATAGAAACATTGAAAAAAAATAAAAAATCTATTATCAGATAAAAAATTACAGTTCGGGCTTCAGAAAGTCAGTCATACCTCTGATTTTTTTCACCAAGGCGTTGTTATTAGAAGATGTCAGCACCTAACCGTGTAGAATCTTGTGGTTGTTGTACTTGGTGAAGGAACCCATCGGGTGTATCGGCACGCGCGTGCTCCGCGCGTTGGCCTGGCGTCAGGCTTCCACCATCTGGTCGTTGGACTTGAGGTCGATCTGAAAGCAAATACTAGTATATTAGAGGATTATTTTGTTTTGTTTGATATGGTGTAGGTGTAAGGCGATTCTATTTGTGTGCGAATGTATGTGTGTATATCTTTCCTCGGAAATCATCAGAGACAGAAAATACTTTATTTGAAAATTGTTTGTTGCAGGGTCTAAGCCTTTTTTGGACAAATAAATTGAAATTAGAAAAAATACAAGATAATTTATTTTAAATAATTGTCAATCAAACATTTATTAAAAAAAATCAAATGAATTCTGTCGTGTAGAGGATAGCTAGTATTTGATAACATACCGACACCGGGACAGGTGAAGCTAAATATATGGTTGTTAAAAAAACTAAATTTTTACATGCTTTTTTAAAGTTTGGTCCTTGGCTATGATCGTGCTTTAAAAACATCCTGACTATTTTTCACCTTTTTTTATTATACATTTGAGGCACATCTCTAAATAATATTAAATGCAGACACGAGAGTAATTATTTTCGATAAATTATTATTTAAAATGGACCTAATGAACAAAAATAAAATTCTAAAAGTGAAAAAGGTGTTGTTGTTCCCACATGCAAAAATGGCGGTATGGATTCAGATGGTGAAATTTATATCGATAGTCTATCTATATCTCAAATTTTATATGGGACACCTTCTATTCCACGCACATGGTGATGATATTTCTAATGGTCATATTTCATGCCATATTCTATAAAAAAAATGTTTAAGAAAATAAAGGTAATGTTGAATTTAAATTAAATAAATAAATAAATACTCCTGGTCATTTAAAGCAACGCCATCTAGTCCCAAACTAAGTAAAACTTGTACTATGGAAACTAGATAACACATACATACTATTCATAATTTAACACTCGGAGAGTAAAAAATTACAATGTTCATCACATCATAATTTTCTACTCGTGAGGATCGAAACCACACCCTCCGGCGCAATAGTTCATTGTTGTATCCACTGCGCCAACCGGGTCGTATATTAAAAGACAAGTCGATCTTTTTTAAAAAGGAATTCAACATGCAACATCTAATCTCATGCAATTCATAAAAGAATGTCATCAAAGTCATTAAACATTTAAACAGATGCATTTATATTAAAAGCGCATGCAAAAGAATGTACTACATGATATTCATTTACTTTGTATAATTTAGATATTGATGAAAACCGCGAACAAGTGCTAGTAGCAAATGTTATAATGATCAAAAACGAATGTTTTATAGATATCCCGAAACACTAAATAGTGTTTGATGCATAAACCTAAGATATACCTAAACATCTGAACAGATAAAAAGAGACATATAAATAATTCTGCAAGTAATCTAACAATTTGTGAATTTCGCTTTGCCATATAACATTTGCTTAGCTAAATTTGTAACAACACAGCACTTTGCACAGGCAAACACTTAGAATAGTATAGAAATGCAAAATAATAATATAGAGTACACTTAAGTGAAAGGTAAGCTGGGAAAGAAATGGTAGGGTAGGTTGTAATTTTTTGTGATTCGGTGATATTCTTGTTCAATACATACACTATTGGTTGATACTTCTATGCCTAGGGATACGTAAATTTCGTATTAACAAAATTCCACGAATCGGAACGCGAAATTTGAAATAAAAATTCAGCGATATTTTAGCAAAATCTCAATTTTATCGCGAATTGACTGCGTAACTTATTGTTAGAGAGAACGAAAACCTTGCTCCAAGAATTTTACATTAGCTGAAGAATTTCGTTCTCAGTTCGTTCTTTGTCACATCGCCTACAATTTTGTATGATCTCCGCCTGTATTACATACGCATTAGATGAGAGAATGAAAGGCATATGGAGTGCGGCTGAAGACTCGAGTGACGCCGAAAAGCAAATTCAAACTTCAACAGCAAATACAAAAGTTTTTCTAGTTTGAAACAACACATCACTTCAAAGTTTTCAAATTTTACTCTCACAGCGTCACTCGAGTCTCCGGAACACTCCATCTGCCCTTTATTCTCTAATCTGTGCATACGCTATTTTGGAGTTCAAATTATTTGAAGCGAAATTCACGTATCCCTAGTCCACTCCCATAACGCGATAGTTACCTCGCTAAGTATGGCCCAGTGAGTGGCCGTCTTATTCACCCGCAGCCGGATCGCCTCGATCGGCCAATATTCCCGCTTTAAAAGCCCGTCGGCTAAACCGAACTCGTCAAATTCATCTACTTTGATGAAATTCTTCGTATTTTCCGGTAATACCTCCACTACTGTATCCTTAAATTTGTCGTTCCCATGTTGGACATTTCCACTTCGGAATGTATATCTAAAATGTATGAAATGTTTTAGTTGGCTTGCCGATTAGGTTGTCGTATTATTGATTTTGGAAAAAGTTTTTTTTTACTTTAATTTGCCTGATTGTCAGAAGTTTTTCTTGTGGCTAGGAAGATCTACAAATTAATTTAATTTTATTATTGATTTTGTAATGTCAAACTTTTTGAAGACAATTCAATTTTCACATATATTAGGTACTTTAAGACTAAACTAATCAGGGATTTTTCTAAAGAATAAGTTTATTTACTTTGCCAATTCAACCGGTTTTTCGAACCAGAACTCAACGACGCTACCAGCCTTCGGTGTGATACCCCAGAAGAATGTGTCTCCGTTATACGCCCGCTCCATAGTATGTTCCCCGTGGTGCTCAATGTCGCAGTATAGCCGTTCCAATGGGGGATTTATATGCCCGAAATATGGAGGCAGAGTACCGAATTTTTGGTCCTAAAACGATATACAAACCATTGAATTTATTAAGCGATTATGCTGTTAGTTTGTTTGAGCTTCATCTACGTAATGGCTTATAACGTTCCTTATATTGTCTATTGGTGAAAACCGTACAAAAAACCATTCGTTAGTTTTCGAGGTTATCACGATTGTATACACCGACAAACAAGGCCACCGGACTTGATTTTATAATACAACAAACTGTAACAATACATCATAATGAGTTCGACGTATTCCCTAGTTTGAAGGGTTTTTAGACTCCTAAATTCTGTTCAAGAAATGATAAACCATAATAAAACCTAAAATCTAACTAAGTAGTTTCAGAGATTAGTTGCCCAACTCTCGTTAACGCCTGCTCTACAGCATTTTGTACTTGTAGTTTTAGCTCTGCTTTGATGGTCTAAAATCTAAAACGTTGTAGTACTTTAGATTTAGTTATTTCCTCTCGATAAGCTAACCTTTAATCTGATGGTTCACCTCAACTATTTCCCTAAGCTGGTTTTTGCATGCTGGTTTAGGTGAGAAATTAAAATGCGACAGGAAAGGGCCATAAACGAGTCACATCGGCCAAGTACAATCAGAGATTGTAGTCCATGCAGATTTGAAGAAGTTAAACATCAAAACCTAAATCATTAAGGAATTATTCATCATGCCTTCTCACTTGCACAGTATTGTCGCTCTGCTTTCAAGGGAAGAGATAAGGCATACTATTCGTTAATGATTTTTCTGGTCATTAAAGCACATTAAGATTTTACACTTAGAGCAGATACATGCATGAATGCGACCGTATTTTTAACATCAAATATATTAAATAACATCGACCTACTTTTCATATCAACAAATTAAAAATTACTCTTTATATTTAAATTACAATTATTTAGGAATTAATTTTTTATTTAATTACTGGTGCCAGCGTTAGGCGTAGTTTTTGCACTAGAGAATTCGATTCCTGCTCCTAAATATGAACATTCTAGAAAGATTTCCGGATTATACTAAAGCGGTTGTAAGAAAGGAACACTTATAAGCTGTATATAAAGTGTATTTTACCTTGACCTTCTGGATCTTTCCCTTCAGCGACGAGTAGAGGCCGATGTGCTCGAACAACGTTGTCTTGTATTTGGGTCGCACTTCCAACTTACTCTTTCCACAAGCGTTCTGAAATTGTTGGGATACTTTTGCTATTTTAGGTAATACTTATTTGCAAAACAATAAAAGAAAAAATAGTTTCTCATTGGTAATATTTTTGTATTAAAAGTTAATTATTGGAAAATATATTGCCTCATTACTTTTAATACTACTATTGAGTACTTTTATTTCTTGCAGCAGTGTAAAATAAAAGTTGCTTGGATCTTTCGTTAAATTCAAATCATTATATATAATTGTTTATTGTATTTAATCGTTTAAAAGAGCAACTACTCGAATCAGTGGTAATAACAACAAATTAATATAAGTAAATGTAAATGAAGTTCTAAAAGCGCCTCGAAAAAGGCCGATTTAAAAAAAACATTTTGATTTTTACTTTTTGATAATGTTTTAAAGCTTATCTGTGAATAAATTTTAGAGATGAATTGAATAAACTGTAGAACCAAACGGAAAAAAATACAAAATATATTCAAATTTGGACGACCAGAACAATTTGCCAATACCATCGAACTCGACGAAGACAGAGACTTAGCTAGTCATGACGTAGTAAAGAACAGTCGTATAGCGATGACTCACCGAAGTCTTATCGATGGTGCAAACGCGGTCAGCCAAGTAACTCTCCAGGAGCCAGTCGATGGGCATGTTGTAATAGAACAGTTGAACGTAGGTGGTGAAGTGCACGAGATCCGACGAGCGGAACAACTTGCCGATGCCACCGACCGGGCAGTACTCAATGAAGAACCAGTTGGGGACCGTCACGGAGATCGTAGCCGTGAACTGCTTGATTTCCTGAACAGCAATAGACTAGTTATTTTAAACTTATTATTATGGAGCCAAGCAACTCGCATTGCGATTCAAATAAACAATTATGTTATGTTATGGAAACAATTTGCTTTGCATCAGTGTTAAATTATATCATTAATATGAATATAGGTGAATGTAAATTTGCAATTGCAATTGCAAAAGCGGCTTAACTAATTTGAATAGATTTTGCCTTAAAGTATAGTAATAAAAATATCAGATGTTTATCATCTTTCCAATAAAATAAATGTCGAGTGCAGCAACCAATATAATATAACTAACTGAGGTGGTTAGATTTGAAAATTACGTAAAACAAATGAACAATGGCCATGCAACTAGGTTAGGTATAGAGTGGTCAATGATGTTTAGCTTAAACACGTGTGCTGCTAGTAAAACCTCGTAAACGACCGAATACTGTCATTGCGGTGTAACCCGCCAAAATCAGCTCTAAAAATATGTATCGCGAACAAACTGAGTGTATAAAAAATTAACGATGCCATCTTATTACATGCATTGTATACTATATATTAAATACCTAGCATAGAGATATCACAAGCTAATTTACCGACTTTCAAAAGAATAAGGCAGTTCTCAATTATTATTCTCATTTTTTACTAGTACGATCCTAACATGATGTAGGTGTTATAAAAGCCTACGTGCATATAATTATTTCGATCCGAATTTCAATTGTCGTATGTGAAGCTTCACTACAACTATTAACGGTAGTTTTCCATTGATGTGCGTACTAAGTGACGGCGATGATCGTTTAATGTATTTTGCCTGCACCGAGCGCAGTCACTTGGGATACGCGCTAATCGTTTGTTTACATTGGTCTATCGGGCCGCATGCGAGCGATTTCTGTTACGAATGCCATACATCCGCATTAGGATAATCATTTTCACTATGCTTAACTTCTGCTGTACAGTCCTAATGCGGGGAAACAAACATAGCGTAGAAAAATACTGATAAGTATGTGCCTTCCAAAAAATACTTAAACTTTATATCGACAGAATTATCGACTGACTAGTTTGATTGGTCGTTAGCGCGCATGAGGGAGCCCCGCATACATTAATCGATGGGCTTATCGACCAATGTAAATATGGCATTAGTGAGCGGGCATTGCGTAGGCGATGAGGATTTTTACGAGGAAATATATACGCCCGCTTGCACTGTCAACAGGTTCAAATGTTTCGAACATCTGTTTGATGCGCCGGGTACAAATTGAGTGAATATAAAGAAAAATTTACGGCGAAGAAGTGCCGTGAATTCCAATTCCTTACTCAGGGCGCACATTGTTGAACTACGACTCAGGTTTAATTTTGCATCAAAATATTGTCTGTGGATGATTGAGCTCCATTATTTTTGGATTAAACCCGTAACTAAAACCACTGCCGATTGGATTTCTCTGCTATTCTTCAACGTTATTTCATGTTCATTGAACGCTTGTTACGTTATAGTATAATAAATACCTTCAATTGTGCTCTGAAATAAGTCAACAATACTTGAATTCATTTACAAAGCTTGTTTTTTATTCAATGAAACTGTTTTGTTTGGTTATTTATAGACTTTGCTCTAATTTCTCAATTCGTTTGTTCGCGATTTTGTATTTAATTGCCCACCCCTGTACAGCGAACAGGGGTGGCCAATTGAATACAGGTGGAGTCCGGTAGATTAAAACTTTTCCATCGTTGTTAAAACACTGAAATTTCGGGATTGTATGTTGTGATACGGTACAGTTTAATGTTTTTGCACTCGTCTTATCCTTTCCAACTCAGCTAAGCGTCTACATATCGGATTCATTATTTGAATAAAAATAGGATCCATACGGTGCGGATGAGTGGACGCAGTTGGTGGTGGTGACATTCTGCCAAAGAATATGAAATCCGGTGTGTCCGTTACGTACGCTACCGATAGTTGAACAACTAGGTTTGTACAGAACGCGGGAAGAAATGATCGAATTCCTACTAACAGTTAAAATAAATCCACTTCTTATGTTCGTATAACTACTAATGTTCATCCAGAGTAATGTAGAATTTTAATGGTAAAATATTTTGTCAATTCAGTCCAGTAATTTCGGCCTATTTATTAAGCATACCAAATCTACATAAAGTACAGCGATGCCACTCATGACGATCCCGAGCATCGTTGTCGCAATGCAACACACCTGTGGACCGTACGAGGAACCGATGTCAACATCAACGAACGAACGAACAAGCGTCCCATCGACTCTTCACTTTCGCTTTTGACTTCGACCGGGCGTCACTTAATTAAGTTTAGTTTGTAATGTTAATTGTAATCCTTCGGTGAAATGAATTACTTTCTGAGTAAATCTATTTCTTTTTGCGCCTTCGCAATCCGGTCAATTTAATTTATTCAATAATATTTATTTTTGGATGCAACCAACAATTTTTCTGTTCATAATATTAGAATAGATTAAACACATAAATTTACAATTTCTAAGATTAATATTTAGGCTGTTTTAGCCTTCCTAAAACCCCAATTATGAAACTACGAGCATCATATTGTTCTCATAATCGCCGATAACAATATTTTAATCATCCGCTATTTCGGTTCAATAACTGCTAATAATGGGAGCATTTTAACGATATTGAGGCCTGTGAGGCTTTTAATATTAAATATCATTGTTAATTTCAACCTTAATACATTATTATTAAGGTGTATATCACTACTAATATTATAAATGCGAAAATTATCATGTCTATCATTATTTTATTCATATTTGTACCATTGAAAGTATTTGGAATAAATTGTCTATAAAGATAGTTGAAGATCCGAGGAAATATAGTTTGGATGAATAACTTTGTTAGTTACGTTAATACGCTGGGAAGGCATAACCTCGAGCAGGGATGACGAACTAATATCATGACAGACAATATTTGGACGCGACAAAACGGTAAATAGATCTATTTCATGTTGAGGTAAAGCAAGTGAACATCTTTTGGTCCTACGCTTCTTATCCTTGATTTGAAAGTATTCATTATTATGCCAGTAATCACAAAAATATTTGCTGGCTCGTCTAAAACCACGCTAAACATTTCTCCAAGAATAATGGCATATAGTGCATAAAGGTTTAACTACCCTAGTCAATGGCCTTAAATATAGCGGCCTATACTAATTTTTTTTGAAGTTTGGTAGATTCAAAGAAAAGTGCGTTGACAAAAACTATTCTGTTTTAGAGTATACTCCGTCCAGTATTGTATACTCCATCAGGGTCGATACACAACAATCGTACAAATGCGCCGGAGTTCCTCTTGCTTCGTCTTTTGTGTGTCATTAGTCTCTATTAATGCGGATAATAAAAAGTATGTAAAACGTCACAGTTACGCGACGACGACGCAAAGTGACGCATCGAAGGCAACGTGTTAATGAAGCCTCATATAACATGGTTATATGCGTCTCGGTAACGTCTCTTTCATGTCGTGTTGCAAGGGCATCCGGTTTACAACTAAGAGTAATTAAATTGCACTAAGCCTACGCTTGATGTTCGTAAACGCATCGAAACTTGATTTTGCCCCGCAGTTTATGTGCTTACTGCAGATGTATAGAATACAGATCGAGAAGTCTCGGGTTCGAATCCCAAAGAAACATGTAATTGAGATTTTGTGATATTAAACCTCGCATTCACATAGAATTACCAGATAGGTTCATATATCTAGCAATATGCTACCACGCGGATAAAACTGTGAAGTATTGTGAGTGGAATGTAATCCTTCATAATTCTTCGAAATTGTCAAAAACCGTATGAAGTACGTATTTTAACGATTATGGATTAATATTGGCGTAGCCATTAAAGTGCTCTTTATCAATGTCTGCTTTTAATTGAACAAAATGATGTATTATATCCGGATTATTGAACAGTTTCAATATAAGTGAAGAGATTTTTACTTCATTTTAATATTAATACAAAGTATTAAAGTATCCACTTTATTGCAAATATTTCAATTTTTACTATAATATTTTTTTATTTATATTTTTGCATTATTCAGGTACTTTGTTGAATTTTGTATATTTCTAAATCCGTACTTTGAAGATTTTATGTATGGAAATATCAAAGGTCAAATGAAACATTTTACCCCGTTATACGATAGGAAAACGAATATGTTTTTATTTGGACATTTGACATTTTAATGTAGAAATTGCCTTGACCCTTCATTTCATACGGTGAATATGATATAAACATCTAGTACACATAAGGTACTTGTCATGCCATAAAACCACTACTTCCTTGAGTTTTGTCTCGAGTGACGCCTTTAAAACAAAGAAAAAACAATCAAAGACGAAAAACTTACCTGTATACAATTTTTTGTAGCGATCGTCTTCTAGCATTAAGTAATATTCATGTTCTGTTCATAAGATATCAGGTTGCAAACCAGGTTTCGATTTTTCCACTACTTCGCGCTTTTGCAAATTTTTGTAGTCTGCCCAGGCATAAGCATAACCTAACCTACCCTTCTTTTGGTCGTTTTTTTATGGATTTACCTGCAATTTTCTTGGTAATAGTCACGCATTATTTGAGCATTAGATACTAGATGCCCTTGGCCCGTAGAAGATACAGAGTGTCCGGTTGGTTCTTAACTTCACGACTTCGCAAATTCTTCAAGACTTATTGTCACTATATATCCTATAATATGTTTGCTGATTTATTACAGAAAATCCTACCTGGTTATACTTCTTCTTAGGTCTCTTGGTCTGCCTGTAGGACATCAGGTAAAGGGCGTCCAGGTTTCCAAAATACATCGCAGAATATCTTTGGAGATCTATTCCTAAAAATCCCACCTGCAAATCCGTCTTCTTAGCGATCACGTCGTCTTCGAACATCAGGTAGTAAGTGCTATTGGTCTGCCTGTAGGACATCAGGTAAAGGGCGTCCAGGTTTCCAAAATACATCCCAGAATATCTTTGGAGATCTATTCCTGAAAATCCTACCTGCAAATACGACTTCTTAGCGATCACGTCGTCTTCGAGCATCAGGTAGTAGGTGCCCTTGGTCTGGCCGTAGGTCATCAGGTACAAAGCGTCCAGGTTCTGCTTGGTCCTCCACTTCACGCGCTTCGAGGAGTCCCCCAGTGTTAGGGGGACGGAGTCGAAGTTCGGGTAGTAAGATGGAGAGGGTGAGATGACTTCAATTAGTCCGCTCTTCACCAGCTTCGGATACCTATAGCGAAAAGTTGTATTAAAGGTGTGCACTCTGTGATAAGTGTATGTATGAACATACAGCGTGTGTATGTATGAACATACATTCGTTCACCTATTTAGTTCAGAGGTCAGCGTGATAAAGTTACGATTTACGAACCTAGGGTATGGTTATGGGGTAACCTAGGGTAGGGTATGGTAATGGTAACCTATATCCCAGCTGGGACTTGAAAAAAATATCTGGGGGACATACATAAGAGAACAACGCGTGAAATTGGTGTGAAATCCGTCCGCTACATGCCCCAATAGAAGACTTGTGTCCTTCATTTTATGAATGCACACCCCTTTCTCACGCTCTGTGCCAATTGTACGTGACTATATTTTGATTAAGGACTTTTGAAAAGTGCGCGATGAAACCATATTGATTCAACTCGCACTTTTTAGTCCTATTTCAGGCGAGGATGTAGATTCCAAAAAGGATATTATGGGTACAAGCCAACAAGAAAGGCGAGGGGAAACAAAACTGTACTTACTACACATATATACATTTTTAATATAATTTAATATACAGGGCTATAAGTAAGTCGACATAGTCCTAACAGGGTGCGATAGAGTGCTTAATAAGACATTTATGTTCCGCGAAAATGCTTAGTTTTCGAGATATTCGAAATAAAAATTTTCGCCAAAAAATAGAACCGACTTCCTCGCTCTAAAAAGTAGAAAATAACTTTTATTTCATACATACAAAGCCGGTGCAAAATCTTGTTAAATTCAATATACATAAGGCACCGACTTTTTCACCGGCAAAAATTTTTCGAGGAGTTCCCTGGAATATCTTCCACATGGATGATCAGACTTGAACCAAATTTCTATGGGACACACACGAACTCTACTCTTTCGAATGCAAACATAATTTTCCAAATCGGTCTATAAACGCCGGAGATATGCGGTAACATACATAAAAAAATACGGTTGAATTGATAACCCCCTCCTTTTTTTTGAAAGTCGGTTAAAAAGTTTTGTTTGAAATTCCGAATCAGCTTGACAGGTAAATATTGCCATTCATCACAGAATAACCCGATAGTTATTACGAATAATAACATAAAATTATATTTGAAATATAAAGATAACTTAAGAATTTCATCCAAAGATTGTTGACGGATATAATTGGATGAGCAGTAATAAAACGAAGGAAGAATTCAAACAATTGCGGATTCTTCAAACACAAAGTTTGGAAAGCATAAAGCTAAATTAAATTTCGTAAACTTATTGCGATTAACGCAAAATTGATAATGCTGGTAAACACAAAGAAACGTCGGGTGGAGTGGACTCCACCCGACTTCGGCCACGTGGATTACATTTGTACTCTCTAAGGTTTTTTCTAGAAGAAGAGGAAATATTTTATACGACTTTGAAGTGTATATTTCGTAAACTATTCGTGTAAACCAGTCGGTGCCTGTACCTATTTTCAATATTATTAAGATTTTGCACCAACTTATTTTTTAGTTTTTAGTGTGAGGAAGTCGGTTGAATTTTTTGGCAAAAAGTTATTATTTTCCCAGTTTTAGTGACCTATTATAACCCTCCATATCAAAGCTAGTCACATTTCAGTCTCAGAGTCAGAGTTAAGTGTGTGTATTCATAATTAAAACTTAAGTTTGTCTGTTTAATTTTTGAGGAGCGCCCTAGAATATCTTCCATATGACAAGACTTTAGCCAAATTTCTATGATTGAATTGAGAATTTTCTCATTTTTTGAAGTCGGAATAAAGTTATTTGGAATCCAGAATTTAATGAATGGGATTGAATATGCAAATATTATAAATATAGTTACTGATCATTATTGCTTAACAAAAGCGATAAAATATCTCTGAAATGTATATTTTGGATCAATGTATAAATAAATAAATAAATTAAATCACGTAGCATGTTATTAAATTATTGCATACATTTGTTACATAATTTAATTTATAAAATCAAATAATTATTCGTTCATGTGTAATGAAGAGAATTTATGAAACATAACAACACTTTGAGTTAATTAATTCCAGTGCATCATTATTTTAATATGAAGCCCTCTTAATTTGGTTCTACATTACAACTTATTCATTTATAAACAATTAAATGGAATTACTTTAAATAATACGCGTATTTTTTTAGGGGTGGTCACAATTCTAGACCTTGGTTTGAGTGATGTTCACCTGATGTTAAGTGACTGACCGCAGCCCATGAACATCTACAACAGCAAAGCGTCGCAGATTCCTTGTGGCTTTAAGGAAGGGGAGGGGATAGGGATTAATGATGGCAAATTGGGAGACCAATGGCATGGGAATACAAGCCTCCAGGCGCCCGCTCACCGGACAAAACACAGCAATACTGTTTCACGCCGAATTGCTTATAGCTTAGTACAACTAAGATCAACTTAAGAATATTTCGTCAATTGTGAAAAACATTCGTTTATTAACTTGTACATGTACTAGATATGTTCGCTATTACAATGACATTCTGATTCAATAAGTTCTCACATATTCGATACCATAGTTTTAAACTTGTGCATTAATACCTCGACGTTACTTTGTGTGACAACGCTGAGTGAAGTGTTCAACTATAAAACGTTATTGTTATATATACTAATTTTAATCCCGAAGTTTTCGCGGGATCAGAAGTTACGCGGGCGAAATGGCGGGCCACGACTAGTATTTACAGGTACAATATAACAAATAGATTGGACCTCACGCGGTTGTGAAATGAACTCCGTACAGACAAGGCATTTTGCATGCGTTGTAGCTGAGCGTAGATTTAAGCTAATAATGAGACGACACGTGACCAAAAACGGAGTATTGTTTGGAGCGGACGGTTCCATGTCATTTGTATGGACATTATAAGGCTAGTGTTTTCACAGGTCTTGAATGAAATACGAAATAATCTAAACCAAAGAACTTGTTCTATGTTATAGCGAGGCAAGCGGGTCATGCTGTTCACCTGATGTTAAGTGACTGACCCCAGCCTATGAACTTTTACAACATGAAGTATCGTAGATGCCTTGCCAGCTTGAAGGAAGGGGAGGGAATAGGAAGAGGATTGGGATGGGAATGCAGACCTTCGGGTACCCTTTCATAGTACGAAACACAGCGCAATACTGCTTCACGCCGGACTTCTGCTGGGTGCATGTCTGCATGGGGTGGGTGGTAATTATACCGGTGCTAGCTTCAACGTAGTTCTGTATAATCCCGGGGCCAGTTAATACCAGACAATAGAAAAAGTTGTAGTATTTAGAAACAAATATATTACAGCTGTTTTTTCATTATAGATTTATAGGAAGTATATGATCTCTCTTTTGATTGGCCACCGTAATTGCACTATAGGCAAAAGGGCGATAAGTATATCACAAAACAAATATATGTAATATGTATTATCATAAGTTTTTGCTATAACGTTTTCACAAGAACTTTGTAAAAATATAGCATTCATGAGAACTGATCAGAAAATGTTATCAAAATAATAGTGAAAACCGCATCAAAATTTGATCCACGATTAATTCAATCAATAGGAAAAAGACGGGGATAGCTATCTTATTCCTTCTGAAGATTTTAAACACGTTCGTTACGTTTTTGTTCTTGATTTTTTATTGTTGTATGATTCGCTGACGCCATCTTTTATGCACCCCATGTCACTACCACAATTAAGACCACTGTATCCGTTATTAATTTTGTCAACCATGCATGGAAAGAGTAACGCGCTTCTTCCAGCAGTACGGCTAGTTCGGTATTCGATTTTGTTTATACAAGTCTAAAGTTTACATTAGAATGTCCGTGTTTGGACGGACTCCGCTAGCCCGTAAGTCTATCGAAGACCGTAAGTGTGGTCTGTCGGTGTTACATCAGTTCAAGTTTGAATTGTATTACTAGTATATCAAAGTTGATATTTGAATGGTGGTTTTGTCGAGATGTTGATCAGCATCCGGGGAGGTGATGTGTGTTGGTGTATGCGGGTGACAATCAGAGTTTATTGAATTGATCGCGGTCAATTCTCAGTGCCGGATTCAACTAACCCACCAAAGTATATCCACGACCCGTAAATTTTCGAAACAATGCAATTAGGGGAAATTTTTCTTTAGTTTATAAAATATTAATGTTAACTAACCAAAAAGAGAATAAGGATTTCATAAAAGTTAAATAACCTGGCAGGGCCAAAATACAGGCCTTATCTTTACTTTCTTACTAATATTATAAATGCGCAAGCAATCTATCTGTGTGTCTCTTTTTGACGCTTAATCCAACCAACTTGGATGAAAATTTGTACCATTTTTATTCCAGAAGTTCTACGGGAACGGGAAATATACGTGGGGTACAGCTAGTAGTAAATAGTTTTGTATCACTTACATTTCCTCGATTTTCTTGGCGATGTTGACCACGAACTTCAGGTCCGTCTCCCCGACGTAGACGATGATCATGACGTCCTTCTTGTCATCTTCCGACATGCCTTCCACCAGGTGCTGCAAGGAACATCGTATGAAACTATTCGTCAGCAAAATTTTCGCTTTTGTGTTAGGTTATTTGTGCACGTAATACGGTAACACAAGAAAATCTTTCTTTAGCACTTAAAGTGGAATCATATATCCCGACAGGCTGTATGTTTTGCTCGAGCATTCGCTTGATTTTATTATCGCCTCTACCTATGTCAAGCGAAATAGAATTGTGATCTAGAAATATGCAAATTTTATTTAGAAAATAAAATAGATTAAAAGCTCGCGCTTTAACGCAATTTTAAAGCCATCAACTTTAATATTTTAACCTAAATGTCAGAATTTTTTACCAAGGCTTTTTTACAAGCATCATAACAGACAAATATCCCTACCTTCAACGTGACCATTAGGTAGCTCTCCTTGTCCCTCTTGACCGTCGGAATCCCGATAACCACGCGCATCATCCCGCGCTCCCCTTGCATGTGAAACGCTGGTTTCAGGCTGTTGGGGTCCTTCATCAAGTGAGGCAGAAGCTGGTACACGATATTGTTCTTCATCATTGTCAGGTCCTTGGCCTTGAAGCCCTTGGAGGCCATCGAGTCTGCGGGCAACATACAATAGTTTAGAGCTTCTAGAAGGATTGGTTGTTCGCTTTCTAGAAATTTCCAAAAACACCGCAATATTTAGCTAACAGTGTGATTAAACATGACAGCGTTGTAGAAGCATTGTATTGTTATCTGTGTTGTGTAGGTTTGCATACGCTTCCTGTGTCCAAACAACCATAGCATTTCTTCATCACAATTGCTTGAGGTGCAAAAAAGCGTAGCGTGGTTGAAAGCCTTTGTTATTATATTATTGATAGCGACAATGAAACACATTCTGTTATATATGAACTTACAAACTTTTTCAAACAATTAGAAAACTTTATACAAATGTAAAACTATTTTTCAGTTCAGAAGTTGGCTTTGAACAGACTCAGTTAGCAGTTAGATACAATCGTGTTAAATACAACTATTTCATTCGCTTTGCACATAGTGCCACTTTCGCTAACGTTAGTTAATCAGATGGCGTGTCCAGTAAGTCTTTTGGTATCAACTCGGGAACGGATCACGGTATAAATAAACCCACACAGAATATTTTACGTGGAATTTCCTCGCAGTTGTGATTCAATTGCTCGATGAATTGGGCGCCAGAGCGAGCTGTGCTTTGCTTGTTTATCGGGTTGTATTTTTTAAACGCCTGGCGTTCGGCCACAATATTGTTCTGCTGCTTATTGCAGTCATCGAGTTAGCGGCTTTGCGGTCATATAGCTCATTGGCATCCTAGTTTAATCTCCCACCAGGCGATTCTTCTAATAAGCATTTTCGATGACTGGTCAGATCAGATGGAAATATCGACAGTAGTAGTGGCCGTGTGTAGTGGTTTAAAGTCCATATTTAGTCGTAGGTGCGAAATTGCCTCAAATTTAATTGGGTCTAATTGTGTCCTTTAGCCATATTTGAATGGACGTTTAGCCGACTTGCATTAGTTTTTTTTTTTGGTAGGTTTTTTTAGACGGTTTTGACGCTTGGTTGGCAAGGGCATGTCACTATCCGTTTCCAAGTTGATACAACTACATTGACTGGTAGAAGTTTCATAACTTCTTATAAATCAAAGGAGATGGTCAAGTTTACAGTAAGACTTGTACAGTATATCTTGAAGTCATACATATTGACATTGTGAAAAAATATGGCATTATATTAAAATTTCGACTAAATATAATTTGACAACGACTCGCTGGGATATTAATGTGTTAGATAGTAGCGTGCCGTTTTTTATTTATTTTAAACTTAAACGTAATATCATCTAGTAGTGATTGCTTTCCGTTGTTTTAAAACCATCTCCTTTGCAAAGAATCGTTGCTTCTCGCAAATAACTTTAAATTTTGCTCCTTTTAATATTGCACAACACTCAAACTCCTTGTTGGTATATCACAGTCAACACCATGATTAACAGTAAATAAAAATTCCGAATACATTCGCCTTCAACTTAAACAACTATTTTGAAGCTGTATTCTCGGCTTTTGCGAAGTCCAAATAATTACAAAGGGCTTACTGTTCGCAATTGGCTTTTTTATACGTTTCACTTTTAGCTCAGTTTGAAATTTTGTGAACAACATTTTTGTCTTTTATCTTTGTAAACATTCGTTGCATGAAGTTAGTTATTTACTTTTATAAAGACACGAAATGGTTGTTTACAAAGTTCATATAGTATGTGAATTGTATTATAAGCAATTATTTCCATCGTAACTATAATAAACTTGGGTGCTCATTTGTCGACACGACCCGAAACTAAACTATCTAAACTAAATATCTCCATCAGACGTGTTGAGTAAACAAGGTAATACATGATTATACAAGATCGATAGCTAGCATATGAATTATTTTTTATTTATTTAGTTATACATTTTTAAATTAATAATATTGTTTCGGCAAATGAGGAAGCGAGCTAAATGATATTATGTTAGCATTATATATTGTAAACGTACATATACTTATAATATACTACACTATAGCGACATTACATATATTACTAATAACGATAATTTTCTAACTAAAACTAAATCATTTATTACTAAACTAATTACTAATCTAGTGTTAGCCGGTTATAACTACAATACAGCTTAAATAGATACGTTGACTAAATTAATTTATAACCTTACCGTTCATAAGCTATGGAGACTTATATTATGCTAAATATGATTATACATACAATCTACATATTAGTGATACGGTTACAGGTACATATTATAATTTCCATAATATACTTATATGTGCACACTCTATATTATAAGGGGTATATAAAAAGAGCTAAAAGGATTATAATACGTCTATGATATATTTTTTATGAAGCTGATACATGTTTCGCTTCTATGTCATACCCGCCATGTTCTCTAGAAGGGCAGTCAATTCCGGGGATAAAGTTGTATGCGAGCTCGCACTGCTTTGGGATATATTCGATGTTACTTTGTGCTGAAAAAAAAAATGTATTAGTTTGTGATTGTATAGAATTATAGTCCGAGAGCTAGGCCTCTTTTTGGGGAGGTGTTTGAGGTAATCTGAAAACTTCGGAGAATATTAGCAATGGGAAAGAATAAAGGCAGTTGGATGGGAAATGGAAATTTTAGTTATAATAATAGGATCTTAAATTGAACTTATTAACGATCTTTTTTATAGAACGATTTAATGTTCCTTTAAGCTAAGCGTCCACAGTTCGGTATCATCGGATTTACTAGTAGTATAGAAACCGATCTTTTGTACTAATAATATAACGATTCATACTCATATTATAGTTGCTGAAAATCATCGCTGCAACTAACATAAGAGCAGCATACGCTGAGCAGCATCCCTTTCAATGCCACACTGTTACTTGTGTGTATTATTTATGTGTGTGTGGTTTTGGAATTCATCTGATACGTATGATGCCGAGATGTGAACGGTTAGCTTTAAAGTTTGTGTTCTTTTTATAAAATATACTAAAGAGAAAATAGAGAAGAAGTAACACAAACATTATTTATTTGTAATATGTTTAATATAATTTAATGGTAATGATTTATTCATTTACTTTAATAAATATAAAATAATTAGGGGTTGAAAAAAGAAGAAAGTTTATATTGAGTCAGGTGAGTTCACAGCTAAAAAAATTACATTGCAATTCCTTTCATGTAACTCCTGGATGCTATTGCTAACTTACGGCTCTTAATAATGTGTCGAAGATTATAGATAGATTGTTATCTCAGATTTTATGACGTTAAACAGCCAAGGCACATAGCAAAGGCTATGGTAGTAGGATTTTAAAATCAAAGTTAATGCAAATAGAAAGATTTGCCTGATTTTATTAAGCAAAACAAGGCCAAAGATAGAATATTGAAAATGAATGTAATAAATCTGAGGATGGTTATAAATTATAATTTTTTATATAAATTATATTATTAATTGCTTATTAATAGAGTATAGCAAAGCAAAAAAAAATATTTAAATTTTACTTTATTATGTTATAAAAAAATATGCGTTTTATTTTGCATATGTTATTATTATTTTCTAAGATTAACCGCGCTAATGAAACAAAATTTACTTTATAATGATTATATATTGACTGTGAGCTCACCTAACTCCTCTATAAAATTCTGCGTTTACCTGCAAAGTCATGACATCCTCCTGGCGAGCCCTATACAAAGATTCCAGGAATTTTAGATGAGTGTGCATTTCCGCTATTTGGCTTTCCACCTGGAATTCGCGTGGAAGCCGCGCTGGAATTAAGGTATTATTTAGAATAATAAAATAAAATTTATAAGCCGTGTTCCTGTAAGTATATCCGGTAGGCTCTGAAAGAAAATATTAGTAGGGGAAAACAATGTAAGTATAGTTTGTAAAAATGTGTATATTGTTATAAGGAGTACGTATCATATAAAATTTTATTAGGAAAGGTATAATAGGTACAGGAGTCAGACTTCATATAAATCGAGATTGATAAACGCACACATTAACACATTTCACCGACACGACTAAGGTCCCGGTTTCTATAAACGACGGAACGTCATAGTAACAGATACGCTTTCATTAACGAGCGGTTTTACGGCCGATATCAATAATTTATCAAAGATTATGGATAGATTGTGATCTCAGATTAAATGACATTTGATTTTCAAGTCATGACAAAGGCTATCCGTCGACAACATATTGAAATCAAAGTAAGTGCAAATAGATAGATTTGTCTGACTTTAGTAAGCAAAACGAGGGATACATAGAATATTGAAAACGGCCGTAAATCAACCATTCAGAACCAAGTTTTTGTGTTTATGTTAACGCCAAGTTATAGATACGCATTAGATTTACGCTTATATACTGTCTGTAAGTAAAGCGACTCGTTTTATTTTTATAGGAACCGGGCAATATTACTACATCGGACCACTCTGAGCGCGAATGTTATCTGTTTGAAACATGCGTCAATGTTTGTGTACGTGAAGTTCATACACAAGTTTGATTTCCGTACCTATATTGCATAATAATCCA
>LQNK01000764.1:737185-772257 GCA_001586405.1 Phoebis sennae
AAAAATTCTAACCATGGTTTTGGTATCTATAAAACATACATATTGCATACCAATTACCCTTTTTGAAAAATATTCAATGTACAGAAATGGTTCGGTTACTGTTTTATTATATGTATAGATAATCCAACTATATTGCATAATAATCCAACTATATTGCATGATAATCCAACTATATTGCATAATAATCCAACTATATTGCATAATAATCCAACTATATTGCATAAAATAATCTAACTATATTGCATAATAATCCAACTATATTGCATAATAATCCAACTATATCGCATAATAATCCAACTATATTGCATTATAATCCAACTATATTTATCTAAAGTACGAATCGGTCTATTATAATCCGTAAGCCGAATACAGGTGTATTCGAGTGGAGTTTCGAAGCTACATCCCAAACTATAAGCACTATCGATTACTACTGTCAGAAGTCTTGAAACCACTTCTTTATTTCTCATAAACAAATTTGTTTAATAAATTAATGAATATTATGTTAATTTTGCAAAAAATAAGCTATATCTATAATTTAGCTTTTTTAAGACACAGTCATCAAAATGATTGTTCATTGTTTCTATGGTTTTCGATGTCACGTATTATTTGTTTCCTAAAATCCGACCTGAAATATTTAACTAATCTTAAAAAAACTTAATGTGAAAACGTCCCATAAATAACAATAATCCATTTTGTATGTAGTAAACAAATATATTTTTCTTTCTTTTCTTCATGTCGTAAATTATAAAAACATTATATTTTAATTTGAACCTTATAATAAAACCTGCATTATAATGTACCGCTCTAATTTATTTAGCATGATACGTCATTTAATAAGGTTATGCATTTAAAATAGTAGGGCAAGTGCTAGGTCACCTACATGCTATGCTCCAAGAGACCTTTGTAAGAATTTCAGTATTTGGAATCTAATTAGTATAAATTTATGCCTCGCGGTTTCACTTGTATATTATACTTTTATACTTTTAATTTTATATTATATAATCAATATATTGTACTATAATATTATTTAATCACCAAGTATCTTTCAAAATCATCCACTGTCTACAAGGATAAACACGGTAACAGAAAGAAAACATTTTTTCAGCTTATTGTTCACTAATCCCTTCAAAACTTCAATCAAAGTAAAGCTATAAGTCTTCTTGGTGAAGCTGCTTATCATGATCAGAAAGCATCTTTCAAATCCATCCATTGATTTCAAGAATAAACAAGTTTAAACAAACAAAACATTTTTCCGCTTATTTTTCACGTATGCCTTCAAAACCTTAATCAAAGTAAAGTAGTGGAGCTTTATAAAATAAAGAAAGCATACGTAAAAAAATACGTAAAACAAAACTTTATTATTTTCCTAAATACAAAATAGAATCAGAAAAACTAATGAGTTACTAGCCAAAGCAAAGAATTTAAAGAATGTAATTTATTCAAATCCTAACTATATTTAAATATACAAAGAGAAATCAAGTAATATAGTTTTCTGTGAATCCAAAGGGAAGCTAATTAAGGTATGTACAGATACAAATAAGTATATTCTTTAACATTCGTAACCAATTCAGCGTCTCGAGGATAGAATATTTATCCGTTTACGTAAACTGAGTGAAACAATTAAATTATGAAATGTTGTTCTATTTAATTGGACTCACAGATAATAACAAAACTTTTACGTTCTATAATAAACGGGAGAAAATTATTTATAATATCAGATATCAGATTTTACTGATTTCCATAATGTAATATACTTGTGGGTACTGTGAGACTCTTGCTTTGGCAGTCAAAATGCACGATTGGTACAGTTATCAATAATTTTATGAAAACACAGGTATTAGGGATTGTAAAGTTCGGTTAGGACCGGCAAAGTCTTCGTCAGTATATTTTGGCTGGATATTGACAGCGTAATTTCATTATTTATCCTCTCGCTATTAAAATTTCCATCCTCCATTTTTTGCAACGCAAGTGATATGGATTTTCAACATTAAGTCAATTTTGAACGTGGTGTAAAAATTACGGAGCTATAGTTAGATTATATCCAGAAATTAGTAAGGACACTATTCTTACTAATTTGGATATAATTTTGTACAAAGATTGAAACCTAATAAACGCAATAGGATAGTTTTTATCCCGGAAATCCAAAGAAATCCCGCGGGTGTAAAGTGGGTTATAGTCATAATATAAATTAGAAATATCGAAATTATCCCATCTTTTAAAGGCTAGTCTTATATTCTTTGAATTTAGCACAACAATAATCAAATAAACCATTCAAAATGTTTTCGAATCGCTTTCTAGGGTCAGTTATTGGAGAGTTAAATTCTTTCCAAAGGGAAGAGACAGGTATTAAAAAAAGGTTAAAACGGTCCGTCTCTATATTTCGTCTGTATCGTCGGAGTAATTTCATTAGCTATGCTCTCCTGTATCGAGGTATCGAGTATCGAGTACTTCCAATAATTTGAACAAATTGATGAAAAATTCCTAAATTTTTGCTTTAGGAGTCTACTGTATTCTCTCTTTATTGACTTTTCGAAAGGTTAATGAAAGAGTTATGCACATTATTGTTGACGTTAAAAATGCTGAATTTTTAGTCATCTTACTATAATTCTCCTAAATTATACTCGGACTGCGGTGTTATGACTGCGCGACAGCTTTACTTACAAAGTATTCTCATGTATCAACATCGCTTCACTCTTCCAGCCAATGATCAGAGTTGTTAAAGAAGAAAAGATCGGGTTTGCTTGGTACTTAAATGTATTAGTATACTTGCCCAGCGCCATCTGGATTTTCTCGGACCCTACATCTATAATAAAGCGGCTGGCAAGATCAACAATCTCTCTAATATGACGCACAGAAACGCCAAATCGGCAATTGGCACCTGGCTAAACTCTCACTCACTCACACACACACACACACACATGTATATATATAATAAAAAACATGTATATATATAAAAAAATCTACTGTTATTATATCTAAATTATAAATTAAATTAATAAGTCATATTAAAACTTAATTAATAAGTTAAATTAATAATTCGTGAATAACACTACATATTAAATTGGACATTGGAAGCCAAGCAGATCTGCAATACAAGTTTTTACTTAGTGCAGGTCTAGCTGATCACATTAGTCTCATAAGTGTACTAAGAAATGTAATGTCAAGTACTAATGTAAAATGTAAACTATGTTATTTTGATGCCAATAAAGAATTTATTATTATTATTTCTCTGAGAGGATTTATATTTTGGAATTAAACGTAGTTAAATCCATGATTCAAACTTCATCAAATACCATTGAAGGGCTATTTAAAATGGTTAAACCCTGGTATATTGGCTGTATACCAACAGAGTAAATTGATAAGCAAGTGAACTTATCTATGTAAATTCCTGAATTTTTTTTCTGTAGTATTTCCTTTTTCAATACAATGGATTCTAAAAAAAATTCATAGCGGACTTTATACCATTATAAAAAAAACGCAACAACAACAACAATATGAATCTAACCTATCTTTGAACAAAGGCTAAAAAGTAGGATCAAAACGAAATCCTCGAACGATTGTAACAACTATCAAACATCCATTGTAGGGTCAGTTTTTAAATACCGTGAAAACCTCAGCATAAACTATATTTTTGCTGCATGTCCACAGTGTAATTTCATTAGCTATCCTCTTCTGCTTATCTCCGGTTTCGCGCAGATCCAATTTTGTGAATGCAATTATGAAAGCAAATACAATACCTACGAAGCTAGTGAATATATCGATAAAAAATTCCTGAATTTCTAACTTTTAACCGATTTCCAAAAAGGAGGTACTCAATTCAACCGTTTTTCTATAGAATTTGGAAGATTATTTTTTGCATTCAAAAGTAGTGTCGTTTGGTCTCATAGATATTGGTTACGTCTGATGAACCATATGCAAGATATTCCAGGAAACTCCTCTAAAATCAACAGAATAAACTCTACGGTTAAGTTTTAATAATTTTTACATTAACTCGAACTATGATACTGAATTGTGACTAACTCTGATAGTGGATGGTTGTAGATAATTAAAAATGGAAAAATAATAACTTTTTCGTAATAAATAAAACCGACTTCCTCACAATAAAAATAGATTTTATTCTTAAAAAGGTATGTAAAATTGAATAAAAACTGTCACTTTTGGCGCTCAGCCATAAGTCGTCAAGATAAGCATCGGATCAGGCAATGCAGAGTCAGCAGAATTGGAGCTTATACCAAAAATTGATTGCTTGGCTTTAATACCACTTTTCACTCAACTGCAACAAAAGGTTATGATTTTAATAGTCTTTGATCTTAATTATTATTAAAGATATTTAAAAAATAATTAGTGCAACACAATAGTTAGATTTTTTTGTCTGTCTGTCTGTATGTTTGTGCGCACATCACATGATAACAACTAATCCTATTCGAATTCGGTTTTCACTGATGTATTTGTCTCCTTTCAACTTAACATCTGGTGTATAAAAAATTTCCCCACACCCCTTTTGATCTATACACCCAGACAGCGAGCGAATCCGTGGGCATAATCTAGTATTTAAGAAACACCGCAGCATTGGATTTTGATTGACACATAAACATGTGAATACATAAATTGACAGCACTCAATTTACGTCGCTCAAGTTATGTGAAATTATTTATAAGAACGACTGGTTATGTCTCTAACCAACAATTATATAATACTAGCAAAGCACTTTAACCAAGTTGATTTTCCATTAAAATGCGAGAATTATGCAATCAAATGCACCTGACAATATAATTTTAATGCTACTAATATTTTAAATGCGAAAGTTTGTAAGGATGTATGTTTGTTTGTTACACTGTCACGCAAAATGACTGAATCGATTATGATGAAACTTGTTATAGATAAGGTTCAGAATATATCCCACGTAACTTCTGATTCCGGAGTTGCCACGGAATCAGAAGACCGAACATTGAAAACGCGGGTCGTGATTTGTTGTAACATAAACGAAGATTTTATTTCAGAATTTAATACTAATGTTTACATAGAATCCTATATATGGATAAAAGAATTATGTATTCGTCTCACATCGGAGTTTTGAGCGTATATTAAATACGGTTCGCTTGCTAAAATTAACTAATTGGTTTTCATATAATTCACGGATGACCACTACAAAGTGAAACAACCGCAAGCATATTATTTTAATAACGTCATTTATACAGCATGATGTTTATTACAAAATTGTAACCTTGTGTAAACGACTCGCCCTCGTAATATTCGAGTTTCAGTACGTTTGAAGTTTTATTTGCTTAAGAGGATATGCGTTTTGTGTCGCATTCAGTAAACAGTATTTCCAGCCTTAAACGTTAAAAATAACATGTATTCTAATAAATTGTTACACATTCATATACATGTCGATGTGTTAATTTTTAGATATAAGGTATCCCCTTAAATTACATGAAAATGAACATAGAAATTAATAAAAATGACAGTTCATACACTGAGTGAACATGACAAACACATTCACAAAGTGCATAAGCTTAGAAATTATAATTTTATAAGCTAATAGTTTAAAACTTCTCAATTCTTACCGAATCGTCGCGTTTGTGCTTGCCGTGTCACCCGAGTGTAAGCTAAAAAGAAAGATGAAAGTGAGAAGAATGATATGAGGTACAAATACAATTTGAAAACATGGATTTAATTCACCCTGTATAATTAAATTGTTAGGGTGTTTCTTCATAATGAGATGAATAATATGTTTGATAATCCCAATAAGAGTTGACTCTCGGGCATGTTTAGGCTTTTATCAAATTATATCTTAAAACATTCATACTCAAATACTAAATATTATAAAATTAACTTTGAGAGATGCTAAATATTATACTACCATTTTCTCATAAGAGTGACAGCATGAAATTTAGAAGCTTGTTAAAGCCATTTAGTATTTGGACTTTGGGCACTTAGAATACTTAGGTGCCTGAAGGTCAACCTTAATTGGGATCTACTAGACGAAGATAAACAAAAATGGATGACCAAGTGTGAGCACGATATCAATGAAATGATGTCCACAATATAGCTCTTTAATTAACTGTTCTACATGCAACGTAAATGCAGGGTTGAGTCGCACGCCAAAATATCGATTTATAGTTGACATACATTACGTTAAATATTGTTTTTAGAAAAGTTCATTTATATTGGTTTTTAATATACTTTAATTAGATTTAGTGTGCAAGATCAACTCTGTATTTTTCAATGGTAATAAATGAATATATGGACGAGAAGTGATCGAAAACCGTTAAAAACCTTTGAAAGAGAACGTTTACGTATAGTTTACTTTCATATTATATTGTCATACCTAATCCGTTTTTTATTTAGGTTTATAAGTTACCAAGCCTCCTTGTACACAAATTCGAATCCGATCGGAAAGTATCGAAATTCGGAATAAGATTCATACAAATTTCGACGAAAACGTGTTCGTTCTGACCCGATTCTGGTTTATGAATCAGTATCTAGTTCAGCAAAAGTATCACAAAAACTATAGACAACGACTATTAATAATACTAGATATAATATATTAACATTCTTTGATGGAAATGCCTAAATATTTATCCGGATTCGATTATATAAAGTTAAATAGTTAGTAGATTTAAGTGATATAGTATACCTACAACGCATACTAAAGAAGTAAATCTCGCGTTAGTTAAATAAAAAACAATATCGTCCAAATTTGACTGAAGACTAAATTCAATTTTCGTCGCACCCCTCAACATGACGTTGATTAACCGTTATTATCAAAACACTGTCCACAGATCAAGCTACAATTTTGGCAAAATAATTCTATGTGCATTTAATATACTATGGACAAAGTTTAAGCCAGCAAAATTCAATTCAATTGTTCCTGCATTTGTTTTTATAGTTATTGCGTTTATTGTATCAATTTCGCATTTAAGATTTACGTTGAAATTACTAATATTTGGTATCGAGTAAAGTTATTAAGATTCTTTACGGCATCTAAGTACTAAAGATTGATTATAACGATCAAATATTCACACAAACACAAGTGCAAACACAATGATATACAATATACTATATACTTGCTATAGATACTTCTTGAAGCAATTGCCTCTTACTTTTTTACAAAAACTAACAGATCCGCGCTTCTTCGCTCCCGTAGCATAATGTGTCATATGTAATAGCCTATGTTACTCGTGAATAATGTAGCTCTCGCATGGTGAAAGAATTATTAAAATCTGTCCAGTAGTTTGAACAAAAAAACAAACAAAGTTTTCCTCTTTATACTATTATAGTATAGGGAAACACATTTTTATACTTTAAATAAATTCTACTATATTAACACTTTTTACAATTGTATAAAACATTTTTAACACCCTGTATTCGAATCTAGAACCCATCTTGCAATCGCTAACCAACGAGACAACGGGTAGCCATAAATGGCCAAGTAAAATGTAAATTTAAAATATTTAACTAAATATCTGATGGGGCTTCAATTAAAGAGCCAGTGAACATATTTACAACCTTTTGACAAGCGACCGGAACGAAAAGGCCGTGCAAATGAAAATGTACAAAAATAAAAGCTAAAGAAGGTTTCCAGGAAGTTTATAATAACTAGCAAATTGTTAGCGATTGCAGTGTTAATTAATAAATTTACACTCCATTTGATAGTGACAATAATAATTAGTGTGAAAGGCAATTAAAAAAGGTTCTCGCTGAAATTCATTTTTTGCAGCAGTGTCGCCTTTGTGGAATGTGTGAAAATTATTTTAAATTGGTTTTTATGAAAAGTTGTGAGTTATTTCGTAAACGTCAGATCTCCGCGTCCCATACAATCTAATGTATAACAAACCGCGTTTAAAATCCTTTTAAAAGTATTGTGTTCAATATCGAAAGCTAAAACGTTAAAACAAACAAGAAAATTCTATTTTCTATTATTGTAAAACGTTTGATATAAATTCACACACGTCGTCTATTATGAGATGACACTCCATAGCACCTATCTAGGAATTGAAAGCTCTGTACGTAACACGGTACTGTAGGGTTGTCAACAGTAAGTTTTAATTTTATTTAGTTTGTTTAATTTTCTATTGTAACATAGTTAACTACCCGTGTTGCCTTAAAAAGGTGTTTAAATATATAACAATCAATGGCTGATGGAAAGTGATAATTATCGGATGACTATTGGCAATACTCCAGGCGTCCTGAAACTAGTTCCGGTCTTTAATGTTCATAGGCTCTCTTCTTGGATGGTGTTCCGCAATTTGTTCGCCAAAAAGCCTTTAATTAAAATTATTTATTCAATTAAATAGTTGATAATCATGACTACGTTCGATCTCTATTCATTCAGGCAGGTAGTGTTCACCCCATGACCACAATAGAAGACCAAAAAGGAGACTGTTACTTGACTTTAAACAATGTATAGACATCAGTTTGCTCGGACAGAGACCAACCTTTTCTAAAGTAAAATAACGGTCACATTCTACCGCCGTGTTCATCTGTCTCAGTCTCGTGTTACCGTCGCGGCGTGAATAACCACTTTAAATCTAATCAATAATCAAAGCTGAGGCTTGTATTAACCACTTCGATGTTTGTTATTTACGATGTATCATGCAAACTTAAAATAAAAAAAATAAAATAATATTATATATAACCGTTGAGAATCCTAGGCAGCATTTGACCTCAATAGATTTCAAGCAGTCACTGAGTCGCGGACTTATGCTGTCCATTGCACACCATCGGTGTTTGCAGTTTTATCGTTTAAAAGTTTAACCTTTGATATCATGGAAACTTTAAAAAAAAATAATCGTATAGGTTACATTATTATATCAGTTACAATATACAAGCAATTAGTCGCTGACATGTATATTTATTGTAACCTATTAGTTTCCTAAAAAGCTATCATAGTACAGTTTGGATTTAATTTCTCGAAATATATGAACTTATGTATATTTTTGATGCATTTCGTAATGTATTTCGAGTGTATGTATGTTTTATGTCCATATCTTTGGCAAGATCTACAGCCCAAAACGCTGAATGAATTTTGATATACGGTGCGTTGTTGGGTTCGCTACAATTATGATAGTGACATGGCTATAAAAATGGCTCTTGCAAAATAACTAATTGAGGGGAGGGATTGATTGTTATAGATTATTAATTAGTTTTGTCAGCAGGTGAAGTGGTAATAGGTTTCCATATTGCTTCTGATGTTTAAGTCTTGTTTTTTGGAGGCTTCAAAAGTTACAAAGTTTTCATTATAACAGAAAATAGTGCATAGTTGACATGCAACCACAACTCCGATAGGGTATAAAATTAATTTTGACAGACGTGCGGTTTCACCCACTTGTAGGTACCAATTGTGGTCCCAATATTGAAACTATTCTCGATGATGTTAACCGTGTGTTTAATTTGGACCATTTTTCCATCATTGAGAGACGCGCCAATAATTAACGATGACCAAATAAAAGCCAATTACGTAATTGACGTAATTAAATTTGGTAAAATGTTATTCAACTGATTTTAATGTAAATATGTTTTCAGTCGAAGCCTGAGCACTATATCGCTTTGAAAAATTTACAGAACAAAATCGATGGGTATGGTAGACAAATTCGATACAACACGTACGTGCAACGCACACATAGGTACCGTTCGCCGACATGACATCTGAACCTTCTCCTATGGGTGAGGCAGAGTATCTTTTCATTGAGGTGACTCTGTCGCATTCTAAAATACTTCTGGGAGTCTTCTATAGCCCTTCCATCACGGTTGATTATTTTTCCTCTCTAGATCAAATTCTTGACCGATACATTCCTTTATATTCCCATGTTATCCTGATGGGCGATTTTAATACCTGTCTCCTCAAAAATGACCTACGATCCAAAAAGCTTTTATCTGTTACTGAATCCTATAATCTTCACTTTCTTCCTTTAAACGCCACTCACTTCTTTCCTCACTCCACTCCTTCACTTCTAGACCTTATGTTTGTCTCCAACCCTGAGTTTATTGCTCACCACGGTCAATGCAGCGCAGATGCCTTTTCCTACCACGATCTCATCTTCCTCTCCTATAAACTCCGTCCTCCCAAATTCAAACCTCAAATAGTTTTGCAGCGAACTTTTGGTGGAATGGATGTAGAGCGACTTCTTGAGGCTGCGCAAAAGATTCCTTGGAATGACGTTTATGAAAGTGAGAAATTGAATGACAAAGTGAATACTTTCAATTCATTTCTAATTAAACTCTATGATACTCATGCTCCTTTAAGACCTATAAGGAAAAAACATTTGCCTGCACCCTGGCTTTCAGAGGATATAAAAAAGCTTCAAATGTTGAAGAATAAAGCTAAATGTAAGTATAAAATGAATAATTCTGATCACAATCGTGACAATTATGTTAAATTGAGGAATCGATGCAACACAGCATGCAGGGACGCTCAGCGGCGCCACATTTTTTCCTCCGTCGAAAATTGTGATTCTGGTAAAGTATGGAAGTTTTTGAGAACTTTAGGAATTGGTCGGCAACAACAAAACGCGTTAACCTCAAATAACATAAATATTGAACTTTTAAACCAGCATTTTTCCAGTACTTCCCCCACTTTTGATAACCTTCGAAAATCCTTGACCTTAAATTCTCTTTCATCTCTTCCCGCTCCAAATTTCCCTCCGTTTAAATTTACGCCGGTCACCGAAGGAGATGTAAGAAATAACATTTTGTCCATATCATCCAAGGCAGTCGGCAGTGATAACATTAGTCGTAATATGGTCCTCCCTATTCTTGACATCCTTACTCCAGTTATTTCTCATATCCTCAACTATTCTCTGTCCACAGGTGAATTTCCCGACGAGTGGAAGCGTGCACTCGTTATTCCTTTACCTAAAAATCGTAACCCTACATCCTTCTCCGACTATCGCCCTATATCCATATTACCCTTTCTATCCAAGGTCCTGGAGCGTCTGGTTCATCAACAATTAGCATCTTTCCTTAATAAAAACAAGATCCTTAATTCCCTGCAATCCGGTTTCCGTCCTGGCCATAGTACCGCTACAGCTCTTGTTAAAATCACTGACGACATCCGGTCTGGTATGGATAAAAAAAAGCTGACAGTACTAACATTGTTGGATTTTACTAATGCCTTTTCGACCGTCGATTTTGATGTACTTCTAGGCTTATTACGTTCGATAAACTTGCCTCCTGAGGTGACTGGCTGGTTTAAAAACTATCTTTGCGGGCGCCAGCAAAGAATCAAAATTGATGATAACCTTTCTTCCTGGTCCTCTCTCTCTGCTGGCGTACCGCAAGGTGGGGTGCTGTCGCCGTTGTTGTTTGCTCTGTTCATCAATTCCATTACTGATAATTTAACATCAAAGTTTCATCTCTACGCTGATGACCTTCAGATTTATACGCAGGCTTCTCTTGAAGATTTACCTACTGCAATTCAAGAAACCAACAAGGATCTCGCCTCCATTGTAAAATGGAGTGAAGATTATGGTCTGAAGGTGAACCCATTCAAAACAAAGTCCATAATTGTAGGAAGTTCTAACTTTATAAATAGAATTGATTGGGGGATTCTTCCGTCCATTTACGTTAATAGCACTCGCATTGAATTCAGTACATGCGTTAAGAATCTGGGGGTATCGATTGATCAAACTCTATCCTGGTGTCAGAACGTAAAGGATATCAGCAAAAGGATATTTGCCGCTTCTCATTCCTTAAAAAGACTTCACAATTTTCTACCCGTTCCCACTAAAATTTTGTTAGCTCAATCCCTTCTCCTTCCCATCCTCGATTATGCGGACGTGTGCTATTCGTATCTTACTGAAGTCCTGTTGGATAGGCTTGAGCGGCTCCAAAATTTATGCATTCGCTTTATTTTTGGGCTGCGCAAGTTTGATCACATTTCCGACTTCCGTAAGAAACTGAATTGGCTCCCTATACGTTTTCGCAGAAATGCACACATCCTACACCTGTTGTTCTCCATTTTATTTGACCCGCGATCCCCTCCTTATCTCAAAGACAACTTTTCCCTTTTAAGTTCACATAAATTAAACCTACGCTCTGATCATAATCTATTGCTTTTAACTCCAATACATAAAACTAACTTTTTTAACAAGTCCTTCACAGTAACAGCCATTAATTTATGGAATTCTCTACCTATTTATATCAGGAAAGCCCAGAATCTTAATTCCTTTAAATCTCTTCTCTTTCAACACTACTCTTCCTCGTGACGTTATAATATCTATATAATATGTATTTTTTTTTTTTATTTTTCTTTCTATCTTTTATTTTATTTTATTGTCTGCACCACTCTACCCTTCAGTAATTTTATACTTTTCGCTTTCGCTTGGTTGCCTGGAAGAAATTGCTTATAGCAATAAGGCCGCCTATTGCCTCCATTATTAGTTTTAAGTTATTTTCTTTGTATCTTTTACTTAATGTGTGTGCAATAAAGATATATTTCATTTCATTTCATTTCATTTCATTTCATGACATCTCGGGATACTGAACTACTCGGGGTACTAAAAAACCTTAGTAATAAAGTCGATAGAAAATTAGGTAGTAGGCCATCAAGTTACGATAACCCGGGAAAATGTTTATAAAATCCTAGCCGAGCTCCGCGGTTTCTCTTGTCCCGTTCCCTAAGGATCTTCGGGATAAAAACTATTCTATATCATTCAAACAATCTCTGTATAAAATTTCATTCACCGTCCTGTAGTTACGGAGCGTATTCAATACAAAAGAAACAAATATTTCATGTTTTCGCCCTTCCTACAAGGTAGTTAACCGGTACTGAATACCGGTTACCCCATACCGGTAACACATACCATGTGACAACTCTTTTGTACGGCGTCTCGTCTTTAATAATAGCCCATCTTTTGCCACAATGCAGCACATTGAATAGACTTCAACATGTCACTTTTCCCTTGTTATTAAGACTCAGTTACTGATATTTTGTTAATAACTTATCATTATCGATGTGTATCAGACACGTATCACGTCATTGATGCACTTAATTGAAAACGAATATCATTTTTATATGATTATTATCAAAACACGATAATGACAAACCGCACACTTTTATTAGAGATTAGCGTCGCCCACGCCATTAACTTGCATGTACACTAATATTGTAAAGAAGAAAACTTTGTTTGGTTGTAAAGAATAGGTTCATAAATTAGGGGCCGATTTTAAAATTTCTTTCACCATTCGTAAGCTACATAATTCTCGAGTAACATAGTCTATATATAAAACATTAGGATACGGGAGCGAAGCCGTGCGGATCAGCTAATATAATATAATTTAATTTTCAATGCGATTTTCATATATTCATACGAGTTTATACATTACATACATCCTGAAGTCTATCTCGGAGCTACTAGTTACTTTGAACCATAATTTTGTTTCTTTTGAATTTGTATTTGTTTTTGTAGTAGTGGTACATGTGTCAGCTCTCGTTTTTTATTGACGTTTTCACTATTAAAATGAAATGTTAATAGTGAAAACGTCAATAAATTTACAAAAAAAATACAAAGACCACCAACGAGCTCAAAGCGTGGCAGTTTTCACACTTTCACATACTACTGTTACTGCTACCCGTGCCGATTGACATGAGTCTTTGTACCTGATCGCCTTTTTACATTATAGTCAATCGTTCCCATAATACAGAATATTTACCAGAGTTTAACATATATCTATCCTATTATGAATCAGTAATTGACATTTTGCTATAAGCTCATTATTTTCGAAGTGCAATGAACATGTGTTTTAAGTTCATACATTTTATCAAAGAATATCAAACCTAACTGTAAGTGGCGCAAATTTAAAGTTTAATCTATCATAGTCAAAAATATGTGATTTATTATCTGTTGTAATGCCATATGTAAATAATAAGTGTGTCAAATTAATGTGTCAATTATGGCAATGTTCAACGTCATAGTCAGTGGGAGTAAGCGCGCGAACGAACCTCGTATCGTTATTTTTGTATTGTTTAAGTTTGCTTGTACCGATAACTTAACGTGTAACGCTCAATAAATCCTTCTAAGCAAGATTTTATTGCTGGAGTCCATCCCGTACACTAACCATAGCTTGAAGGAAATGCTTACAAAAGACAGTCTTGTAGAGGATCTGCTCAAAGCGTGTCGAGATTTCACATTCTCACAAGCTATTGAAACCGGTACGAATACCGGAATCATACCGGTTGACGTGAGTCTTTTGTACCGTGACGCCTTTGAACATCTTTTGGTACAATGCCGAGTGAACAGACTTCAACGTAACACATACAGTTTTCAACATAACACTTTCTTAATATGGCTCAGTAACTGTTCTTTTTTATAATATCCAGGTATTTGACTACCGCCTGATGGAAAGCGGTTATGTGTTGTAAGTAACGTGCCTATCGAGAAAATACCTATCTCGAGGGTTGAAAAATTCCGGATTGTAATGACTGGGGGAGACTAAAGGTAGGGCATTCCATTCCCTTAGTAGCGTTTAAAAAGATATTGTAAGCGTATGTAAGAAAAATAGTCCACTACGTAAAGATGGTATCCAGCTGCACGTCGCGTCGTGTTGTTCTGTTGTGGAAAGGCGAAGTAGGACTACACTCACACTCTTATACCAACTAAACTCACACTTGAGATTGAATTGTGATTAACTCTGATGAGGAGGGTTACAGGTCAAATGCAAAATCTTGTTTAATTAAAAATAGGTAATGACTCCGAGTTTTCAGTGTGAGGAAGTCGGTTCCATTTATTGGCAAAAAGTTGTTATATACTATGTAGCGATATTTTGCTAATAAGTCATTATTTTCATATATCACTGCACTTTATCGTAATTAATGGTTGCTATTGTCGCAGATCCTCAAACAAAGGATAGGCAGATATCGTAAAAAATAACAATTTGCAGTATTTTTCAGTGCAGGGAGTAATAAGCCGATATAAAACAATAAAATGAATTATTTTTACTTAGACACGTGGCATTGCTTTTCCAAGGTTGTTAAGACACGAAGGTTTTAATTTTTTATGGTAAATGTGAGGCGTGTTAGCTGATTGTTACATGCGCAGAATCAATAATTTGATCAACGTCATTATTTCGAAATAAATATACATATTTAATGAGTCTTCTCCACATAATTTTCTTGTCGGTTATTTTATAGGTTATTCTGAAGTGGTATTTAAATTAACTATATATAGGTTGAGCACGGTTTTAGGGACAAATCCTAAACTATAAGATATGAAAAAATCCCGCAATAAAGAGTGTCTGGAGATCGATTTAAATATAATATACAGCATTATATTTTGGAAAAGTTTATTTATACGCCAGAAATCAAACCCATTGATTTTACAAAAAGATAAACACCTGTGTTATTTCTCCAAACTATAGTGTTCCTAATGACCATATTTTGGAAAGAATCATCTATAACTTTTATAAATAAATATGTTCAACTAATAGTCACAGAAGGACGTTGATGAAAGCCCTTTTAAAGTTAAATGAATCTAGAAGATCAACATCGCAAACTATTTTAATTTGTTAAAGCAGGTTAATCTTAGCGACTTCACAGGGTTTTAAACTTGTGGCATTGCTATATCAACTAATATAAAGTTATTTTTATAAGTACTTTTTTATTTTAATACTAGCTGTTCCGTAGCATAATTTTATAGCCTACATCCTTACTCGATTAATAGTCTATATAACATAAAAAGATTACTTAAATCGGACGAATAGTTTCTGCGATTAGCGCGTTCAAACAAGCAAACTCTTCACTTAGTACAGATTTCTGTTTGATAGAGTATCTAGTTATACGTTACTACGCGAGTGAAAATGCGAGGCTATTTTTTTATGGACGAAGGGGCAAACGAACAAGCGGTCCACATGATGGTAAGTGGTTACCGCCGCCCATAAGCTCCTACAATACCAGGGCTAATACAAATTATATTACTAATTTAAATTATAATTATATTATTAAATATTATAGCTCGATGTATCAAACACTACAGTAAGCGTGGTCACGTGGAGACGTTAGAGACGGAATTTGAACATTTCTAAGGATTTATATTGATAGAATCAATACAACCTAATAAGCTTCTCTGATACCCATTTCTGAGAAATATATATTCGTATATTGTTTTATATCGAGAGTATTTAATTAATAAATCAATATTTTTCATGGAAACAGAATAAAGAGGCTAGTATAATTAATTTCAGCTAGTACCTCCCTAGCTAGGTGATTAGCAACCTGTATGAACTAAAAATAGATTGCCTCCTAAATAATATTTATAACATATAGACGCCTCTTGACAAGCAATAATTACGTGTTAAATTTAACTTGGATATTATACAAAAACTAGTATTATACTGTACTAACGGCCCATCCTGGCTACACGCATAATATTATAAAGGCACAATTACAATGCATGCTATACACGTATTAACATTCCTTTTGAATCATTCTATTAATTAAAAGACCGCATCGATATGCATTGAGTAGTTTTAATGCAACCATACATATGGACAAACAGCGTAAAGGCTTTGTTCTATACTATGTAGTTATTAAATAGTAGATTCAATACTTGTTGTTTATCTCTTTACCTACATGTACGATTTAAGAATGAACCTATAAGTATTTCCTTTAAGGTGTTAATAATTAGTAGATTAGTATTATACTTACTTTATAAGTTACGATGGGGTTGTCGTATCCAAGAGGATAAAAACCCCTTTAAAAATAGATTTAAAAAAACCTAAGAGTAGAAATGTCCTTTTACACGCAAATAGAGCTCGGTTGAACTGCGCAACAGATGGTTTATAAGTTCGCTGAGGTAAATTATTGAGATGACTGTGCACCGCAATTTCGTCCGCGTTGCGTGACATTAAACATAATGCTTATATTATGACGTATCATAATCAAATAGATTTTTTAAAATCTTAAAGTAAGTTTCAAAGCGCGTTTAAATAAGTATACTTTGCCTCCTTGCTCAAAGACTTGATTGGCGTAGTGGATGTACCAGTCTATTGCACCAGAAGTGGGTTCGATCCCCAATGAGTAGAAGATTATGATGCGATGAACATTGTTATTTTCAACTCTCTGGGTTATGTTGCTATAGTATGTATGTATTTACAAAATAAATTATGCTAAACTGTGTTAATCAGCTGTCCAATTTCCATAGTACAAGCATTGCTTAGATGGGTATCAATTGTCCTATAATATTTATTTATTTCCGGTTTAGGATATTAGGATAGATGAAAAACTTAAAGATGTGTTAGTCTCGTTTTCTTTATATTACAATTAATTCTTTTTATTATTTTTGGATAGCTATTAAAAGAACAAAGTGTTTACCAATCACCACCGCGCACCATCCATGTAAATATATCACCAAACATTAATAAATAGAAATAAGGGGTGAGAACCGATCGAAACATACGATCCTAAAATGCTCTTCTAATTATAATTTCTGATTAATTTTGGGAGTGTTAATTTTCTGCATACGAGGGTGTATTGTTTAATTAATTATTATTGCTGAAGCAACGCTCCGCACACTTTATATAGTAGACCAATCATAGCATATAACATAGCATGTAGCACGTAATGTAATGTATAGCATTCCTCAAATAATGGTATCTAATACTAATATATTTGCAAAAAATCTATTCGAAGTCGGTGGAAAATATAGTATGTAGTAAACAGGCATCAACTACGTTTATATTGCAAAAATAAAAGTATCCAAATCTTAGTTTTATATCCAGGGATATGATTCCAAATTAGATTGATAAAATTCCCTCATTTACAGTCTTTCCATAAAAAAATTGTAACAATTTTATTGTAATGACTAGCTATATTACCTACAAAATGAATAAATAAAATGAAATAAAAAATGAATTGTTTTAATTTCCGAAAATGTTGAATATCTCGAAATTTGAGAGACAATTCCAGAACATGAAATATATTTTACTCAACACATTAATATAACACATTCAAACACCACACCCTACAAACATTTCTATGTTTATCTGATAAAAGAGTAACCCATAACACAAAACACATCTAGATATCGCTGATGAAAACGAAACCGAAATTGGCACGTAACATAACGCGAAGGTAAAATGAAACGGGTTAGTGTTGGCGGCAGCGTTGACTCCAATCAAAAACTTTACCGCTTTTCTTTTATTTTAAAGGAAAAGTTAGTAAAATAATTCAGCATAAACATTTTTGTACCCTTTTGCTGGATTCGTTCACCTCACAAAGAGATGACACGCGACCACCACTGTCCGCTTCAGGCCATTTCCGATTTCGCAATTTTAAACTTAAATCGAAAACTATGTGTTGAGGACTTTCGCTGTGTTTATTGCGTTGTTGTTTATTACGTTCAATGAGATTATATGTATTTAAAACAAATGTAATAAGAAATCTCGAAATATAATAAAGCGCTGTTTTTCCCCGTAGGTACGAGTGTTCAATTTATTGCTTTTGGAATACTTTGTTCGTACCTATTAATTTTTCAAAAACTTATTCCATTTTGTGTAACCCTAATATCACACACAGGAAAAGCCTTCATTCACTTGCGATGGATTTTAATCCCTAAATTTCCCTTGTACATTTATAAGCTTCCTACAGAATTTCAAGATCGGTCATTAAGCTTTGAAAGCGTGCTTTGTGTCGGTTTTAACATAAATAAAGTTGTTATTCTAAACATGTCCTGACTGACTCATTATCTCAGGACTAAGGCTTAAACGTTTGTGTAACGATAACTTGTCGATGTCTGATTTAACTGAAATTTGGTAGGTTAGAATAGCTTAAGAGAATAGTTTTTTATTTCAAAGATAAAGAACATTAATATTACATCGTAATATTCACGGTAATATTGTTAAGTTTTGGTAAGCTCAAACAACCTTTCAACTCAAAGCTAGAGAACATTAGACGGATTCAATGAACTGAAGATGAAAGATAAAAAGTAGTAGTACTAGAAGGAAACGTAATCTTATTTAAGTTTGAAAACTCGAAACACCGGGACCTAGCAGCAGTTGGTGTTGTGAAGTGTTTGCTGATACAGGATGAGCCATTTCCGATTAAATGCGAAGATAGTTTGTAGCGACATTACGATACAATTCTATTTACACTTTTAACGCTAAAGGTATTTCGACCTAGTTCTTTTTCTCTTTTTCTTTGTACGTATATTTTATTAGAGCAGGCACTGTATGTCTAAAATTTATTTGCACAAATTTGTTTTTCATTATCATTTGCCCTTTTTAGAAAATATCTTATCAATAATAATATTAGCATCCAGAGACACACTGAGGTTTTTGGTTTAAAAAAAATTTAACACCGGGTAACAAACAAGTGAACTTTTAATGGAATGGTGAATCGAGATATTGAAACCATAGCTAAAGAAATATTTTGACGTTAGATGCAATCTGAATTCTATTAAATATGTGCTTGATTCTATCACAAAAAGACCGGTCAAGACTTCAAATGATCAACTATTACATTATACTACTACTATATTGAGGCTAGGATAACTGCTTAGAAAAAAAAAAAAAAAATTAAATGCCTTAACTTTGATGTTGATTAATTCAAATTCAAAACGCACGGAATAGAGGCAAAAAGGCATTAAGATGGTTGAAATAATTTTTTGTTCTTTAATAAATGAATATGTTGGATAGGGTTTTAATAAAACAATACACTGTTTTCGCTCAGTGTGCCCACAGCCGATGGTTAGATTGAATTTTGATTGACAAGTTGATTGGACGCTTTCGTTGAAAAAACTTGGAGCACACCGAGTGCAAATTTACAGCTAGAGCTTAACCGAGTTATTATGGACAAGAAGTAAAGAGAGAAAATTAATAAAAATTAATGTTATTTAAAGTCTTAGACCTGCATTACATAACACGAAAAGTTTTTGTAAAAAATTATACCTACTTTAGCATAAAAATATTTAATTTATTTCCACGAAGAATCATTGATTTCATATGAAATTTGTTGGTTTGGCTTCATATTCAAAGCAAATTATATTATGAAAAGAATATTAAAATCAGGTAAAAGTATTTCATTAAAAACTAATGCATTCGAATAAGTCCAGAACATTCAACGTATTTCAATTTTACGATTAATTAATTTTTTAACGTTGCTCTTTCCACGGTAAAAGGATCAGAGCTACAATACCAAAGGTTAATTAAAAATCTTATTGAAAAAAGTGAACGCATCCCGGCGCAAACCAAAGATCAGACATTGAAAAAAGGAACATGGCGTCGGACAAAGAAACAATCGTTTTTAACATACGGCGCTAGAAAATAAAAAGTGACTAAAAATAATTTATACTGCTAAAATTATATATGACTGTATAGTCAATTAAATTCGAAAAAAAATAAAAACTCACGGTTTCAACGAAAGCCAAAACAAAAACATGGCACAAAATACCAAAGGATTTTTAGCTTAACAACATTTTGCACTGATGATATTACCTATTTTTTAGTGTGAGGAGGTTTCTATTTTTTGACAAAAAGTTATTATACATACGAGTATGCTATACATTTACGGCTGTTTTCAATAATGTATTAAAGTTTATGGATAGATTGTAAACTCAGATTAAAGGACATTTGATTGTCAAAAGTCATAACAAATGCTATCCGTCGACCGCATAATGAAATCAAAGTAAGTGCAAATAGATAGATTCGCCTGACTTTAGAAAGCAAAACAAGGGATAGATACAATATTGAAAACGGCTGTTATACAAAGACGCGCGTTTAAACGTATGACATGTGATAGACCGTTCCGATGTAGCCAGGGATTTCGTATCGGTCAAAGGGTGATGTGTGCGTTGCTAGAGCTTTGTATGGTGTATGACATTGGATATAAAAAATCGCAACTTTATAACAAACTTGTGTGGTCTGACGATGTGACCGACACAGGTATCGAAAACAGTGCCTATGACAGTGATACCGTTGTGTTTGCTACGTATTAAATACACTGTAAAAGAGAAACACATGAAAGGGGAAATGGACGAATGAATTTCCCAAACAGCAAAATATTTAGACTGTAAACCAAAATTTATATCGAGCTAGCTGCCTTTTGTCAAATTTTTCACTTCTTTTTTTCGTATAATCCTGTCAATGGGAACACAACAAAAAATAGCGAACTAGCTTCAACCGTCGACACGTGATGCGATGACAATGGAAATAGGTATTCATTTCTTCATCTACTTGTTTACATATAAACTTTTAAAGTGTTACAATTGGCTAAATCATCTTTATGCATGTTTGAAGCTATAGTACCTAATGTCAAATAAAGGTTTCATTTATTTTTTATACCGCAATAAAAAAAGTGTTTGACATCTACTTGTTTCCATATAAACTTTTAAAGTGTTAAAATTGGCTAAATCATCTTTATACAGGTTTTAAGTTACATTAATCTCAAAAACTCAGACTTAAATTATACCGCAATAAAAATGTGGTTATTCATAGTTTCACCTGGTGGAAAGTGATAACATGCTCGACGATAGAACACACTTCTTTAAGTAATACCTATTCATATTAACCTTAAATTTATTCAGATCATATTTGCTTAAAGGAAAAAACCAGAAGAAAATTACTTGTTACTGAGTCGAGGATAAATTCTTCTTACATCAATTATCATAACTTATAGTGATCTAACTACTCTGCTATTAGAATAGGAATTCTAATAGCAGAGTAGACACTGCGTATAGCTCAACTCATCAGGTAAAGAACCCACACAATGCGAAGGTTAAATTAACAGCAACAATACTATACGATGGTCTCTAATGCGAGCTAATTAGTTGGATTTCACAGTGCAACACCGTCAGCTTTCATTTTTTTATGGCAGAGCAAGCAAAGGAGCAAGTGGGTCACGTGATGTTAAGTGATCACCGCCGCCCATGAACACCTGAAACACCAGGAGTGTCGAAGGTGCTTTGCCTTGCTTTAATATCCAATCAAAGTTATATAGATGAACATAAGGTTTTATCTATTTCCCCTTGGCGTACGTCATTAGCGACCATCGGCAAATCGAAGATTGCTCTGTAGGTATACTTACAGTAGCCAGAGCTGATGATGGCCACGGTGCAGAGGGAGCCCGCGAACAGCAGCAGCAGGCAAGCCAGCAGCCGCTTTCGGAACATGTGCATGCAGCCGCATATGCCGCGGCTTACGCGCCCCACCCACATAGCTGGAAATAAGCACTGTGTTAATATTTATGGCAAAGTGGATTTGTAACATCCTACTTAGTTGAAAATGATTATCATTCTTAACTGATGATTTTTTGAAACCTTTTTTCTTAAAACACGTTTTTGAACAAATAAAAAATTTGTTTGTTTAATCTGATTGTTTAATTTAACAAAAGTATTGGATGGATTTGAAAAATTCATTCTTATTAGGATTAATGATTCGTATTCTATTACATATACCCATTATTTTGTTACGGTCCAAAATTCATGTTTACTTAATGCAGTTAAAAACGTCCTTTTGAGAAGTTCATTTAGCTCTCCGCAAAATTTTTGAGTTACAACAGTGAACATTGTTATTTAGATTTTTAGTCTGTTAGGAGAATATACTTGAAATTTGTCTCTATCTGTGCGACCCCAAATCTTATCTATTGGCTCGCTCTGAGCTTCACATTGTAAAGTTAAGACCTTTCACTCGATACCAAAAATCGTTAAAATCAAGTTATACCGAATCTCAACCTCAAGGCAATAATTCTTCTACGCAGTTATGTGGTATTACGTCCCAAGACTGTTTATATAAGAGGCCGGTTAAAAATAAACTGTTACGGTTCCATTACGGTGTGACGACGTCAATCTCAAGAGCCTCGCGAAGCTTACGTCTGTCGTAAGTCTTGAGTGCTATAATGGTGTTTTAATTTTAAGTTATACTATATCCCAAACAAAATTGTTTGGGATGTTTCACCCATACCTTTACCATATTTTTCAATTTGATTAAAAATGCTTTCAATTGGAGTTTAAACGCAGTTTACTGGTCACCGGTGACCGCGCTCGCTGGATAATATTGTATGATAAAGTGCGTTTAAAATCCGTCAAAAAGCAGTTTTAATAGCGCACATGTGGTCTGTGACAACGACGAAGACATGTGAAATACTTCTGCTATAAATTCTTTTTCACAATTTTGTGCCGTTTGCAAAAAACTCAGTGATGGAACAAAATCTGTACCCACTGTGATAGAAATATAGCCCTTGAAAGAGAGAATGGGTTTAGAAATAATCTTTATTTTGTGATGTGAAACATCAAATGCAATCCGTACCAGTATACATCGGCTGTACGCTTTTAAATTTTACAAACAAATTTTCGTGATCCCTAAAAGAAGTATCCTGAAACACGAACAGAAAATGTCGACGTTTATCGAAGATGTTTCAGGATAGTCTTTGTGACAGATTACAATAGAATAGAAAGGAAAATAATTTGATTCACGTAAAAAATGTAATAACTAATTTTTTGAGGTACCACCGGTTCGGAAAGTCGATTCTACCGAGAAGATACCGGCACGAATCTCGTCTAATCGTGCAACGACTGTATGTATTTTAAAGACTGGTTAACGGCCGTTTTCAGTATCCTATCTATCCCTTGGTTTGCTTAGTAAAGTCATACAAATCTATCTATTTGCCATGACGGATAGCCTTTAATATGAATTTTGTAAATCTTACGTCATATAATCTGACATAACAATCTATCCATAACACGGAATCATAATCTTCAATACATTATTTGAACGGCCGTGAGCCAACAAAACCATCGCACTAACGCACTAACCTGTGATTTTAACAACGAATGAAACCAGGCATCATCGATACCCCATCAACAGCCATGTTTTCATTACGATCAAAGCAAACTACAGGGATATTTGCTGGGAACTAATAAATGCTGTAAGTTATAACTGGGCGAAAATACAGACTGCAAATGTCGTGTGTTAATTTCATCGGCTTTAGTAGGTATTAAATTATTTGGTACTAGCTATGTTTCGTAGTATACCTCACTATGTTACTAACTTTGCTTCGCTCTTATAGTCTTTGAATATTAGTTATTTTTATTTGAGTTTTATTCATATAATTTATATAATTCTTGACGTCAGAAGTTATCACTGTAAGTGTTTTGTAAGCTTCATTCAAGTATGTTGTAATTGTAAAAGGACGTTCAATGTTCATGTATACAAACGTTGGCGAACCTAATAAATAAATAGCATAAAGTTATAAAGCCTACAATCTTAAAAAGATTTTTTAAACCGGACCTGAAACAAACAAACTTTTCATTATTAGTATAGATATCCTTAATTTAGGACGACTTAAAGCCTATAGCGCAATGCTAGATAGCCTATCTCTTTAATCTGGCAATCATAATAATATTTTTTCAACTTTATCGTATTTCCAAAAATTAGAACGATTAAACAACATTGACGCTTAACAATAAGTCGAATTGATTAGAAGTTAAAAAACATCTCCTAGAACTGATAGCCTCGCCTTGGTTTATTAGAAATCGGTAAAAATATGCATCATAGTCGCAAAGCATGAATAGTTATTAACTATAAAACTTCTGAATCAAATTAAAATCCACGTCCTTATTTAAAAAATATATTTTATAAATTGAACGAGAAAATATTTAATAGGTAGTTCCGTAGTTCAATATAATACTATTAGATAGTTCGAAGATCTCGGAGAGACGAAAGGAAAAGAAAAACGACAGAAGAATGAATTTTCAAAGAAATATAAAACGCAATGATATTGAAATATTAGATTAAATTTTCTTATTTAAATGACATCGTTTAAAGAAATCTTTATACAGTATCTGGGAATCTTTTATAGGTACTCAGTTCTGTAATAAAGTGTTTTTTAGTAGAAATAAAGCTAGATAAAACCACTTTAGTGTTAGCCGTAGAAACCCTTCCTGCTCGTGCAAAACCAAAAATCAGTAAAATATTAAAAACTTCATATAATTAAAACTCTAACAAAAAATTACGTGTAAAAATTCAAATAAAGCCTTCCTTTTTTCAAAATTGTCGCTACACACGGCAAAAATTTTAATTACAAGGTAAAATTTAGTTCGCGCTAGTAAAAAGCATTTTACAATGCTATTTGGTCAACGGGCTATTGGACATTATTGGATTTTAAGTCAACACAACTAGCAATGCATATTGCACTCGGAGCCAATTTCATTGATATGCAAGATATTGTAAAAAACCGAGAAAAAAGTTAACTAATTTAGTTGGTTAATGGATGGCACCGGAGGACCGGTTTTCTTACATTTTCGCTAAGTATAGAGGTTTTATTGAGTCAGTTATTGTTATACATGATAACACAGACGATCTATACATACAGGGTGTTTATGCAGTTTTGAAAAAAATAGGGGATATAAAAAAGCGCAGTGGAAGCTGAGGGAAATATATGAGCAAAAAAATTAGATATCATAATTTTTTTTGCTTATATATTTGGGTATAGTAAGAGAGGCATCATACAAGTTTAAACCTTGCCTCAAACACCTCAAAAATAGGTCTAGCTCTCGGAAATGTACAAAACTTTGTGGTCCATGCGAGCGAAGCCGATAGCGGAAAGCCGGTCTTTGATTAAATATTTAATCAATACGTCCCCCGACTTAATAGTTCACTTTACATAATCTGTGGTAATAGTTAGTTAAGTATTTTATTAAATATTCAAAAATTTTCATGAAAATTATAGTAACTATGCCATTTTCGCTTTATTTCGTTAAAAGTTGACTCAAAAGTCTCATCCATAAAATATATCCCATTTAAGCTTATAGAACTAATTCTTATAGGTGATCATAGGCACCCATGAACTCATGTAATATTGGGCTAACATATGTATTCACAAACAATACTTGTTTAAGTAAAGTAGTAATACTATGCAAAGTAAGACATGTCTCAATACTTTTCAAATGACGTCTTTAATTCAAAAACAATAAAACTTATCATATATATACGTCAAGAGAGAAAACCGCCACTCAAGTATCGTATCTGGCCGTGTGCGTTGTTTAGAACTCCTAGTTTTTTGTGCGTCGTTGGGTTTCATAGTTTATGAATACGAGCGGTATTATTATAAGGGGGCATAAAGGCTTAGCCATTGCGAATTTGCGCGGGAAACTTCATTCATTCACAAGACACGTTGAGCCAATTCCAGCCTTGGATTTGACGTAAGAAAAGAAGGGATTATTGAAGGTCGTTTAAAACAGAGACCGAAACCGGTATAGCATACCTTTAAAATTAACCGCTATCCAACCGGTACGAAACTGATATACTAATCTAAAATTGTCAAAAAGGTACCCTCTATTTCGATACCTAAAAAATCTGGATACCGCAAAATATTATGTCCATTATATACCGTAATATAATGTTAAGGGTAATGACAAACTATGCGGGCCGAGGAAGTCTTACTCAAGTATAATGATTTGGTTAAATTCAGTTCATGAGTTACGTATTTTCCTTTTTTTTTTTGAGGCTTTCTATTTTCATCTTTGATCAGGCATATCATCAGTTGATTTTCGGTGATTTGTAATTATATCAACATAAAAATTTAAGTTGTTTTATTTAATCCTCTGAAAAAATAATGAATTAAAATGTTCGCTTGAAATATTTATTTATAAGCTTTAAATGTGAAACAAATAATCAGTACATAATGAATACGATAAATAAAATTAGTATTAATATGTGATGCGTGGTCAAAAGGCCTAAACCGAAAAAAAAGGGTTTATGAATGCGATACCTTTAAACATGATACAGCTTTTTAAGGGTATTAAAAGAAAACGGTATAGACAAAGTTCGAAAGAATATCGCATCAAAACGGTTGCCTTTATTTTCGGGTTATTCGGTCCCTGGTTTAATATAATTTTTTGGGTATCACTACTATTCTATACTAATATTGTAACGCAGGAAACTTTGTGTGTTTATTTATATTATTAACTGCTAATATTTTGAGCCGGATGGACTTAAGAGAATATATTAGATCGTGATAGCAAGTTTATAGCATAAAATAAACAGGTAAAGAAGTCAAACTGCTGTATGTATTTTACTTTTCATACCTATTCATATATCGTTCCAGGCATAGAAGAGTGGTCCGAAGTATGCCGACATATTGTGTCGGTGGTGCGTGTCAATGTGTGTGTTGGTCGAAAGCAATTCCTATGTTTGCACTTATGTACTTAGTGGTGTTTAAGCGACTTAAGGGCCAGTTAAATTTATTAGTGTATTTGAGCTCAGCTGTATCTTATTTTCTTGGTAACCGATTTAAATAAGGTATTACTATTTCCATCAACAATACAATTAGATATCGAGTCAGCGCAAAATACTCTCTCGGCAAATTGAGGCAGATATGGGCAGTTACTTTAGTTTAGTTCGGTTGTCTAAAAGTAAGTAATAAAAATTCCACGATTTTGGAGTTTATTAGTATTACGATTTATGTTACATGGTTGTAATTAGATTAAACTGAAAAAGGTTTTTAAAAATTTCTCGTTTACTAGAAATCAATTTAGCTGTCTTGTATACTGTCTCTTGAAGCACTTTAGCTTAGATTTGCACACAGACACATACGCGCGTGTCATATCGAGAAGACCGTGTGTATTAAGAATCTCTTAAATTCGTTTTAAATATCCACAATCTCAAATTTCAGTTCCTCTTCGTACAGCCGTATTCTAATGCGTACCTCGAGCATTCCTCGACTTCCCTCAACCTCCGTCAACGAAAACAACTCCTCCACTCACGTCCACTCGAAATTATTGCTCAGCGGAGTTAAGGAAACAATGGTCAATACGTTAACGAATCGGAGAACAATATTTAACACCTCCATCCGTTACTTTGATGTATTTATTAAAATATTATCGGTCTTATTACAAAACAGGGTCTAAGTAAGTCAGGTTTAAACCTGGTCTAAATAATTATTTGTCAAACCGTTCCGTTTTGACAATTAGACCACGTTTTGTAATAAGACCGTATATTTTTATGTTACTTCAATGATGAATTTTGGATTGAAGTTTGTCTGAGCCGAGGTTGAGTGAAAGAAAAAAAAAATACGGTCGAATTGATAACCTCCTCCTTTTTTTGTAAGTCGGTTAAAAAATTAAGGTAGCTTCTTAAAATACGGGTGTTAGTGTCGGTATAGTAGTGAACCAAACTTGGTCTCATTGTATAAAATCAAATTATGAAATGAATTGAATAAAAATAATAATTTATTAGTCACTTATTTCTTTTTAATTAAAATAAGTATGTTTAATTGAAATAGCCCCGTTCTATAAAGTTTTCATATTGATTTTCGTATTAAAAATTATAGTTTAGTTCTTCATTACGTACCTTAAATTCAAATGATTTTTATTTTAGAGACACTTGTATTTTAAAATCCAATGGCCATTGATTGATTAATATTCGTAACAATTTTTTTTAACGAATAAAAGTAAAAAACACAATCACATCAAACGCAAAGCCCCCACTAACAAAATTTTAAAATAATTAGGCACCGATGATTATAGATAGACAGAACCATAGAGTAAAAAAGTTATAGAGTGTGCGCATAGTTCATCCAAGATTGGTAAAAAAGTGGAGTGACAACTTTCAAAATTCAATTTCATATAAAACAGTCAGAATCTTTCCAGTTTTTTTTATACAGACAAACAGAAAATAAATGTAGCGACTTCTTTATAAAATATTGAATGGTATCGTTACTGTTTTATTATATGTAAAGTTTTCTTAAATGGTATGAAATACTATATCAATTGGTTTTCTATAGGAGCCTAAAAGGTAATTTTTAAATTACTTGAGTACGTTAGAAAACTACATTATGGTTACGTCATATATGATGGTGAGCAATCTTCAAATTCGGTATTCTAAGTTATAAGTTTGACGTAACTGGAGAATCCTCCAATGAGGAAGGAATGCTCAAGGAACGTATTATATATACGGGTGTTAGTATATGAGGAGTGACGCGACACAATTTTTACATTTATATTGTTAAAATACTTAATGCTTATTGGGATATCGTAAGACAATATAAGATAATAAGAGATTACTCACTCCGATAGCCGACGCTATTTTTAGACGTATTGGTCATATATATTTTTTAATTATCGATCACATGGTGGGCGATCACATGATAAATTATCGTTGTTTATAACTTTAGAAAGAGTATGTTTATCAATAACGTAATCTCTAATAGTAGTTTTAGTAGTTTCTAAGTGCGGCTGCGCTCGCGTTTATAGATAGGGTCTATAGATTAATAAATCATATCACGTATTTCAACTAATAGCCTATCTATGTTCTGTATGTCAGTTTTTATCAAAATCCTGCTATGGGAGCGAAGCCACGCAGAACAGCTAGTAAGATATAAATGCATTCAGAATTTCTGAATTCCACGAGCGAAATTGCAGACGGTAAGCTAGTCTACAAACAAATAATATAAGAACCATTAACTGTATTTAAGTCAGACTTCCTAGAAATGAAACCTATAAACACTACTCTACTAATTAGCGCCCCAATAGAATGCCTGAATCGTTCACACGAACATATAATTAGTGCAGGGGATAATGACCTATTTGTGATATTATTGATAGCAATTAGAAACTATTTAAGCATGCATTCTAATTTATATACAGTTCGAATTATTGCAGCAAGGAGTCTATTACATGAATGTATTTTAGTTCAAAGGATATTCTATATTGTTAATATTTAGAACATTTTAGAAGCTATTCTGGCATGGATTCCGTCAAAATTTAATTGGCTGATTATGTATACGTACGCAGGATTGTAACCTATTTCTGTTATTATTTGGATCAATTAGTGTGCATAACATACCGTTCGGAAATGCACACCGACTCTTGCCGTGTTTCGGTTCAGAGGTTCAAGATCGTATGGTGTAGTTCTGTATTTGGAACAATTAAATGCTGTTTTTGGTTGTGTTTCGTTAGAATTGGTAAGCTTATAGAATGGACATGATGATACAAAATGTCATCCAAATCGGTCCTGTAGTTTTGGTGCCTATTCGATACAAACAAGTTTTCCTGTTTATAATCTTAATAAAAATTACTAGTCACAGTGTTTGTCCGCAATGGATTTCTAAACTACTTAACCGATTTTAACCAAATTTTACAATCCAACTTGAAAGATAGGATAGTAGTCCACGTGAGAAGTTCCGTCGAAGAAAAGAAATTAAAAGAAATTAAAAGAAAAGAAAACAAAAGAAAAGAAAAGAAGAAGAAAAAGAAAGACAAGAAAAGAAAAGAAAAGAAGGAGAAAAAGAAAATAAAATAAAATATTTTTTGGCAAAAATAAATACCAAATTAGAACTTAAGGTATAAACAAATAAGAAATAAAAAAGAATAACAAAATGAATAAAATACCTACAACATAAAAAGATTGCCAAATTGGAGCCCATTCAGTTTTTGTTATGTCGTGTATGCGACATAACAAACTGATTTATTAGAAAGCTAGTATTAGTGTAGATACATTAATTGACGTTTGCAACCATAACCAAGGTACCGAGTAAGTCCTATGTACGGAATTATCGGAGTCCATTTGCCGACATAGAGTACAATTTGCGGACTAAAAGCGATCTTCTTCCTGAAGGATAAATTCACATGCATATAACGCTCTAATGATTTCAGGATAAACAATTATATCTATGGATACATAATGCAAGGATGGGTTAAAATAGGCGAATTAGACGCGATCGTGTTAAGAGAGCAATATTCTAAACCAAGGAAAAAATCATACAATGTTCTTTTAGGATTTCAAAACAATTTTGACGAAAAATTAATTATTATAAAAATATTCAGGAATGGATTCCGAGCAATAATTCTTTTTATTACAAGCTGAGCTCCGCGGTTTCACCTATGTTTATCACCTCGTCTCGTAGGATCTCCCATGTCCTTTCATGTTTCAAACAATCTCTGTACAAAATATCCTCCAGATCTGACCAGTACTTTCAATTGGAACAAACAAACAAAAATCAAATCTCTCCTCTTTATAATATTAGTATGAATAATTTTCTCACAGTAATTTTATGTTTTTACTAAGACTTCAAAATTAGATTTAGTTCTATATTAAGATAGATAGATAGATTAGACATTTATTCAAGAAGAAAGGTACAAAGCCGTAGAGACAAACAGTAGAGACGTATAAAACATTAACAACATAATTTACATTATTTACATTCTACAACATGCATACATTCATGAACAAATTCGACATTGGGGCCTTCAAGAGAAGAGCGTATTTGTCCATCAAAGGCCGGCAAAGCACCTGTGATACCCCCGGTGTTTCAGGTGTTCATGGGCGGCGGTGATCACTTAACATCAGGTGACCCACTTGCTCCTTTGCCTGCTCTGCCATAAAAAAACAATTGGTGTAGTGCATCATTCAGTTTCAAAATTAAATTCAAATGTATTGATTTCGTGTGTATGTCCATTGTCAAATATAAAAAAGAAACATTCATCCCATACTTTGTAACTTATACCGCAATATCAAAGCATGTCACAGATATGATACCCTTACGTCGAGGAACAAGCATCTATAACGGACTATCGCAATTATAAATACTTGTAACGGATATTTACAGTTTTTCTAATAGACTGGAAACTCGACCACTGTGTATGAACTTACTATAAAATACATTTAGCTAGCCGCACACATGCATATTGACCATAAAATACGTATTGTCAATAATATTGTGTGTGTGGCGTGTATTACGGTATTGTGTTTCAAGATCTACTGTCAAAATTGTTGCCGATTATGATGAAAGTGCAGAGTATACAAAGGAAAATAAAAGACTTTGAAACTTGAAAACGTTGACTACGTTAAGCAATTGGAATATTTAGACTAGACCAAACAGATGTTGTATTGTCTCTCTCTACTTGCTTTTTAGTTAAACAGTTTTTTTTATTGTATAAGATATCTGACAACGATTGACACGGCAACAATATTGAAAAAATCCATATTAACGTAAATATTTAAGACTACCTGGTCCGGGTTTAATCCCGCAGCATAATTTTATATAAAGCCTATAGAATATAGCCTATGCTACTCATGGATAATGTAGCTTTCGAATGGTATAGGAATTTTTAAAATCGGTCGCGTCATTTTTGAGCCAATTCATAACAACCAAACATACAAAAAAAGTTATACTGTTTATAATCTTATTGTAGACTAGCTTTCCGCCCGCGGCTTCGCATGCGTGGGCCACTGATTTCTGTACTTTTTAGAGGCGCACAACAAAAGTTCAAAAATTATGGTTAAAGGACCGCTTATGTATGCGCATGTCTATAGCTTTTTTATAATTTTCTATGGAAATAAATCATATAAATCTCACAGTGCGCGCGCCTCTTCTAAATACAGAAAATTGTAGGCCACGCGAGCGAAGCCGCGGGCGGAGAGTTAGTTATTTTTTATGGTTTTAGAGCATTCATTGAGTGTTTTAATGTCTTAATCTATACGTTAAGAGTATAGAAAAGCATGTTCGCAACTCAACCAAAATCTCACATTGTCACGTGGTATAACATTCACGACTTTAGAAGCGTATATCTCAAAAAATATTTATTTTAGCAAAAAATGCATTTAGAAACCTCTATTTCATCTTCAAAGACCTATCCAATGACACCCCATTTAATTATCTATTCGTGAATTTATTTTTATACCCTCCGCTTACATGTATGGAAAGCCACCCCTAAAAATATATTTTTTTAAATAAAATGTAGCCTATAAGTTGCACCTAATATTGGTCTATCAGCATGTGAAATTTTATCAAAATCTGCCCTGTGGTTATTCCGTGATTGACGCACATACAAACAGATAAACAGACAAACAGAAAAAAAAAATTTTAACCATGGTTTTGGTATCTATAGAACATACATGTTGCATATCAATTACTCTTTTTGAAAAATATTCAATATACAGAAATGGTTCGGTTACTGTTTTATTATATGTATAGATTTGTTTTGTTTCTACTGGGATCTGGGACTAGATCTTTCTTTAAAATTAAAAATTTCGTTAGAATCTACGACCGCAAGAAAGCTTACAAAACCGTACCTAAACAGATACGTAATAAAATTCTCAAATCCCCTTGAGAGTACGATTTCTGGTTATCAGACCTTAAAGATACACCCTTTGAATAAACTATGTTACAAGAAATTTTCGAATATATGCTGGATGTAACCAATTCAAATCAGGGAAAATATTTAAAAGGAAATTTGTATATACGTTCAACATAATAATCTTTGATATGTATTCTTTAATAATAAAATGGATTTGTATAAAGTATACATAAAGGTTCAATACAAATGAATTTTAAACCAAGACGTATCATGCTTTGACTATTATAAATGTATCTGTACTTTAATTCATTATGTCTATTGACTAAACGACGCGATGATTAAAATATTGTTATTTTTCTTACTACCCACAAACTTTAAAAAAAGTAAGGCAATTGTTCTGTACAACCAAAGTTGTACTAATATTGGTAAGGTGCACCTTAATTTGATGTATAAATTCGATAATGCCATTGTGTCTACATCAGGCGTAAGAATTTTGCAAGTAAAGGGTAGGACCCTAGTATCGTTTATGCATGAATTGAGCCAAGCTCACAACATCTTGTGCGTTCCTACCTGGACATGGGTGGCCACCGTGAGGTTTTAGTCAGTAGGAGTCTGACATACTTCCCCCAAGGCATTAGGGTATCTATGCAGGATTTCCTCACGTTAAAAAAAAAGCTCACACCGTCCGCGTAACAAAAAGTGAATTCCCGCGTCGCCTATTGGGATATGGAAATAGATGTTCTGTTTCACTGATCATTTGTTAATTAGGGGCAACTTTGATTAGCCTTCTGTGTCCAGACGGACAACTTTTTTCTCGTCTCCATCTGGATCGGACCCACTCGGTTGTAACGTTTGACGTATTAACGAACGGTTTGAAACAAATGTTGGTTGAAGATCCAAGAAAAACATCAACAGGTATGTCAATTATAACTTGAATACATATTATAAATATGTTCATAACTAGATTCATATAACATATGTAACATATTATTTTTTTTTTAATTAACAATTGCTAAAAATAGTGTCAGACCGCGCCGCGCCGGCTTCACCCGTAACATCTGATCTCGTGGCAACTCCGGGATTAAAAGTAGCCTGTATATTAATCTGGACTCTTTCCTATATTCCTATCTATCTACCTTCCCTAGTTTCATGATAATTAGTTAAGTAGTTTTTGCGTGAAGGAGTAACAAATGTACATACATCATTACAAAATATCGCATTTATAATATTAGTAGTACGTTGCTGTACAATAGGTGTGTATAACACTAGGAAAACATATGCTTTTAAGAAATTAATTCATATAATAGAATAAAACTTTAGCGACTACACAATTTAATAAAACTCCAATTTAAAATCGGATCCGATATAAGGTCTCTGATATCAAATAGGGGTATCTTCAGCGCTCAATATGAAAGCTAGGAAAATCATATATAATCTATTATTATCGTTCACAATACCGGCTAGAGATTTTATCGATTTTTATTCATGATACTTCATTAAATACGATTTTTATTTATTGACACGCTTGCCGCTCGCGGATTTACTCGCATGGAAATTTTTTTAAATGATTTTTCAAGATGGCGCAGGTCGACATTTTTTACAATTTGATAAGCGTACATCTCATAAACTATTCGTTTAAACAAACATTAAGAGGCTTAGATTTTATTATTGGACTTATTGAACATACTACACTTGTTTCCGTGAATTAATTATTTCACGCTTTCAAATGTATGGAGTGCAACTCCAAATATTTTTAAGCGGAATGTAAGTTTTAAGTTGACCCTAATTATAGTCTACGTAAAAATTCTCTGGTTTTTACGTGATTTACGGACATACAAACATACAAAGAGAAAGTTACTAATTTTGGGTCCTAAATTCATATTGCATAGCAATGATTCTTAAGAAAAATGTACAGAAATCATTTGATTTCTTTTTCATTATACATATAGGGCAATTCCATACGTGACTGACACTACATTTGACGCAATTTTCGTTCTAATTTGTCTTATATTAAGAATTCTATTAGGATTGTTGTTTCATTTTTACCATGAATCTATACCAGAA
>LQNK01000765.1:0-15767 GCA_001586405.1 Phoebis sennae
AAAATACAGAAATTAGTAGCCCACGCGTGCGAAGCCGCGGGCGGAAAGCTAGTAAACAATAATATAATAATATATTTTATTTGCATAAAACATGGTAATACACAAGATCATGAGATATAACACGTTTATCCAATAAGTCCACACGTTTTGCCAAGATAGCATGCAAATGCAAAAAAAAAAAAATTATTTAAATCAATAAAATAAAACAAGAATATTCTGCATAAAATCAGAAATCCCCTCACGAAGTTTTACCTCTCAATCTAACGAACCATCAGTGACAAAGGCATTTGCTTTTAAAGTTAACAGTTATGAAACTCCAAGTTCGAATTACACGGAATCATAGTGGGAATAATTTAACGATATTATTGTATGTTTTCCCGTAGTTGGATCAGCTTTAGAGAATAGTAGCGTTGTTTTGAGATTAAGCATCACCTTAATTGCTGATTAAATAAATAGAGGATTATTTTAAACTCGAATTACGCCCAGCTTATATGAGAGTGAATACCGTCGAAAATATTAGTCGTTTTGAAGTACTAATAATATCTAATTATATTTACATATACACCTTACCTTCGCAACGAAGGGACGCCTACGCCAAATCTTTCGTAACGTGAGAAATAAACAGCTATTTATTAGCAAAAACTCTTGATAAATGAGGGCATCATGTGAGTCGCGAAGTTTATTACGTAAATAAATATCTCCATCATAGCTGAATAAGATTTAGCGAAACGTTTAGGTGTTTTGTACAATTTTTAGGGTTTCCACTGAGGGTATGGTTTAGGGTATCAATTTGTCACAGCCCTGAAGCCTTTTTAAATACTTTTTACTTATTTTTTTCAAGTTATTGAAAAAAAGCGACAAATTCTGTACACACTGGGAAAAATCATGATTTTTTAAAGAGGAGCGTGTCATGTTTCGCATTTGTTTTGACTATGGAAACATTTAAAATGCAATATATTACAATATGTATCGATGATGATATTTTAAATTTTACACATACAAATTTTCGTCACCAAATATCATACCTAATTTTAAAGGCTAATTTAAATAATTACTACACTTATCAATATATTATTCAACTTCTACTTTTTCTTATTTAAGCACAGAGTTTTTTTTACTTAACTTTCCGCTTATAGCCATGCTCGCTACAATTTAAGTATTAACTGTTCATGTCTTTATTTTGTACGAACATCAGGCCAAATATTGATACATTTTATTTTTATTCCTATAAGTGCGTGTCACATCTGTGAGGTGACTAGGCCATCACTGAAAATCAGCGTGGCAAGTTTTTAAAAAACTTGTACCCTTTCTGCTGAATGCATAGCCCTTTCATTATAGGTCTTATATTATAATAAGTAATATTATGTCATTTTAAGCCATAAAATGTACCTATGATTAGTTAGGGTTAATTAATTGCAAAATTGAATTTGTAGAGAAACATAAAAACACATTCAATAAATATAAAATACCGTACATGGACAATAAGATGTTATTACTCAGTTTTCTATAACGTGCTCAAATATGCCCTTTGTAGATATTAATAAATAATAAATTATATTTGCCCAGACGTAGAAAAATATATAAGACCTAGATTGGATTCTTTCACCGATTTCTCTGAAGTCAAGAACACTTGGGATATCAATTTGTATTCACATTTAATTAATAAATAACGAGATAATTTAATGAGAGGAAAATATATTACGTTGATATAATAATACTTTCGGAACTTATAAAAATAAATGTATCAGTGTAATAACAAAAATAGTAAGATATTTGAATAATAATGGGCTATAAGACACAATTGAAATTATAGTCCGCTTATTTTTAAGGGACATCCAAAGAAGAGAAGGTTTTCAATTCGATCGTATTTTTTATGTATGTTACCGCATATCTCGGGCATTTATGGACCGATTTGGAAAATACTTTTTGCTTTCGAAAGAATAGAGTGTCAGTGTGGTTTTGTTGAAATCTATACAAAGTCAGCGCCTTTACCTATGTTTAATTTAACAAGTACCGACTGTTTACAAACATATATAAACATAAAAACATAAATAATATTTTTTTTAGACCTTAGCTAAACGACAACCCAATTAAAGCGACTCATAAAACTGACAGTATACAAAATGCACAAATTTTTAGAAGTTTAATTAACCAAATGATACTGAAAATGTATGAAATACGTCAAATAAACGTTTCCTACAAACAAATTTTCTTCAACATTTGTTAACAATACATCCCCTAATGAACTTTTAATACCCCATTCAGGAATCCACAGAAATCTCGAGTCCCCGATGATTGATTGTCGAGATGTGAAAATTCTCTTGACGGTCCAGTACCTGCGCAGTACTGATAAAAATATTGGGTTTTTTCGTAAGATTATGGTGGAATATGCAAATATTGGAGGCACTTTATTTGAATGTATTGAGGGATGTAAGTTGTGTTTATCGTTGAATTTTGTTCTGAGTATAAAATGGCTTTGTTTGTGACAATGATGGATAGAAATTCTAGTTTTGAATTTATCTAACAAACGGAAAAAAATGGAATCAAAATTTATCGTTCTATATGTATAAAAATTAGAATTTCATAAATAACATAATTTATTGTTTTTTAAAAATCCACTGCAATAAAAATAATTTAAAAAAAAACCTCGATTTACATTCTTTTTGTTATGACATAAATTTTATTAATATACTTATTACCTACCGCATTTCAATCGGACCAGTGAATATGGAGATAAATGGATATTTATGGTGTACGGTGATAAAATATATTACAACACAATTGTATTGTCATTAAATACACATTAAAATAAAATAAGGATTAATGACATGGGCAAAGGGCAGCATAGAAAAAATTATTACGGTCTTCTGCCTAAACATGGGATAATGCTCTTACTGTAAATAATTTTAGAGGCTAATTTACTTTGTCATGTAATTTGGTAGGAAATAAATTCAAAAGTCAAAGAAATATTCAGTCCAAGGAAAAAAATAATATTTCATATCACATAACATTAACATATTTATTTTTACTCTTTATTGTACATAAAAGAAAAGCAATCTCTACCAAACAACCTTTGGGCACGGGATGGGATAGCAAATTTAATAAACAGGCACCATAAAAGAGAAAGGGAACTAGTACTAGTATTTTTCAGTATAAATAGTATAATACACCCTCATTTTCGCTTAAACATCCTCTGTTATATCAACACCCATTTACCGAATCAACATTAAATTACAATTTCATGTTACATCGTTGATTGAACGGCTGTTTTCGGATTAACAGTCGAATTTTATGAGTAAATACGTCAATTATTTAAAAAATATATGCAGATTGGGTAATTTATTCGAGAGGCGAAATTTTGTTAGCGTAATGAGCAGTGGAAATGAAGTTTCATGAAATAAAACTGAAAATAGTGTAGCAAAGTCGATGTTGTCCAAGACCCGTATTCTAAGAAGTTACCTTAATTTTACTTCCACTCAGGTTACGGCAAATATGACGTATGAGGAATTTCAATCGAAAATTCATAACATAAAAATATAATCCTACTACTATTATAAAGGCGAAAGTTTGTAAGTATGGATGTATGGATGTTTGTTACTCTTTCACGCAAAAACTACTGAACCGATTGTGATGAAACTTGGTATACATATAGATAAGGGTTCAGAATAACATATAGGCTACTTTTAATCCCGGAGTTGCCATTTAATCAGAAGTTACGCGGGTGAAACCGCGGGGTACAGCTAGTATCTTAATAAATAGATCGCACGAATGGAGGTGTTTAATTTTCTTCTTTCTTTCTTCATAACGTGAGTGGACGTGAGTTAGTAGAGTTCCGACTCAGAATGTAAATTTTCGTTGACAGAGGTTGAGTGAAGTCGAGTACGTCGGGAGTCGGGTGTAAGAGTTCTGAAAGGGATGGGATTGGCCTAAGCGTTGCTGCGTTTGGTATTAGAATATGTTTTACCATTTTTGCTGCCTGCATTTAACAGGGAGATGAACATTGTTTTGACATAGTTTGGGCTACGTTAATGCCGGACCAGTAACAAAAGGGAAAAGAAAAGCGTGGTATTAGGTATAGTTGTACTGTAATGAAACTGCGTTTATTACAAAGATGAATCTGTACGTATCTATGTATCTTTTTGGTTTACGAACTATATCAGAAAACGATCATTTTTTATTATTATCAATCCAATAATTATTTTTCCAAGAGAGCTGCACTTTCAAAGTCAAAGTCAAAGTTTTTCTTTGCTAACTAATTTGTATGAAGGATTACATAATTACATATTTTCCAGTACTTAACTTAGTTTGCACGTGTTTTGGTGTTTATTATAACTCGATAATAATAGCTCTTAAATCCGTCTACCCTTCCTTCAAGCCGGCAAGGCATCTAAAAAACTTTGATGTTGTAGATGTTCAAGGGCTGCGATCAGTCACTCAACATCAGGTGAACCGCATGCTCCACTTGCCTGTTCTAACAAAATAAAAATAATAATATTATTAAGGATTAGCGTGCTTGCTCATATTTCCTAATATAATATGTAAATTACATATTCACACGCCCAAAAGAGGAAAATGAAATGCTAATATTGTGTATCCCAGAAGATAAATGAGCAGTTGTCACTTGATGAGCCTTCAGTAATTAGTTACAGTATATCAAAAGGGGAATTTCGGCTTGTAATAATTTATTGATTCGCTAATACAGGTAATTTGTTCAACATTAATTACGAAGTGTATTTTAGTATCTTTTGTTTATTGAGGTTTACAAGTTGTAAAATTACTAAAAATCCTAAAGGGTTTACTTACAGTGAGAGAGGCCCCGGAGGCCTGTTTTTATCACATTCCTCCCTTTGCTCTTTTGTTTGTTTCAATACGCTTATCTTAAAAACTGTTAGATATACCTATCGCTAGATGAGCTCCGCGGTTTCACCCGCGTAGAATTCCCATTCCCGTAGAATTTTCGTATCGTTAGGTTATTTCTTAGGTTAAAAACATTCCTATGTCCTTCCTCGGGTTTCAAAAAATATCTGTACAAAATTTCATACAAATCAGTTCATTACAAACAAACAAATATCTTCTTTATAATATTAGTATAGATTGATCGAGGAATGGTATATTATAAGATAATGCCACGGGATCGAAGCCACTCGAAACAACCTTAAATACATCAAAAAATTTGTTAACAATCAAATTATACAGTTACGTAGACAGAAAATAAAGTTAAATAAATAATTTTCATTTCTTTAACTGAATTTATTTATTTTAAACTTTCCATTACGTAACCAAAATAGTATGTAAAAAAATAAAATAGATAATATAATGAAAGGCTAGTGTTAATTACAGAGTGATTTCACGTAATTATGAATCCGTTTTACATTTCAGAATGGGCACCGTTATAATTTTATGGGAAACTGGATATTCAAAGCGATCCACACATATAGCAGTTTCGCAGTAATTAACAATTATTGCATTGGCTTCGTTAAATTTTATGGGTATATACTCGTTATATAGTTCGGTAAAGATTTAAACTATGTTTATTGTTTGATGTTAAGTATATTTATTTTATACAAACGGTGTCCCGTGGTCTCACCCGCGTATGTAGAAAAGAATAGAATAGAAAATATTTTTATTCATGTAAACTTTTTACAAAGTAGGTACTTATGAATAAACGTTTTTTAATTTACCACCGGTTCGGAAGTCGATTCTTAGAAGATACCGGCAAGAAACTCGATAGTTATTCTTTTCAGTAGCCACTTAGATTACATTTAGATTATGTTTTCCTTTTCCGTAGGAAATGGTTAAAAACTATCCTATGTCATTTCTTAGATATAAAAGAAATGACCGCAAATGAACCAAAATCTCACACTGTGAAGCATATTTTTATGACTTATAAAGGTTACAAGCCTCCACTTCATTTTTAAAGACCTATCTAATGAGTTATATTCGAAAATTTATTTTTTTACCCTCCAATTTTATGTATGTTAGAGCACCCCTACACATTACTTTTTTCAACAAAAACATAGCCTATAAGTTGCTTCTAATATTGGTCTAACAGTATTTAAAATTTTAACCTGACAGACGTACAAACAGACAATGAGACAAAAAAAATCTAACCACGGCCATGGGTCTATAAAATATACATCATATTACATAGCAATTACTCTCTAAAAAAACGCTGAGAAATAGATTTTTCTTAAATAAGCTGATTTATGTTACTATATCTTACCAAAACATTTTTTATCTCCACTTGCGTTCACTGGACCACCATATACAATATGTATAGTTCTAATTATACTCCATTATACAACACTACTAACTGGCTCTGAGTCTCGGAACTTCATTTAGTGCTCAAGTCGTGAAACTTACTGTATCCCTTGGACTATAATTATTAAATTTCTAGTGCTCATTATTTAACAAAATTTAGAAATTTGTCTCTTATACAGAAATATGATAAAGTATATGTCTATACTTATATAATAAAGAATAGACATGTGTATTTTGTATAAATAAAATAAAAATAAAAATTGTCTTTATTGCAGTAAGAAGTATACAGGAAATCATAGAGATATGCAACTTAGAGTAGGTAAAGTACAAATAGTGTGCTGGTGAGGCCCAAACTAGACGATAGTCTGTATCTTGGGCCTCAGAGTACGTACGACATTATATAAAACAATTACAATACAGACGGAAACTATAAACAACTAACGGTTTCGCCCGCGTATATAGCCCGATCCCGTGGGATTTTCGGGATTAAAAGTATCCTATGTCATTCTCCTGGTCCTAAGCCTTCTGCCTACAAAAATCAGCTAAATCGGTTCAGTCGTTCTTGAGTTATAAGTGGAGTAACTAACATGACTTTCTTTTATGTATATAGATAACAGACAAGAATGTTGTAATGTTGTCACATAGAACTGGACCGAATTCATAAATTCTTTCACCATAGGAACTGCATCTATGCATGTATGTTACGTGAAGTCTCGCGGGACAGCTAGTATTAGATAGCAACCGTAATACAGATTTATCATCTTATACGGATACTACTTTAATATTATATAGCTCTAATTATAAGAATGGAAATAAACGATTTTTAAAAAAAATACTATTGAACGAATTTTGATCAACTTGGGTATATTAGCTGAATTAGGTGATAGACTTTTTTAATTGATCCGTAATTAATGCGAGCAATAATAAAAAATATGTAAAATTTGCGTGTCAGGGAGTTATTACAATATAGGAACTAAATAATTTTAATTTCTCACAAAGAAAGTTTTACACTAAATGGGCTATCGTTCGCGTCTTATATTGTTATGTAGCGTCCTTCCCTCGATATCTGATAAGAACGTGAGTTGAATATTTCTTAGCTTGTAACACTCGTGTGGGTTATTGCGTAGTTAGGTTTATTGCGTGACGCTATAATTGTAAGATTAATTTAACATACAACGATTAGCCCTAACCGATTAATCATATCAAATTTGATAGCTACACTAATCTACACCAATATTATAAAGAGGAAATCTTTGTTTGTAATGAATAGGCTCAATAACTACTGGACCGATTTTAAAATTTCTTTCATAATTCGAAAGTTACATCATCTACGAGTAACATAGGTTATATAACTTATAACATTATGCTATGGAAGCGAAGCCACGATAAGCTAGTTTAAAATAAAATGTCAAAAATATATTTTCAAACGAACTAATTAGCAAATAAGTAACTAAAATTGGGATCACCCTTGTCAACATTAAAACGTTCCTCCTAGCCGAATTTCGGCCACGGCGGCCAATCTCTACAGAGATCAGCCAACTGCGCGGGAGATATTATAGTGCGCAAGTGTGTGCGCAAACACAAGTACACTCTCTATTCCTTTACTCTCATAGCCCGATGGGACGGCAGACCGACACGACCGGAGAGAGATCAGGCGCAGGACCGACGGCTTTACGTGCTCTCCGAGGCACGGGGGTGCTCCAGCACCACCAACTTCCAGACTCAGGGCTGTTACTGAGATTTCTTTGTCAGAAAAATCCCAATAACATGTCAACATTAATTCATGAAATTACCCAAGTTTATTACGAGCACTAGTAAGCTAGTCTCACACACAAAGATTGACTATAATAATCTTGATTACATACAAAAATTTACCTCTAAACACGCCACACATACACAAAATTATTGACAATACAAATTGTGTGTGTGCGGGTAGCCTTAGGAAATAACTCTATCATTATTTCCATGTACAAAAAAGAAACTAATAATTGTAAATCGTAAAAGTATACATATAAGTTTAATATGAGGCTTTACGACCGGTGTAAACTTTGACAAAGCTTTGATAGAATAATTTTAGAGAAAATCCGGGGTAAAGTAAATTTGCATACAAATCGATTATAGGCGGCGACTTAGGAAGCCTAACTTTGTATATTCATAAATATAAATGACTACTTTTTTGTGAGTTATTAACTAAAGCCACTCCTAATAGTAATTTGTACAAAAAACACACTTCACTAGTTCCACAGTTGTATATTTTCTACAATAAATTAATTAAATAAAATACTTTATAAAGGATTTTAAACGCGGTTTCTTATAATTGTTTGTTAAATTGTTTAACAATGGTTATAATTCTTTGTTAAATTACTGAAGATGGTGTTCAAAACCGGTATAATTTGCAATTACAAAATTAATTTAGTGTAGAAAATATACGCCTGTTGAACTAGGGAAGTATTTTTTGTACAAATCAATCAAGATGCAGAAAGAGGTAACAATACAAAATATAAATTAACCCCCAATAGTGGCTGCTGAAAATCAGCGCTGCGGTTGTCATCGACGGTGCAGCAAATGCTGAGAATCCAACTCATTTGGCTCCACACTACTGCTCAGTCGTGGAATAAACATTGCATATTTATTTCATTACCTAATTCTTTTATTTAATTTTTTATTTTTATTTCAATGTTTGTAAAATTTTATGAATTGTTTTGTATTGTCGCGTAGTGTTCTATGGGGGAAAATAAATTATTTTTGTCTTAATATTCCGTGAGCTGGGACGATTTTTTGGGGAGGAGTTTGAGGCAAGCTGAAACTTGTCTGAAGCTTCTCCTATTATACTCCGACATGAAACTGCAGACCTGGCTGGTGAGTAGCGAGGATAAATCTTAATAAACCCCGAAAATTAAAAGTTATACTTAAGCATCCAAACATACAAACATACATTCGGTCGGTCATCATGACTCAAAGACCTCGCTATGCTGGGTCAATTAGATAGCAAACTAAGCCGCGGGTGGTAACTAGTACTGAATAAAGACGTTTTCTAAAGAAGTCTATTATGAATGTAATTAATAAATGTTAATATTTGACTTTGAAAGGATTAATAAATGTTTGCGCGCGAGTTTGATACCTCAAATGATTCATTACAATATATTAAAATTGCTTTCCTTTGCTTACATTTCAACCGTTATTAATTTATTTTAGGATTTCAACCCTTCATATAGACTAGTGGTGTTTCTGATGACGAATTATTTGTATCCGCATCCGTCTTTACGGATATTCGGAAATTCGGTAAAATATTCGTAACTTTTAACAGATCTTTTGTGTGGGTAAAATGCCAGATTAGTTCCTGACAGCCCTCCTTATAAGTCAGTTTAAATGTTTGTAATTTTAACTTTTTACTTATTTCTTCCTATTTCTATTGATAATAATGTGGCACACAATCTATCTATATAAAACTCAAAGGTGACTGACTTACATAGTGATCTATCAACGCATAGTCCAAACCGCTGGTCAGATCGGGCTGAAATTTGGCTTGCAGGTAGATGTTATGACGTAGGCATTTGCTAAGAACGAATTTTGATCAAATCTCACGGCAACTGGGAAAACAGATAAACGCGGACGAAACCGCAGAGCAAAGCTAGTAGGTGCAAATTGTTTGAACATTTAATACTTTTTAATTTACCTTAATTTCTCATTTTAGTTTTATTTTTTTAATAATATATTGTGTTATAATTATCCGCATCCGTTTTCAGTATCCCCGAATTTCTATGGTTATTAGCACAACCCTATGAACTTGCCAAGTGTTAATCGAAGTTAAGGGTGACACCGGCAAGAAAAGTTGAGATTAAAGCCTTTCAAATTTCTGATCACGAAAGCTTCTCGGGTTACTTTAGGGGGATTTATTTAACGTATATAAGGGGTGATTGCCTCGGAGTTTATTATAAGTCTTTATACAGGGTGTCCCGTAATGAGTGAAGCATCCCTTGGGGGATGATAGCTGAGCTAATAATCTATCAAAAAAACCCTATATAGGTCATACGAAAATATCACTGTTTTTGAGATATTGAGGATTTTGTAGTTTTTTCAAAAATGTTGACCTCGCCCAATGTTTTATATTACTCTGGCCGTAATTCTTATTTGTTTTTCATAATTTTTTTACTAAGTTTTCTTTATGAGTAGCTTTCTTGGATACATGTATTAGATATTAAAAGAAATATCAGACAACGGAAGAAAAAAAATATTTATTTCAAATTTAGTATAGAGTAAAATTTTGAGGTCAAATTTGATAGTCTGTGGTTTAAAAAAAATGTACTATATATGTACTACATATGATTGGTGTTGTGTTAAACATCCGAGAACATTTATTATTATATTAAAATAAAAACAGACATTTGACACCTCCGCATACAAATTAAACCATAAAACCTTAAACTCATTTACACAAAAAATATTCGAAAAATGCTTTCCAAAATATGAAAAGTTTTTGTTGATTTTCCGTTCATACACGTAAAATTCAACGCGATCGAATGTAAAACAATAGAGATATTGTTATTCAAATATTAATAACCTGTAAAAATGGTCTAATTGAACACGCATTAGGCATAAATCCAGTAATGCATCGGATTATCGTAGTGTTATTGAAAATTATTAACATAATACGGGATTAAATAAATATAAGGTGTTACATAGCTAGCGTTCCATTCGTTTACAGGACATTCAGAACATGTACCTAAATACGTTTAAAATAATAAAAAGGGTCGGCGACGCTTTGTTAATTTAATATAATTTATTTATTGAACTTCATGTTTACGTGACGTATCAGCTGTCTGGCAACGCGGGTCAATGAACTATTAAGAAAGGTTTAGAGCAAAGAATTAATCATTGGAAAGTGAGATAAAAAACGCTATAGTGGAAAAAACAGAGACAAAAAAAGATCAATGAATAAATCATATTAAATTAACAAAGCCTCGCCAGCCCTTTTTATTATTTTTTACGTGTTTAGGTACATGTTCTGAATGTCCTGTAGACAAATGAAACGCTAGGTATGTAACACCTAATATAACTTTTCTTTATATATGCAACATGTGATGATAAGACTTCACCGTTGCCACTGAATCGTAACGGCGGTTATACAAACGACAGTCCGAGGCTCAAATTCAATACTTTATACTTTGCAGTGTTGCTTCTTGATAGAAATGTACATCATTTCTATTTAGAGAAAAACACATTTTTACTTTTCAAATTCCCCTATATGAATTTTAAATAACAACATTAACAAATGTGTTTTACTCTAAATAGAAATCAAATTCAATGAGCAGCAAAAGTGGTAGTCAAATGCAGAACCACTCTTTTTTGTTCACTGACATAAGGTTGCAAAAGTAAATTGTGAAGTGAAAAAAGCCGGCAAATGATTGGTAAACGAATGCACAACGGCATCGTTTTTTTACTGACATGATGAAGATAACGAATTTTTCAGTTTTTAATGCCATAATGAAGATCCGGGGATATTGTACAATTTAACCTGGTGGTCTGCTATAATTATACACGAGGGATAATAACTTTTCGCCAAAAAATAGAACCGACTTCCTCTATACCGACTTACTATAGATTTCATCAAAAATAAATGTTATTTTTTCTACTTTTCAGAGTGAGGAAGTCGGTTCTATTTTTTGGCGAAAAGTTATTATTTTTTACTTTTAGTGACCTGTGAAGGGTAATTACTTCATCTAGTCACAATTTAGTTAGTATATACATCATTAAACCTTAACCGCAGGGCTTATTCTGTTGATTTTCGAGGAGTTCCCTGAAATATCTTCCACATGGATGATCAGACTTGAACCAAATTTCTATGGGAACACTGTGGCACTCTACTCTTTCGAATGCAAAAAAAATTTCGAAATCGGTCCATAAACGCCGGAGATATGCGGTAACATACATAAACAAAAACGGTCGAATTGATAACCTCCTCCTTTTTTTCGAAAGTGGGTTAAAAAGTAAAAATCTACTCCGTACATGAAAAATATTTCTGTTGTTAAACTCAACGTAGAATATATTTTCGTGCAAAATCCTGCAACCAAATAGAATTACGCCGTGCAGGTGGCTAGGTAAGTTTCTGCACAAACCGGTCAGAAATACACAAATCGAACTGCATAAGTGAGTTATGTGAACACGTTGCTTGTATATCTCGGATGATCTTAACGTTTTATAAGTTAGCTTATTTGGCCCGGTTTTGAACGTATAAACTAAACTTGGAACAATCTTTGACAATATGTCATTCTATTTTCCTCCGCCTCGGGTTGCTTTGAAAAATCTTAAATATATGATTAAAATTATTTATATCGTTTTTCATAGTCGCACCGAAGGTTGTGGGTTCGATCCCCACGGATACAAAATTATTATGTGATGAACATTGTGTTTTTCGTTTGTCTGGGTGTAACTTCATCTATAGTCTGTATTATGAACTATACTTAGGTATGTAGTTACAAAAAAGTATGTTTAAGTATCAGTTATCTATCTTCCTTATTAGTTAGTTCTATTTTTTTATATTATATTATATTATATTATTTTCAGTCATGGTACAAATCTTTATTATACTAGTTAAAAAATCTAGAGTTATTTAAGCTCCACCTGTTTCCCCGCAGACTATTTCCAAACATTGTATTTTATATATTTCACCTTGTCCCTCTGTTGGCCAACATTTTATTAAGATTGGATAAACTATTTCCATCTCAGAGTCGAGATTGTATATTTGTACGTTTACATGTTTCAATGTTTGTATGTTGTATGTTTGTATGTCAAACAATTTAAACAATTAAAAAAAAGAGGCCTCTCCATAATTTCCGAACGTGTTTAGAACAATTTCTGCAATAAATCTCAATATAAATCCAGTTTTCTAACCATAATATGGTATTCCACATATCGCACGATATACAACATCGCATGTCATTCCGAAGTACAACCATGTGGAAGAGAGGTCATTACCATAACCATAAGGAGAATATTAAATTCTATGAGGGTATTGGAAAATCTATTCTTATAACCAATTGAGTCGAGGGCTTCTCGAGTGGTAATCGGAAAATATAGTGTTACCTCGTTTGCGGTGTAACATCGTAAACCTTAACTATTTCATTTGGTTGGGTTATAATGGAAAAATGGACTTCTTAAAGCTACTAGGTTTTTATGAAAGTAATATAAGAATAGATTTGATATTGGGTTACTTATAGATACACGTTATTGTAATGTACCATCAATTATGTATCTATACTAATATTATAAAAAGGAAAAATCTGTTTGTATTGAATAGGCTCCGAAACAACACGACCGATTTGAATGAAATTTAATACAGAGATTCTTTGATACCCCAGGAATGACATAGGATAGTTTTCCGAAAATCCAACGGGAGCGATATATAAAAGCGGGTAAAAACGCGGAGCTCGGTGAGTAACATAATATTTTAATCAAGACATAAATTGTTTAATAAAAATCCTTCCTCACTTTTGAGTAAAATGAAAAAATAAAAAAAGAAGAACGAATTTTATTTGCACTCCATTAAATAGTCAAGGAAATTGGTAGGCAAGCGGCTTTGTTCTATAGAATGCTTTGAAAACTGACGCGTTGCGTTGGTTGCGCTGATTTGCAGCCTATACAAATACACAAAATATTCTTATGCGATAGCGTTGTCGACTTTGAAAATTGCCTTTACTTTTATATATATTATTTATATATATATGCTTCAATGAAAACTAAAAAATATAGACACCACTATTGCATATATATATATATGCAATAGTGTCTTTGTAATGGTAGGTGGAAGCATATATATATATATATAGGGTAGGGTCTCAGAGTCGTGATGACCGGGCGATTGTATGTCCGTATGTTTGTAGGTTTGTATGAAAAACTTTACGATAAGTTTTATAGATAATTTCACTGGCGCGCACTTGGCCCAATCGTGCAATCAACTCCTACTCTTTTATTGCTGAAGACGTTTTGCAGCAAAATTACCCTCTGTCGCCACTTACGACACCCACGTGTAGTAATGTCTGATTTACAATGGTCGTTAGAATCTGTATGCAGGGTGCGGGCAACACAACCCATCTTGGAATAATCGTTTTCATTGGTCGTTATGCCGAATGCGTAGGGGCACACATCAATCCACCAACTTAACGACCAATATAACTGCACTTTATCCTACTACTATTATAAAGGCGAAAGTTTGTAAGTATGGATGTATGGATGTTTGTTACTCTTTCACGCAAAAACTACTACACCGATTATGATGAAACTTGGTATACATACAGGTAAGGGTTCAGAATAACATATAGGCTACTTTTAATCCCGGAGTTGCCACGGGATCAGACGTTACGCGGGTGAAACCGCGGGGCGCGGCTAGTATTAAAATAATAGTCAATCAACTGAAAACTACTTATATTAATGAAAGTTTTGAGCATTAAAATATAATAAATGTAAACATAATCGTTAACCCTTAGAGCCAATTAGCCACTCTCATTATTTTATTAATTAAAGGAATATTTCAGAAATGTCTACAACTTCAAACATAAAATGTAAGATAAATGGAAAGTGTCACAGATTATAAAATATACCAAATGTTAAAGGATTAAATTCGGCAGCTGCAACAATTGGGATCAGTCTAAGGCAGGGTTTCCCAAACGTTGTTTTTTCGAGGACCACTATTATATTATTACTAGCTGTTCGCCTCTTCGCTCTTGTAACATAATGTTTATTTATTTTTATTTATTTCATTAAGATATAGGTACAGAATCAGATCTTAAAACATTACAATATGACTTAATTAATAGATATACATGTAAGTGCATAGATCGCATTCCAATTAAAACTATGCACAACATGTTACAGTTAATTTTGATTTGAATTACATATAACAACATAATCTAATATTGTATACTAGTTGTTCCACGCAGCTTCGCTTCACATAATATTAAAAAATCTATATATATTCGCTTCAGCACTTAGTGAATACACATCTTTCTAATGGTGAATGAATTTTTGAAATCGGTTGTGTAGTTTTTATGTGACACCATTACAAACACACACAAATAGCCTTTATAACATTAATGAATACTAATACTAATGTCAGTAGGGATCATGAGTTCAATAGTTAATACAAAATCAAAAGATCGGATTATGCGTTAATCTCGTGCCCGTGGGAAAGAATAAATTAGAACCTATGCGGGCCACTGGTTGGGATCCTCTGGTCCAGACCAATTAGTGAAAATATAGATAAGATCAAAGTTTATTTCAATTCTGTCTAATTTAATTGTTACAAGATTGATTTAAATTTTTAATTGCACTGGCATTTTAAGTTTTTGAAAATATTTTAATATTAAAAATAATAAATAAATAAAGAACACATCACGGAATAGAAAAAACAAGTGGAAGTGCCCTGCTGCTCTAGCCTGCGACATTTAACTTTGTACATTAGTACAACATCGGTCCAGTCGTCATTCGCTACTTGATGTGACATAACGTCT
>LQNK01000765.1:24878-35310 GCA_001586405.1 Phoebis sennae
AGACCCTTCGTTCAATTTGGGGAAAAGTTCCAATAAAGAGCCATAATTAATATAAGCCAATAGCGTTTGAGATAAACGCGTTATTGAGGATAAAATGTATGGAAACAGAGGAGTTGGATGATTTATCACCATTAATTGTAATGAATGATACCGTAATGGGACAATATGTAAATGAATAAGAGCGTTGTATTAAATATGTTTTATGAGTATCCAAAATAATACACACATAATACTTACTCATCCTAATATAATGTGAGATAATTCTACAATGATGAATTAATCATTTCTTGTATAATTATCATACATTTAAATGGTTATTTTTTGTTAAACGCAGGCTTTTGAAATACAGCTAATGCTTCATTAGGCGCCTAGATTAACAACAGTGTTATTATTCTAATTACTATGAATTAATTAATTTGAATTTGATTGACGTTTTAATTATTGATGGGTAGAAAGATAAATCAGATTCTCAAGATAGGCAGGTTATAATATAAATAAATATCATAGATACAGAAATAAATGATTAGTTATCAATGGATGAAAATGTATAACGTGGACTTTAAAGCTCGTATAATATGAAGCTTAAGACGAAATACAAAGCATTAAAATATTCTTACAAATCATAGATACTAACAATGTTATTAACCTGAAAATCGAAACATGAATTTGGCTTTGTGGTTATATATTTATCTAGCTTGATGTTCCCAAAAATTGGAAGAAAATAATTTTGATTAATCTTACTAAGTGTTTTTTGTTAAAGTACTAACGTAAAATAGTAGTACTAACGTAATTACATCTCTCTAGTATATTACTCATTACGGATTTCATTGAAGGAATAGGCGTGCGTTTGTGTTTTCCCATGTATTTTTGTATATTATATCTTCTACGCAACTGTGAACTATATGTTCAGTAGGAAGAACGTTAAAAGAAATTATTTATGGGCCAATACTCTTCAGTATAAATGAAAACATATGGTTAATAAAGACAATGAATAAAAGAGGGCATAAGATTTCACCTTGCGATACACCCGTATCAACAATGCGGCAAGTTTATATTTCTGTGAGTGCTGTTAATAATTTGGCTTTCATCCAGGATTTTCACAGCAATCTGTCGATTTTTAATATGTGGCGGAACAAAAGATACGACATGCATTCGAATATTGAAATGGGAATATATCTGTCCTTTTAAGATAATGCTGATTTCACATACTAGCTTTGTGCCCCGTTTTCATTCGTGTAGTATAATTCTAGGCTCTGATGTGAACCTAATTATCAAACTCAGAAATAATTCTTTAAATCCAGTCAGTAGTTTCGAAATTTGACATGGATAAACAAATAAACTTTATAATTTTACTAGCTTCTACCCGCGGCTTTGCTCGCGTAAAATTAATACTATTAGTTTCGTTTTTATCCGCATAACTTCTGATCCCGGGGTAACTCTGGGATTAAATGTAGAGCACATTATATGTTATTCTAAACCCTTACATAAACATACAGGTTCATGATAATCGGTTCAATAGTTTTTGTGTAAACTAGTAACAGACAAACATACATCCTCACAAACTTTCACATTTATAATATTAGGATTGCATTATATAAATTGTATGTATATGGTTACGTAACCATCAGTTCAAAATCTGGTAAAAGTTAAAGTGAGGCGTTTCCTTATTGGAGCGAAGGCCGGATGTTATTTATATCCGTTCCGCTCATCGATTTTTCTTAAGGGCCAAGTAGGTTTGACATCCTGCTATAATGAGACATTTCTTCCGTCTCTGCACTACAATATTGATCTATAACGATTTCATACCATACTAATATTATAAATGCGAAAGTAACTCTGTCACTCTTTTATGCTAAAACCACTGACTCGATTTGGATGAAATTTTGTATAAGTATTGTTTGCAGCCTGAGGATAAAATTGTTTTTACACGCGATTGCAATAGCGGGGAACAGCTATAGTTATATCATGAGGAAGACCGTCAGATATTCAGATAAGACATTAATAACAACGCATCGTAAATGAAGTGAAAAACAGTTTGGCGACATATTTTGCAGATTATAATATCTTTCTAAAAATTGTTAAATTAAATTAAAATATATTACGCGCCAAATTAATAAGCCCCCGTTTTTTGGAGTCCGTAAAAAGGCAATAATTAATGCTAAAACATTCACACAATGTGTTACAAAATACTAATAAACGACGACCCAATTCCCGCCAAAGCTTCAATCCCATTAACTGTATAAGAATAAAGACTTTAAATTACAGTCCAGTCCGTAATAAATGTATATTAAATCCATAAAACAACAGTAAAAACCGTCTTGAAAGGACTACCTTTGAAATGAAGCAGCGCTAAAATATTAAATACGAATCCCCTAAAACTGCAATATTAAATCTTTCTATGAACGTGGACAATTCCTACAAAAAGGAATTCAATACGGATTACATTTTTATCGCAGATCTGCGGCGTCAATCCCAATTAACTGTATAAGAATAAAGACTTTAAATTACAGTCCAGTCCGTAATAAATGTATATTAAATCCATAAAACAACAGTAAAAACCGTCTTGAAAGGACTACCTTTGAAATGAAGCAGCGCTAAAATATTAAATACGAATCCCCTAAAACTGCAATATTAAATCTTTCTATGAACGTGGACAATTCCTACAAAAAGGAATTCAATACGGATTACATTTTTATCGCAGATCTGCGGCGTCGAATGCAATTTCGAGTCTGTTTTATGCTTGTTATATTGATGTATTATATAGACGCTATACGACGGTTGTATAATTTACAGACTTGTAAATTATACAAATTAAAATAGAAACGCAACTTTCTATCATGCATTGTAAAATATTAAGACGAGACTGCATACTGTTATGTTAAAAAAATATGATAATTTTTCACATACTGCATCCATGTAACAAGAGGTTATTGATTGCCTATAAGATTTTTTTCAGGCGCTTAAGGAACCTTAGATTTATGTATGTATTATTAAATTTAACTTGATATCTTAATGTATTGTGAAAAAAAAGGGTCTTGATACACAGACAGACAGACGGACAACTAAGTGATTCTGTAAGGGCTCCGATTTTGTCTGTTGGAGCCCTCGAATTCTAAGAAATAAATAATATAATACATTAAAAGATGACTTTCCAAGTCAAAAATTGAACTAACCTTTATTTATAATCCACAAAAAGATGCCTATGTCATCTTCAAGAGAGATCGTCTTTTGCCGCTAGATTAAAACGTTACAAACGCTGTCTCCCACAGGCTTACAGCGTCTGGCAAAAACAAAGACCACGTAAATGTCCTCGAAGGGTATTTGAGAACTAAAATTCGGAACTCTTTCGTGCGCAATCGAACGTTTTTAAAGAGAATTTTATTAAAGGACATTGACGTTGAATCATAAAAATTGTCATATATTTATTGGTTAAGCGAGAAAAAACTCAAGAACTTTTATACCCATGATTCATGCTAACCCATTTAGAAACATAACTTGTAGCTATACTTTTTTCAACATAAATTCTCAACCTATTTTGTTTTTACAAAGAACCCACGTCATCTTCAAGACAGATCGTCCTTTGCCGCGAGATTAAAACGTTACAAACACGGACTGTCTCCCACAGGCTTACAGCGTCTGGCAAAAACAAAGGCCATGTTAAGTGTCCTGGAAGGAATTTGAGAACTAAGCTTCGGAATTATTTGAGTGTGCAATGAAATCTTTGTTGCACTGAGCAAGTTCTAACATAAATCATATTGATAAACTTAACGATTTTTTAGTATGTTAAAGATGCACTTTAACATACTAAAAAATCGTTAAGTTTCTCATACATTTTTTCTTTCATCATTTTCACTTGCCTTTGAATTTGACTTTGACTTAGATGATCAAGTAATCTTTGTTTCCAATTTCATCCAAATACAGACAAAGTCACAGGTTGAAACTTGAAAAAAAGTACACATACACGATCAGAAAAATATTTACTTCATTTTAAAGTAACTTTTAAGGCTTTAAGTGTTTTTTCTAGATATCAATGCACTTCACATATAATTGTTTGAAAATATTAAAAACCAATTACCAAAAGCTAACTTAAAACTCTACTAATATTGAAAATCACAATAACAAAGCAATTATAAACGAATGTAAATATTTAACAAATGTTTCAGCAAATCTGCAAATGACGTCTAATCGAGTATTGGGGCGTTTTCCATCAAGCGTAAATAAATTAATTAAATTCGTTTAACTGTAAAGGGAATTCAAATTTTTCGTTTATTGGATTTAACTTTGTATTGTTTAATTAATAACAGGCTTTGAGGGTGAATGACCGTCTAGTTGCTTCAGTGGTTAGGTGTTACAATCTTGAGGTTCTGAGTTCGATCCCTGGGGGAGACGTGACAAAAAATGCCTCGGTAGGGTAGGGTATAAAAATCTGTTCAACTACTTGCCTGTAAATAAAAATTGATTAGTGAAACGAATTTTATTATCCACCCCATACCTCAATAGAGTACGTGGGTCTTACTCTATTCGGTCGATTTTTGTTATTACCTCAATTAAATTTGTAGATTACAAGTTCAATCGTATCTTTCAGACTTTCTTCATGCAAATCAACATTAAAATCCCCACATATAACTACTGATTTCCTACTAGTACACAAACGTAACAAAATATCTTCCATAACCAATTCAAAGGTATTAAAATCGCTAGATGGTGGCCTGTATACACATACTATACATGCTACCATGTCTAATACAATTTTTAGATCACAGTTAGTCGATGACTTTTCGTGCTATAGTAATAATGAAGTCCCGTGTAAAGAACATCTTTTTCACGTCTCCATCGGGGTTCAATCAAGGACTCCTCGAAGCCAGCGTAACCTCTGAACCAAGAGGCTGTCAGTCAGTCGTTAAACGTAACCAGCCTTATACATATTCGTATTTTAATAAAAATATACGAAATCTCTTTAATCAATACAAAAAATAGAACGAATCGAAACAATGCAATATAAATTGTTTAAACTAAATTCATTTAATGGTTTAGACGAAATATATTTTTGGAGTTCGTAATTGAATATCATGTTCATGTTAATTGCATGTAAAGAGTTAACTGGAAATAAAACCTATGGATTAAATTTTCGTTTCATCAAATCAAAATGTTTATTTTCCAAACCGGCTTTTAGATTTACATTAGATTTACACAACGTCATTTACATTTAATTAATATTTTTTTATATTTACCACTGAGTCAGAAGGCTATCTCTACCGAGAAGAACCGGCAAGAAACTCGAGTAGCTCTTTCAATAACGTTTTAATACAATGAATAGGCTCCGACACTACTCGACTGATTTTGATGAAATTTGTACAGAGATTCTTTGAAACCCGGGGGACGACATAGGATAGTTTTTTACCTAAAAATCCTAAGCGGGAGATATAAACCGTGAAACTCAACTAGTTGAAAATAAGAAAGAATTTTGTGGGCTACGTGTATCTTCTTAAGTATATTAGATGGCCTTATTTGAAGGCTTATAGTTCTCGTAATGATATGCGGATTTATTTGCTCTGTGAAGCGTTTCCCAATTGATATTATACCCATGCACAGTTATTATGTAACCTATCTATTATTGAGAGTTTGTATTTTCAATATAAGTCTCAGAATCTTGACGGTCCGGCGAGCATAAAATTTTGTAATCAAATAGTATAAATAAAACAATGTTTTGAGTTCGAAGATGAGCAAAATCGCTAGTAGTCGGGGTAAAGAAATTAGTGGTCAAATAGAAAGAAAAAAAGAAAGAAATAAATAAATAATTAGGCGATGTACATATAAGCATAGTCGGGTGTGGTATTAAATGTTAGGAATTTATACTTGTCTTGCTCGAAGTACGACACTAGTTTTATCTATTGTCAAATCAAATAAATACCTCATTTATCCAATAATCACGTAATCATGTCCCTAGAATGTCCTAAAATAAAGCCATACTAAGGTTTTTTAGGAGTTTAGATCCAACGCACGTCCAGACCTACGTTTTATCAGATATCGAGAAAAAAGGACAGTACATAACAATATAAGGCGAAAAAGATAGGTCCTATCTTTGTCACTGCCTAATAATAAAACCCAGTTACGGGGAAACTTACTTCAAATTATCTGTGAATAGCTTTATATGAAAGAAAAAATCATGAAACTTTATAGTATAGTTTTTATTTAGAAATATATATTTAATATAAACTTTTATCAACAAAACTCGCATAACATACTTAAGAGTAGTTTAGTATAGTAAATACTGCATGCTACTGTGAAACCACAAGACACAGCTCGTTAAAAATAATAAATACTTTAAGCAGAACATGAAAAAATATATTTTTAATACAATATAACCAAACTACAATAGACATATTTAGGCGATAGTTTTATAAAAGCAACTGCATTTTTAAATTTCAATTTCAATTTTAGGATTCATTTTGCTAAATCCAAACTAAATATAAGCTTTTTGGGGCTGCTATTATATTTTTTTGCAACTTCAATAATTACCGTTCGCAATGCATCATTAAACACAATCAATATATATTTTTTTGTTAAATTATATGAATACACATACTCTCATATAGACTATATATAATATAATATACGTGATATATTACTTTTTATTATATTACAGAGTTATGCGTGGTTGAATTCGCGGAGCATAGTTACACTTAATAATATCATATAATATTCATTAAAATTAACATAAATTTAACGATTATGGAAACATCCATTAAGTATACAAATCACGATACAAACAATAATAATTATTGTTATAGTTTTAATTCTATTAACCAGCGGAATTTCCCAAATGATATTTCCTAATTGGTAACCATTCGGTTCCTAAGGTAATGAAGGAATTACGAAGGCTCAGCGGGGAGCCTTAATTAATCAAAATAATAATTTGTCTACGATACGGGCTTTTATTCAAAACAGGGTTACATTTTACCGCTAAATGGAAGAGGTAATGCTTGCAAGGAAATTCACAAAAAAAGTAGAATAAAAGTATTATTCACACTATTTACACATTTGTTAATAAACTGTATATTGCAACCGGTTTCGAAATATAATCAAGTTTTCTTTTTCGAAACCGGTTGTAAATTAAATAAAGTTGATTAACACATATGGACATAGTGTGAAAAAGACTTTAATTCTATATTATTTTAAATGCATTTTTAACAAAAAGTAAAAATACAATCTATCAAATAAATTCACGTTGTTTTAATACTTATAAGGTGTCCATTTAATCGTGATAAAAAATGTGGTTTAATATATTATACAGACTCAATTTTTCTGACTGGGTTTCACGGATAAATCCTAAACTATGCTAAAAATCAAAAAAGGAGTCTCGAGGCCGATTTGAAGAAAATAAAAATTGCATTAAAAAAAATATGCAACCAGCGGTCAGATACAATACACGAGGGAGACGTCATACTTCACCTAGTGTCTCTACTTTACATATACAAGTACCATTTGTGAGTTATTGTAAGTTTATGTACTAAACTTACGTAAATTTAGTTAGAATGAAAGTTTGAAGTTATTTCATTTTATAGTCTTTAATTGAATTATTTCAAAAGTAGAAAGTAAATACAATGGAAGTTTACCTTGTGGGGCATAGTTTTATGTAAGTACTAAGTTATTAAGGTTTTGATGTATAAGTTTGTTTATTTAACTTAAGAGTTTTTTTATGTTATTCCCATATTGATGTTGGTTTTTAGGAGGTAGATGTAATGACGTAGGCATGACGGATATCCCTCAGGAACGGGCTATATACGCGGACGAAACCGCAGGGCACAACTAGTATTTTTATAAATTCTTATTTGAATATTAACGAAACCGAAATAGCTTAACAGATTTGGACGAAAAGCAAAAATTGAATGACCACTCCTATCTGGAGTGAGCCCGTCATTAAAGAGATGTAAAACAATATTAAGAAAAAATATTCTTTAAAATAACAGTAAAACCACTGAGCTGTACGTCTTTGAGACTATATTTTCTAAGGATTATAAACTAAACATTTCTAAACTGAATGAATTTATTTCAAAGTAAAGATATTAAATGCAAAGATATTTAATTCCCGCTTCCAAGAACTTAATTATAGACGTAATATTATAAAGATCCTAGAATGCAGTTACAGCAAGCATGCAAGCTAGTATTCCGGAACGGCAGCTAACTAAGAAATCTATATATATAACTTATTTTTTTATTTTAATAGCAATGAAAATGAAAAATTATTTATTTCAATACTTATACAATACTAGCTTTCCGCCCGCGGCTTCGCACGCGTGGGTTACCAATTTCTGTATTTTTAGAGGCGCACAACAAAAGTTTAGAAAAATTACGGTCGCAAGGCCGCAGATATATGCGAATGTCTATAGTTTTTTTATATTTTTCTATGAAAATAGGTTTGATCAAAATCTCACACTGCTCGCGCGCCTCTTCAAGATACAGAAAATTGTAGACCACGCGAGCGAAGCCGCGGGCGGAGAGCTAATTATTTTTTGAAGGTTTTTGAGAATTTATTGAGTGTTTTTACCGTATCTATACGTTAAGAGAATAATAATATTAATATAATTAAATAAGAGAATAATTGTCACGTGGTATAACATTTTGACGACTTTAGAAGCGTATATTTCAAAAAATATTTAATTTAGCAAAAAACGCATTTAGAAACCTCGATATAATTTTTAAAGACCTTTCCAATAAAACCTCACTTAATGTTGTATTCGCGAATTTATTTTTTTACCCTCCGTTTACATGTATGAAAAGCCACCCCTAAAATATTTTTTCAAACAAAAGGTAGCCTATAAGTTGCACCTAATTATGGTCTATCAACATGTGAAATTTCATAAAAATCTGTCCAGTGGTTATTGCGTGATTGACGAACATACAAATAGATAAACAGACAAACAGACAAACAGATAAACAGACAAACAGACAAACAGAAAAAAAAAATCTAACCATGGTTTTGGTATCTACAGAACATAAATATAGCATACCAATTACTCTTTTTGAAAAATATTCGATGTACAGAAATGGTTCGGTTACTGTTTTATTATATGTATAGATTTAATCTTAAGTAGTAGAAGGGACATCCTAGTAAGTTTTAAAGAAAACCTGTGTCAGGAGGACCCGCTCTTCCTTAACTAGAATCTATTACAATTATAAGTCCAATTCATAATATTATAATATTATAAGTAATAAACAATTTATTTTTTCTATTTCATAAGCATACAGTTTCTGTTGATGAGTTTGTATGTGCGTCAATACCACAACGCAACTATTATATTTTCGTAGAAAAAATCGTTTACTTAAACATTTATTTGCTCAACAACTTAAAACATGAAGTCAAATAGTACAATTTTGGGAATACGGTGCCGGAGAATCCCTCCCGCAGCGCTCCGTGTGCTGTGGCAGCCCGCCATCGTTCAAGAGAAGAGCGTATTTGTCCATCAAAGGCCGGCAAAGCACCTGTGATACCCCCGGTGTTTCAGGTGTTCATGGGCGGCGGTGATCACTTAACATCAGGTGACCCACTTGCTCCTTTGCCTGCTCTGCCATAAAAAAAAAAAAAAAAAAAACATACATTTTTACATTTTATAAGGGCACTCATTCCTAGTAAGAATATCATAAGCTTCCTAGAATACTATTGTGATAAAAATATTCAACAGTTACAACTCGCATGCAAATTGGCCTCATTACAGAGTAAAGAACGTGCAACTTTTTTTTGGAAGTCGGTTAGAAAGAGATCTGATACAGGAACGATAATCTCAAAACATGCTGGTATAATATTAGATTTGAATGTCTTTGCAGCCTCGTTGGCCTCGTGGTTACATTTCTCGAGTTCGATTCCCGGGTGGGATCAAAAGATGTTATTGAATTTTTTCTAATAAAAAGTCTCAATAGCAGCCCTAAGTCTGGAAGTTGATTTTGGAGATTACTTGGTTGTTTGGTACCTCGGAGTGCACGTAAAACCGTCGTTCCTGCGCCTGATCTTTCTCTATATTTTTATTTAATTTTGTTTTTAAAGCGCTAATAATAGCTATATTTTATTTGTTTCTCAAATTGTTGTCAGTTTCTATAATATTAACAGAAATGCGTGTGTCATTATCAATTATATCATTTGTTATTATTATTAATTATTTTGAACTAAACTGCAAGAAAATATGAACCCTTGAAAGTTAATTAAAATAAGAGACAAAATTCAGATTTTCAACGTCCTTAATAAAAATATCAAGAATCCTAATAATATGATATTATTGTAATAAAAATATTCAGCACAGTTACATGCAAATTGGCACGGACTACTAAACTAAACTACCCTTATGCATTGAAATGTTATGGAAGCTATGCATTATGTAACGTTCATATTTACATAAACTTAGTTTGGAGTTGTGCTTGTATAATTGTATGAGTAATC
>LQNK01000765.1:39472-55250 GCA_001586405.1 Phoebis sennae
CAGAAAAAGCGACTTTGTTTTATACTATGTAGTGATATACGTGATATATTACTTTTTATTGTATTACAGAGTTATACGTAGTTGAATTCGCGGAGCATAGTTACACTTAATAATATCATATAATATTCATTAAAATTAACATAAATTTAACGATTACGGAAACACCCATTAAGTATACGTAGTAAATCACGATACAAACAATAATAATTATTGTTATAGTTTTAATTCTATTACCCAGCGGAATTTCCCAAATGATATTTCCTAATTGGTAACCATTCGGTTCCTAAGGTAATGAAGGAATTACGAAGGCTCAGCGGGGAGCCTTAATTAATCAAAATAATCATTTGTCTACGATACGGGCTTTTATTCAAAACAGGGTTACATTTTACCGCTAAAATGGAAGAGGTAATGCTTGCAAGGAAATTCACAAAAAAATTGAATATTTTTCACTCTATTTACACATTTGTTAATAAACTTTAAATTACAACAAAAAAATCATCAAGTTTTTCGAAACCGGTTGTAAATTAAATAAAGTTTATTAATTCATGGGGAAATAGTGTGAAAAAGACTTTAATTCTATATTATTTAAATGCATTTTTAACAAGAAGTACCAATAAAATCTATTAAATAAACTCACGTTATGTGGTTTAATATATTATACAGACTTAATTTTTCTAACAGGGTTTCATGGATAGATCCTAAACTATGCTTAAAAACAAAAAAAATGCGAGGAGTTTCGAGGCCGATTTGAAGAAAATAAAAACTGCATTAAAAAAAATGCAACCAGCAGTCAGATACAATACTTGAGGGGCGGTCTGTCACTTAACGTTAAATTAGGTTTTATTGTTTTTAAATTATAGGCGTGTGGATGGATTGTGTGAATAAAGATATGAGTGTGAAAGGTGTGACTAAGGAGATGACGGCTGATAGAGGAGCATGGAAGAAAAACACATGTTGTGCCGACCCCACCTATGGTATAAGGGCAGAAGAAAGAAAGAAATTATAATATGCTTGCCATTTAAAACAGATTGAGTAATGTCATACTTCACCTAGTGTCTCTACTTTACATACACAAGAAAAATTTTTGATGTAAAAGTTTGTTTATTTAACTTAAGAGTTTTATGTTATTCCCATATTGATGTTGGTTTTTAGGAGGTAGATGTAATGACGTAGGCATGACGGAAATTCCACGGGAACGAGCTATATACACGAGCGAAACCACGGGGCACAGCTAGTATTTTTTATAAATTTTATTTGAATGTTAATGACGCCGAAATAGCTGAACAGACTTGGATGAAGAGTAAAAAATTGAATGACCACTCCTATTTGGAGCAAGCCCGTCATTAAAGAGAGGTAAAACAATATTAAGAAAAATATTCTTTTAAAATAACAGTACCTGACCTGTATATCCTTTGAGACCATCTAAAGATTATAAACTAAACATTTCTAAACTAAATGAATTTATTTCAAAGTAAAGATATTAAATGTAAAGATATTTAATTCCCGCTTCTAAGAACTTAATTATAGACGTTATATTATAAAATTCCTAGAATACTATTCTGTGAAAAATATGCAGTTACAGCAAGCATGCAAGCTAGTCATTCGGAACGGCAGCTAACTAAGAAATCTATACATATACTTATTTTTTTTTAAATAGCAATGAAAATGAAAATGAAAAATGAAAAATTAAAAATTAAAAATTATTTTTTTCAATATTTATACAATATTTAATCTTAAGTAGTAGAAGGGATATCCTAGTAAGTTTTAAAGAAAACCTGTGTCAGGAGGACCCGCTCTTCCTTAACTAGAATCTATTACAATTATAAGTCCAATTCATAATATTATAATATTATAAGCAATAAACAATTTATTTTTTTATTTCATAAGCATACAGTTTCTGTTGATGAGTTTGTATGTGCGTCAATACCACAACGCAACTATTATATTTTCGTAGAAAAAATCGTTTACTTAAACATTTATTTGCTTAACAACTTAAAACATGAAGTCAAATAGTACAATTTTGGGAATACGAGAACATACATTTTTACATTTTATAAGGGCACTCATTCCTAGTAAGAATACCATAAGCTTCCTAGAATACTATTGTGATAAAAATATTCAACAGTTACAACTCGCATGCAAATTGGCGTCGCAGAGCTATCCCTATACAATGGGATGTTTTGAAAGTTTTGCCTTATTACAGAGTAAAGAACGTGCAACTTTTTTTTGAAGTTGGTTAGAAAGAGATCTGATACAGGAACGATAATCCCAAAACACGCTGGTATAATATTAGATTTGAATGTCTTTGCAGCCTCGTTGGCCTAGTGGTTACGTTTCTCGAGTTCGATTCCTGGGTGGGGTCAAAAAAATGTTATTGATTTTTTTCTAATAAAAAATCTCAATAGCAGCCCTAAGTCTGGAAGTTGATTTTGGAGATTACTTGGTTGTTTGGTGCCTCGGAGTGCACGTAAAACCGTTGTTCCTGCGCCTGATCTCTCTCTATATTTTTATTTAATTTTGTTTTCAAAGCGCTAATAATAGCTATATTTTTTTTTGTTTCTCAAATTGTTGTCAATTTCTATAATCTTAACAGAAATATGTGTGTTGATATTATCATTATCAATCCTATCATTTGTTATTATTATTATTAGCTACTTTGAACTTAATCACATGAAAATATGTACGCTTAGAAAGTTAATTAAAATAAAACATAAAATTCAGATTTTCAACGTCTTTAATAAAAATATCAAGAATCATAATAATATGATATTATTGTAATAAAAATATTCAGCACAGTTACAGTACATGCAAATTGGCGGACTACTAAACTAAACTACCCTTATGCATTGAAATGTTATGGAAGCTATGCATTATGTAACGTTCATATTTACATAAACTTAGTTTGGAGTTGTGCTTGTATAATTGTATGAGTAATCCTTTTATTGTCTGCCTATTCTTGCTGCTATAGAGTAATATATAGAGTGGAATTTTGTAATACTAAATGGAAAAAAAAAATAGCGATAATATTACTGAAGATAGAATATTTTACTCAAAGAAAACATTTATTTTTGATTAGAAAGAAATTGCATTTTTTATGGCAGAGCAGGCAAAGGAGCAAGTGGGTCACCTGATGTTAAGTGATCACCGCCGCCCATGAACACCTGAAACACCGGGGGTATCACAGGTGCTTTGCCGGCCTTTGATGGACAAATAATTGCATTCAATTTTCGAAAATTTTCGAAAAAAATTCTTATGTTACAAACCTATCTCATGAACTAGTTTAAACATGGTGATGTCATGGTTTTCTTTTCACCGGATTTGTCATCTTTCTAAGCTACGGATCGAGACAAAGTAAAGGTTTAAACCATTCTAATTTTCGATAATCTTTGAATGCAGTTTTCTATTTCTCCGAAGATAAGGAAAAGTTTCTTTGAATAAAATTTACTACCTACAGTAGTAAGATTACTTTCCCCTCAAATGACGTTGTAATTATGAGTAACAATAAACTTGATAAAATTAAACAGTACAAGGGTTTTCTAGAGTCAAGACCATTTCAATAATACCTAAAATAATCAATTTTTAATCCTTTGGAGCTGTGAAAAATCGAACCTGAAAGAATCCACCTATATGTATAACAAGCTTCAATATAGTCGGTTATGAAGTTTTTGCGTGAAAGAGTAACATTGCGAGAAACATACATCCTCATAGTCGGATTAGTAGGATAGGATACTTTGCTTACAATTCAAATTATATATTGAGTATAGTACATGCAAATTAATTGACGTGTTACAAATTACTTATTTACAAAGCATTTCATATACTATGTTGTCGCAAACTCCTCGATTCTTTAATTCAGTGAAGCGTCGTGGGAAATTGCTATTTCGCCTTCAATTTCTGCCGGCCATTTGGTATTCGTTTATTTAGGGTGTTTAGAATATCTGCGACGTTATTACCTCGACGTAAAAACGTTATCTAAAATTCTATTATCCAGCAATATGTTTATATTTGTCTGTGTTATGCATCGGTTATTTGATATCGAGGGCCTTAGAAATAAGTAAACATTTGTTTCAATTTAATTTTCTTGGAATCAGAAAAGAATATTACAGTAATGATTTACTTCAGCGGTATTAAAAATCAGAAAACTTACGTTTGTTTAAACGCGGTAATCTTCGAAACTATGGTATGTATGTGAATAATGAAAGAGAAATAATAAAAATAAGCTATTATTTTTCCATTTTCAGTGAATTGTGAAGGGTTATCATATTAGAGCTAGTCATAATTTAGTCTCAAGGTTAGGGTTTAATGGATATATACATGGGAATTGAACCAAATTTATATGGACTACACAGATACTCTACTCTTTCGAATGCAAAAAGAATTTTCCAAATCGGTCTTTAAACGCCGAAGATATGAGATAACATACATCAGTAGAGAACCTCCTCCTTTTTTAAGTCGGTTAAAAATTATTTCTGGCAGGTTTATAGGAAATGCTATCTAACATTAGGCTACTACGCGATTGATGCCGTGAGGAAAAAGTAGTCCTCTACCTCCAATTCCCAATTTGCTTTACTCATGAAAACGGGTCCATTAGTCTATTACATAACCAGAGGTTCCCAAACTGTGCGTCGCGATGCCCTAGTACATCTCAGGAAGTTTGGAGGGGCGCCACGAGGACTGCATTTCTTCCCCTCCTCCTTCAATCCTATTTTTTTTTATGTAACAGCAGGCAAGCGGAGCATGCAGTTCACTTGACGTTGAGTGACTGACCGCAGTCCATGACTACACCACCAAAGTGTTGTAAATGAAAGGGCACGGCTTGATGAAAAGGGTGGATGGATTAGAAGATGATTAATGATGAGAAATTGGTAGAGGAGTATAACAGGATGTGAGCAGAATGGGATGAGAAAACTTCGGGCCCCCGCTCACCGTACGAAACACAGTGCAATACTGCTTCACGCCGGTCTTCTGCTTGGGGGTGGTAATTTCAACCGTGCGAGCTTGGCATGCTCGATTCCTACTCTTTTATTGCTGAAGATGTTGTGCAGCAGAATTACCCTCCGTCGCCTAATACTCCCACAGGAAGGCCGTCTACACATAAATAATAGATGGATAAAGATTGGGATTCCATGACATACACTGTAAAGTTAATATACCTTAATAATATTATCACAGGAAATTAATTAAGCCCTCGATACGTCGGGTCCATTATCCCGACTTATGGTAAAGAGCCGTCAACTTAATTAATTATAATTGATTTATGTTGCTAAGTTATTTTAATTTCTCTATTTTTGGATGTGTGCAATTAAACTTTTTACTTCCTAGACCCGATTGGAGCAGTGGATATGGCAGTAGTTTATTGCGCCGGAAGGAGTGGATTCGATCCTCACGGATAGAACTTTATTAAGCGATGAACATTGTAATTTTCTTCTGTCTGGGTGTTAATATATCTATAGTATGTATGTATTTACAACAAAAAAGTATGTTTAGGTATGTCAATCAGTTATGTAGTTTCCATACAAGCTTTGCTTAGTTTGGGACTAGATGGCATAGTGTTAAATGTCCGTGTATATTTTTTATTATTATTTATTGAATGTTATTACCATAAAATTATTTTTTTAATTACACACAGTATTTATTGTAGAAATTTCTTTGAAAACTCAATGATGAAATTTAACCAGATACAAAGATTAAATGAAATAACTAGAACCTGACCTTAATATTAATTTAAATATCCACAATAGCGTGTATTACTTCAATAAATACTTTTGTACCAAACAAGCAACGCGTATATCCCTTTATTTACCTCCAAAAAACCTTATAACAAATCAACCACATGATTCGCAGACGGACATATTCTAACGTTTTGTTTTTTGTCAAAACATCCCTATTTCTTATTTTTATGTGAATCCTGTGCCAACAACAGTATGAAGAAAAATAGGTACATTAGATCGAATATTTAGGATTCTAAACGGTATCTCGAAGATGGATTGGCTGGTGTCAGAGAGAAAATGTTGGGTCAGCCCCTTTCGTCCTTGAATAATTTATTAGGTTGAGTGCTGATAGAAATAGACTGGGAATTTTAAAGAATTTCGTGGTTGTTCGGGCATGTTCCTTTTGTTTTATTTTAAGTTCCGATACCTTTGTTTAAGTACCTGACGATTGTGTTTACTGAAACTTTTTTAAATTATTAGAGAAACAAAAAACTATTTCTAACAGAACAAAAACCACCCTATGTCCTCTTTCGGGTGTCAAACAATATCTGTACAAAATTTTATCCAAATCGGTTCAGTAGTTTAGGCGTGATGAAGAGATGGATAGACCGAGTTACTTTCGCTCGAGTTACTAGCTCTATTCGCGGCTCTATAACAAACTAAATTAAAATTCTGTTTCTATAGATAAATAAAAAGTATCCTATCACCCATGTCAGCTAATAACTTTCTGCATACGAAATTTCATCAAAGACCGTTTAGTAGTAAGATGATCGACTCACAAATATTCAAACTCTCACCTTTGCAACATAAATAAGATAAATAATATACCAGGTGTTTATTTATAGTCTTTAAAATTTAAGGGGATTTGTAAGCGGAGTAGAATCCGTGGGGAAGATATTAGCATAAAAAATAATTTTATTAAGACAGCATTAAATTTTTCTATTCGTTATAATAATTATTCCCATTGTATCATTCATATTGACATAATAAAAATTAAAATACACAAAATAATTAACATTTAGTAATAATAGTAATCTAAACGCGTCGTAGGGTGTACAGTTTTATATATTTAATTCTTCTAAATTATCAAAGGTTTTTAATTCATATCATCAGCCGCTCTTACTTTATATATTTTTTCAAGACTGCATAAACACCCTGTATACAACAAAACCCAAGTCAAAGACGTCAGAGTGAAACGGGTCGAGCAATACGATGTATAATGCACATACATTACTGAAGCTTTGTATTACAAATATCAGATATCCCGATAATTTATCAGATTACTTTTGTGGGTAGATTTATTTACTCAACAACCGAATTTCATGTTAAAGAAGGTAAGTGGAGCTTGCGGTTCACCCGATGTTAAGTGACTGACCGCATGAACATCTACAATATCAAAGTGTCGCAGATGTCTTGTTGGCTTGAAGGAAGGGAAGGGGATGTGGAGAGGATTAGAACAGGATGGGAGGCGAAGGGAATAGAAATGTAGGCTCTCGTCTCTTACGACACTCACGCATAGAAATGGGGTATCGACACACGTCGCCACACGGGTGAAAATTAGTGAATTACGACTATTTTTATTTTGTTTTTTATTACATTGTAGCTGGTTAAATAAATTAACAGTATTCGCTATTGAGACATATTTCCCTATTTTTCCATCTCTTACCCATAAATATGTTTCAATCATAGGTAGTCAGTGAACCGACATAACCTTATAATAACTCAACATATACACTTCAAACAAGATCACAAAGAAAAATAAACACAAGGGCAGAAACGCCGTCAAAATTTAACCAATACAATACATAATGCACATACATTATGCCCCGGGTTTTATATCCACAAATATCAAACAATTTATCAACTTACATTTCTTATAGAAAAACACGTGGAAAAAATCATAAGCAAGAGTTGCTAATTTATTGACTTCAACCGACGACGTGTTAGAACACATGTGTCGCCACCACATTTTTACCCGTGGGTGTCGCAAGAGGCGACAAATTGGTAATTTCCAATCATTGATCATCTCCTATCCCCTCCCCTTCCTTCAAGCCGATAAGGCATCTGCAACTCTTTGCTGTTGTAGATGTTCATGAGCTGCGGTCAGTCACTTAACATTTGCAGAACCGCATTGCCCGATGTTACTTAAAAAAAAACATTCAGCAGGAATAACAAGACGTAATATCATATTATTTTGTTACAGATTTTTTTTACTTTAATTTTTTGTGCATTAAAATACAAAAGCATACAGCAACTGTATTCAACTAACTCCCTAGTTCTAAAAATAACCACATCAATACACTTTAAACGTCACAATTATACGAAAGGAGCCAAACGAAGGGAAACGCCATTAGAATAAACCCGATACAATACATAATGCACATATATTATGCCCTGGGCGAGCCTTGTATCTACAAATATCAGATATCCCAACGATTTATCGACTTACATTCCTTGTAGAAAAACACGTGGAACAAATGTACTTTAAGCACGAATTGTTACTATTATTATTGGAATTAAGGAAAAAAGTGGGGTTATATAATATCAGAATAACAATGTGTAGTTCACAAAAATTTACTTATGACAAAAATAAAGCATACATTTACATGTAAATAAATTAGGTATAACCCAGTTTCATAAAATATACGTAAAACGAAAAAAAATCAATATACATTATACATACACTACAATTTAAATTTTTTACTGCACTATCGTGTTTTATCTGTAATGATAGATGTAATGTGTAAAATAAATAAAAATATAAATAAATAATTGGTAAAATGTCTACTCCTTACAGACATAAAAGCCGCGTCTTCTGCTATCTTTTTCAACTACAGTAAAGTTAACAAACATTGTTGTATATGAGTATACCTATATGTACGGGAAGAAAATTGAAATATTATTTTATCATATTTCCTAAGGGATGTCTGAATTATTTTCTTTTTTAAACTTTTCAATTCAAATTGTTTTTATATAATGGACTGTCAGAAAACGCCATCTTAAAAAAAAAACTCAAGAAAAAAGCCTTCACTATATATTAAGCAAATAAAGATAAACATTTGCCCTTGACGCAATTTTCGTGTTTGTGTTGCTATGGAAAAATGGATAAACACGAATTCCATTATTCCAAGAAATTGGAAATATACGTTTGAATTCAAGCAAGGTTGAGCAAATAAAGTGCGATTCGTGATTTTTTGCATGGAGATAGTTTATGGGCGTAGATAGACTACGTTTTATACAGAGAAATGGACAGATAAATCAGGAGCGAAATCTTATTGACGTAATCTCTTTGCTGCGAAAGCTAGGTTTGCAAGGGACAATAAAAATAAAATGAGAAACAGTTATGTTTTTATTGAAGTGCTTTACATTTATATTATGAAATGATATTGTTTATAGCACACACGATGAGAATAATAAATGTTAACATAGTTTTATTGGAGCATGTACAATAGGCGTTTAATAAAAACAAATTTAAAAACAACCTACTTGCTCCTTTGCCTGCTCTGTCATATTAAATTAGAATTACGAGGTGTAAAATTATATAAAAATAATTTAAATTGAAAAGTTTAAGAAAGAAAATAATTCATGACATCCCCTAGGAAATATTATAAAATAATATATTTGAGGCAATACGCAATTTTTAAAATGTTACAATTTAGTCGAGGCTAAATCTTTGAGAATCGAGACATTGCCAGCCTTGTTCAAAAATATATTACAAAAACATAAATAAGTATTTAAAAATGTAAATGAGGCAACTTGAATTTTAATAGTTAAAATATAGTATTCACCAAAAGACATGTATTTTTGGGACACTCTACTTGCCTCAAACACCTCCTCAATAAAGGTCCTAGCTCTCGAAATATCACATCGTCTTTAGTCTAATATTATTATAATCATATAGTATTTATTTATTTAAAGAAGGTTCAAAGTTTCACTCGTTTCTGTTTGTAATATTAGTAATAATAGCTGTAATGTCAATGTTCTTGTCTGTCACCAATATTTTTCTCATCTCCTATGTAATTCTTAAGAACATAATTTGTCCAATTTAAACAAGTGCTGTGCACTCCTATAAGTGACGAGTTCACCACACGTAGTCTGTTAGATGTAATTTTTAATTAATGTACTACTGAATAAGTCATTGGAGTGTCTTTGAAAATAAATAAATAAATCAGTAAGACTTAGGGTATAGATATTCAGGACTAAAAATTATAAATACATTTGTAATTCTTTCGTTGCTCATAACGAAAACAAATGCAGTAGATGGTAATAATTGTATTATGTCAATTAATATTGCAATACAAATCAGGTTCATTTCAGTTTTTAATTTAATTTCGTGTTAATTATCAGGGTATTATCATGAAATTAGTGCGTGGATTAAAGCTTAATATTGTCATACATGAAATTTTAATAGTTTTTAAAACATTAACGAGAGAAAATGTATTACGATTGGATGTGAAATTTTAAATTTAACAAGTCACTCAAAGTTGACTTAAATTCTGAATGACTTGTTTAATTTAAATTTTACCAAAGAATAAATATAAGATTACCCTAAAAACATCGGAATCGCCTGATTTTCTAAACAATGTCTCAAATCTCAAATATTCGCCCTATCTGTAGTGTGTACGTTTTTCATAAGGGGTAAGTAAGGTTACCACGAGTTCGCTTACTATGTTAATAAATACTGACCTTCTCTATGTAACAAACTATGTAGGTAAGGAAAAACATTGAATATTTACAGTTATGAGGAATACGCGTTCCACTCTTCAATCGAAATTAAACAAAAAAAAAACACATCATCGATTTTCAAAATATATTTCTTTTATTTTTCGCCCTGAAATTAAAAACACAATTCCCAAACAAAGAAAAATTAACTACACTTGAAACGTCTAGTTGTCAAGTAAACAAAATAAGAATTCATTAGTGTAATTCGTAACAATTCTTCAATCTCGAATGTTCACATTTTTCGTGTATAAGTAATGTGACAATACAAAAGTCCGCTTACGACGTTAATGAATACCGACCTATTTCCACATTCGAGGGTTTTTGACACGTAGGTCTAATTTCTAATGATGTACGCGCTCCGTAAGTGACACTTCGATGATAAAGACGCCTTTTAAATAACTATTTAACGGTGATAAGAATCAAGGTTTAATAAATAACATTGTCTAAAAAGTTATGTGTATAGATATATCATAATAAACTACTAATGACACACGCAAAGAGAGTCTGACTCCTAATAATGTACGGCTTGATATCTTACGTAAGTGACACTTGTGATATGAAAGATTGTAATTGACGTGTACATATAATTATGATTGGACTCGAGTTCAGCATTCAGCCAAGTTTTTATGACGAAAATAATGACACAAGATCAGTATAAGATCGTAAAATTACATTTAAATATTTTATGTGACAATAACATACTTTCAAATGAATTTTCATGCCAATTACTTAAAGCATAAGAGTGAATACATAGAAACCTAAAAATCTCGAATATTGACCTTAATATGTAGAGTTTTTCGTGAGGGCGTAAGGTGACATTCCAAGAGATCGCTCACGACGTTAATGAACACCGACCTATTTCCACATTTGAGGGTTTTGACACACGCAGCGAGGGTCTGACTCCTAATGATGTACGGCTTGATATCTTACGTGACACTTGGGGTATGGAAGATTTCTAATTGACACACGTCAATGTATTATTTAATAAAAAAAGTTGAGTATAAATTGGGTCAAAATTGCACTAAAGTAGTTGTCATTGTCAAGTGTGAGATTAAAAGCCTTTAGACAATTTTTCAAACACAAGCTTTAGTTCCTGCAAGAAAATCGTAGAAAAATAAATATCTTTATTAATTAACATATCATTACAATTCATTCTACCATTATAGAATTAGTAAAATTTTAAATGAAACTTGAGCTGAGTATTTGAGGCCGAATTACATAAATCTTTATTCCAAACGCTTAAAACGAAGAAGCGTCAATGCACACTACCAGAGCCTCGAATTCGCGGCACTTTTATTTTATTTTCCATCGCGTTTCCTGGTCATCAATCTACGTGTCCATGGCAGCAGAGATCATTTTATATCAAATGACCCCAAACTTCGTTACTTTCCACGCACAAAACCTGTCGTATTTTTTGTAAAAGCTTCCTATTTTTGTACTATACAAACGACTTAAGATTAAAATACTTCTATTCCGGAATTGTTGAAAATTAACGTTAAAAAAGTATAAAAGATAAGAAAGAAAGTATATGTTATTTGAATTGTTATAAGACAAATTACAACCAATTTACTGAAAAACGCATTTCTAGTTTCAAAAACATACTTAAAAAAGCATCTCCGATAGACTGGAGGATAGAACCACATCATAATATCACTTTTAAAACTTCTGTTACCCGTTACGGTTGGTTGCCTGAAAGAGATCACTACTGAGTGATAAGGCCGCCTATTGTGTTGGGAAATAAGATGTAAGAAACTTCACATAATAAGTTCCTGTACTTTGTATTTCTCAACGCAATAAAATTTATAAATAAATAAATAGAATATCGGACGAACAGAAAACATTTCACAAACACATTGCTAACATCTTTTTTTTATGTTAGAGCAGGCAAGCGGGGCGGTTTACTTGATGTTAAGTGACTGACCGCAGCCCATGAACATCCACCACATGAAGTGTCGCAGACGTCTTGCCGGTTTGAATGAATGGAAGGAAATAAGAGGAGAGGATTAATAATAGAAAGTTAGGACGACGGAAGAGGAATGGGATGGCAATACAGGCCTCCGCCCATTACCGTACGAAACAGCAATACTGCTTCACGCCGGTCTTTTGCTAGGGTGTGGTAATCCAATCGTGACTATTTTTGCACTCCCGTAATCGGAGCTTCGATTTAAAATAGTTTATTCGAACCTTTAACATCACTAAGCCCCACTCACGAGCAAAATGCACGTTCGCAAAACAAGACAACTTTTAGGTGGGTAGAATATTTCAAAACTTCAAACAAAGACAGACCTCACCCTTGTCAATGTCGGTTACAATTTGACTTTTAATATACCATTAAAAAGTTAATTCTCTCTTCATTTCCAGTGACATTTACATGCGAAAAATCAACTTTGGAGTTAGCTCAATTTAGCGGCGTATTTATAATTTTGTGGTTTTTTAAATATTATAACGATAAAAATAATTTAATCCTAATAGTAGTCAAATCTACACTTTTCAACGTAGGTACTATACATAGATAGCGTAGATCACTCATAATTATCCGTACCTAAATTTAAAAACCCTGACGGGTAGGTAGGTCTATCATTTCAAATCTACAAAAATTGCTAGCTTTAAGGCTGTTTTCAAATACATAAATATTTAAAATGACAAAGAAAAATTATAAAATTATTGTTTCAACAATAATTACTTTATCGTTATCATGACAAGTCAATTTTTTTTAAATAAGTTTATAATTATACACAAATAATTTATTAATTCCTTTATAATTGCGCACGTTTTTCGAGGAAAATTGTTATTTAGTTAGATAGTTTCGATTTTTATCCACCATTATTCTTACGATACTATTATTTCAACTAGAAGTTCCTCAACTTTGAAGACTCAATTAGTACAGACTACATTGCTCATAATGAAGGAACTTACTAGCTCCAAGTAGTTTTAGCCGTATATTTTAGAAAGACACAAAGTTTCGAACTTCTCAGTCGCAATTTTCACATGTCACACTGGATACTCAGATAAAATAGCTTCATGCAGTTATTTTAAAAGCGTTGTTAATTTAATCTATACTATCAACACTAATATTATAACACTAGCTGCGCACCAGGGCTTCGCTCCCGTGGGAATATCGGGATGATATATAGCCTATAGCCTTCCTCGATAAATGGGCTATCTGACACTAAAAGAATTTTTCAAATCGGATCAGTAGTTTCTGAGATTAGCGCGTTCAAACAAAGAAACAAACAAACAAACTCTTCAGCTTTATAATATTAGTATAGATTATGCTACGGGAGCGAAACCGCGCCGATCAGGTAGTGATATTATTAAGAGGAAACATTTGTTTGTTTATAATGAATAGGCTCCGAAACTACAATACCTATTTGGATGAAATTTTGTACAGAGATCCTTTGAAACCCAATGAATGATATAGGATAGTTTTTAAAAAAATCCTACGGGAACGGGATATATACGCGGGTGCAACCGCGAAGCTCAGCTAGTACATTTATAATTTCTTCAATTCCTTTCTAATTTCTCCTAGATTATGCCATAAAAATGTCACTAACAACATCCATTTAATTTACTTATTACAAAAATCAGGTTATACCTGTAATTTACAGCTTGAATGTGATAATATAGAAATAATAATAAAACGCTGGTATAAATGGAAAATAAACTCTCTATTTGAATGTATGTTACCGAATTATATTGTAACTAATTAAACAAAAAGGATTATTAGAATAATCGATAAGGCGTTGTCTAATATTTAAAAAAAAATTGCAATAACAAACATTTTAACAAACAGAAATCCCAATAGTTTGATAAAACTTTTCAATAAAAATCAAAGCAATTTTAATAAAATGTTGTTCATAATATTTGTACAAACCCTTAGTTAATGTACGCTAATTGTGGGAACACCGAAGTCTGGGTATTATGCTCCATTAGAGAACACGCCGGAAATATTATAATAAAATCTGCACTTTACATTGTTTTAGAACACACTGGAATAAGTAACTACGTGTAACTGCAAGAATATAATCAAATTTTCTTCATCAAATCTTTTATTTTTGTGTTCATATGATTTTACTCTGTCTACATTAATATTATAAAGAGGGAAACTCTGTTTGCTTGGTTGTAACGAATAGGCCAAAAACAACTGAACAGATTTTAAAAATTCTTTCACTATTCTCGATGATATTACTATACGGCTTACTGCTAAAGACGTTCAAAATAGAATTAACTGCATAACTAGGGGAAAATCGCCTGGTCACGACGGTCTTAGTATCGAGCATCTGCGTTGTGCTGGACCTCACATGTCGCGTGTACTTGCTTTATTGTATAATCTATGTATTTCTCATTCTTACTTACCTCATGACATGATGAAGACAATAGTCGTCCCTGTAGTTAAAAATAAAACGGGTGATCTCACAGATAAAGGAAATTATTGGCCTATTTCCTTAGCAACGGTGATAGCGAAAGTGTTTGATGGCCTGCTTGAGGCACTGTTGAAAAAGACTGTAAATCTACATGATAACCAGTTCGGTTTTCGATCCGGACTAGGAACTGAAAGTGCTATTTTGTGCTTGAAGCATGTTATCAAATACTATACAACAAAGCGAACCCCAGTTTACGCCTGCTTCCTGGACCTGTCTAAGGCATTTGACCGTGTTTCATATGAGGTCTTATGGAAGAAACTTAGGGACTGCAATCTGTCACCAGAGTTGATTAGTATGGTATTGGTATGGTAACCAGGCTAATACAGTTCGTTGGGCAGGTGTACATTCGGACACGTATAACCTTGAATGTGGGGTAAGACAGGGAGGGTTGACCTCTCCTACCCTGTTCAACTTATATGTTAATGCACTGATCGTTGAGCTTAGCGGTACTCATACTGGATGTCATATTGATGACATATGTGTCAATAATATCAGTTACGCGGACGATATGGTCCTAATGAGCGCATCAGCTTGTGGTCTCCGTAAACTGGTGGGAATTTGTGAAAAGTATGCCTGTGGTCATGGTTTGCTTTACAACGCATGTAAGAGTGAGGTTATGGTATTCGAGGCGGGTGCACCTCGGTCAATGCCTCCAATCACCTTGAATGGCCTTATGCTAAAAAGGGCAAATAAGGTTAAATACCTTGGACATATATTGACTTATGACCTTAAAGATAACACTGATATAGAAAGAGAACGTAGGGCGTTGTGTCCGTGCGAATATGGTGGCGAGGAGGTTTACTCGTTGTTCCGTTGATGTAAAACGAACATTATTCAGAGCGTATTGTTCTAACTTTTACACTTGCAGCCTATGGTCTAACTATAGTCGTCGGGTATACAACGCTTTACGTGTTCAGTATA
>LQNK01000765.1:55465-77271 GCA_001586405.1 Phoebis sennae
GGCAAAGTAAAATTGAATTATTGGAGAATAATGAAGCCCCAGTCTTATAAATTTTGAATATCTTTATTTGAGCTGTAATAATTGACGGAGACGCTTATAAGATCGCAATTTTCAATAACATCCAAACCAGATGGTCCAAATTGTTAACTTTATTCATCTCGAGACAAAGTGATCGCTCGAGTATAAAAAACAATACGAATGAAAAAGAAATATACCAAGAGCTAGTAACATTTTTGGGAAGGTGTTTGAGGCAAGTTCTTTTTGAGAATACTGTATGTTAGCTATAAATAATACGCTACTAAAATTACAAGTTGCCCCGAATATATTTTATATAGTTATTTATTTTTTACTAAATATTTTTCAACACAATAGTAATGTAAAACCCCGACTAAAATACCTGGATTTTCTAGTCTTTAAATATTAAATTACAACATTTTAAAAGTTGCTTGTTGCCTCAAATATTTTTTTATATATTTTAAATTTTCGGGGTTCATTTAGATTCAGCCTCGTTCCAGGTTGGGGTTTATTAGGAGAAGCATCATACAAGTTTTTAGCTTGCCTCAAACACCTCCCAAGAAAATGCTCCCAGCTCTCGGAATACAACAGCAATATCTCATTTTCGTTCTTTGTTTCAGATAATGAAAGCGTTTGTTGCCGTTTCACGGATGCCTTGAGGCAATATGAAATTTAAACGGAGTCTAGACGTACGGCTGATAGCCCTGTGTACCACCTGCATCATCCTGCCGGCCATCGCCTGCCCCACCCAATGCGTGTGCAAGTGGAAGAACGGCAAGCGCTACGTCGAGTGCACCGACAAAGACTTGAAAGCCATCCCCAACTCTTTAGACTCCGAAACCCAAGTATTGGACTTCACGGGCAACGATCTACAAGTCCTTCAAAAGGAAACGTTCCATAAACTCGGCCTGTTGGACTTACAGAAAATTTATCTACAGAGATGTCGGCTGCAGAAAATCGATAGCCTCGCGTTCCGGGGCCTCGCCAATTTAGTCGAGTTAGATCTCTCCAATAATTACATCACAGTCATCCCGTCTAGCAACTTCGTCTTTTTCCCATCCCTAATGAGACTCTCTTTGAACAACAACCCTGTTACGAATATAAAAGCGCACTGCTTTCAACATCTGTCCTATTTGAATACGTTAGAAATGAGTAATTGTAAAATCGAAAGTATAGAGGCGGAGGCTTTCGCCGGATTGAAGCACTTGGAATGGCTCAGACTCAACGGTAATAGGTTATCAAATATTCAAGGCGATAATTTGTTTCCCGATACGTTGCGGGGTATCGATCTCCAGAGTAATAATTGGAATTGCGATTGTCATTTGAGAGATTTACATAACTGGCTATCGAATTTCAATATGCCACACGCCGTCGAGCCAATTTGCTCGCAACCTGAGCGGCTGAAAAAACGCACAATCAGAAGTGTCGACGAATTCGATCTGGCCTGCTTACCGAAAATCACCCCTACGGTCACGTACATAGAGACCGGTATCGGAAATAATGTAACGTTGGAATGTATAGTGAAGGCCGTGCCAGAAGCGAAAATACAATGGTTTTATCAAGGGCAACTTATACGTAATTATTCAACGTCCGCCGCTGAGCCTCATCATGTTTTCTACGTTGAGAATGGCGTTATTGATAAAAAGAGCGAACTGTATATTTACAATATTGGAAGCGATGATAATGGAACTTATTCATGCGTCGCGGAAAATTCCGCTGGAAGAACGCGAACAAACTATACAATAAAAATACTCATTAAGGAGGAGCCCGTTGTTATTGTAGTGACCTTCCCTCACAGACATTTGGTAGTGATAATTACAGTGATATTTTTAATTATCGTACTGCTTATTGCGATAATTGCGGTTGTGTTATTAAAATTTAAAACCGATACGCGCAGCCGCAAAAAGAAAGAAAGCGGCAAGGACGTGGCGTTATGTAATCAAATATTACCTTCGAGTCGAGGAAACGGATCTTTACCGAAGAACAATGGCAGCGTTATAGTAAACGCGCACTCGCATCACGCGCTGCATTATACAGTGCAAACAAACAGAGATTTCGAGTCTAGCGACACGTATCAAAGCAATAACATGAAAGGCTTTGTCGACAGAAATCCTGACCTAATTAGCGACGCGGAAACGGTCGCAAACAACGCGCAGAATGAGAACACAGTGTTATCGGTGTACAAAACGCAAAATGCAAACGATAGCTTTGAAGAGGAAACTGCATTTACTGCGCCAGTACAACGACAAGTGACTTGGCAGGATCAACAGACTGTGAACAGTATGAGCTTGCCTCAAAATGCAATGTATCAGCATTCAGCTGACGTGCACTTGAATCCTGGGTGTTTCTTGGATAGTGAGGGATATCCATTCGATTACGGCCTACCAAAACATCCATGCCGCGCGCCAATCATGTCCAATTACGCAGTTGTTGGGCCGTTCTATCAAACCTTACCACACAATCGGGCGAAAGGGCCAAAGCTCGCGTGTAAGTTTGCTAAAGATACAGAGTTCAATGCCACACCGCCTCCGTGCGCCAACTTTGAAATGTTTAACGGCACAAACGTGAGGCGTACTTTAGAAGGATATCCCGTGCCGAGAAATCGCCAAATTGCATTTGTGGGAAATGGCACTGTGTACTATAATGAAGAATTCGTGCCTTCACCTCCTGAAGGGTACAAAACCGAGCCGGTGCAATGTTGTGCACCGCAAGAATCGTGCGCTGCTTGGAATCCAAAAGGAACGTGTGCTGTTATGGTCCCAATGGGGATAGCAGAAGCGCCAGGAAGGTGTTATCAAGTAGAAACACGCTGTGTCGATACACAGACCACTGACACGCGGGTTCCAGGTGAAGGCACCGAAAGTGTTCTCAAACCACTGCCACAAGTTTCCAACGCTAAATGCGCTTCTGATATATGTTCGGAAAGCCCGGACGAGGGGTATGTCGGCGACGCTAACGACATCTGACGACGTCGTCGCAACGATAACGCGTAAACAGGGCAATTTAGACGCTAGTAAAGTGATAAAGCGACTGAATATGAAAATAGTTGTATATACGAAGTGTACAGTGCACGTGCGACATTTCTTACCTTTGCATTGTCGTATGAAGTGACTTTTTTACCATTGCATTAAGGAGTGTTCTTTTCTAGTCGAATGTTACGATCTCATGTTACATGTAATTTGCGTTAAATACCAGATATTTTTGTAATCATTACTCATGCAATGTGCCAAGCTGAAACTAGTATTAGTTTTCTAGAATAGTCTAAATATACGCCTAAACCATTTGTTACCGAGTAAGTACTTCTGTTATTGCACTTGAGAGAAAATTGGTTTTTAAGATGAAATATTGTGGACTTCGCTCGAAATTTCTGTTTCAGACTGCTTTACAGTATTTCTTATTGTTCTCATTCTGAGTTTGATGTCATATAACGAAGTTTTCTAGCGCCTTGCAGCATTATATTTTAGAGAAGTATTTTGAAATGTAATTTACGATAAAAATGTTACAGTCGTCATGTTTGTTTTTGATTTTTTTCTTCTTGAATCAATATGGTATAAATTAATTAGAATCAATAATAAATTAGGGTAATTCCTGATATCTCTACGTTTACTATTCACGCGGACCCTTGAACTCTTATTAGACTAAAGAAACTTAATGTAAATATACCTTGTAAATACTAGGTTTTATTATATTTCCTAATGGAATCGAGTAGCTCAAGTCAGTCCACATTGCTAGTAGCATTTCAAGAATGTTTAAGCAAAACACAAGAAAATAGCCAAACATATTGGTGATGATTACGGTTTAATAAAAAATATTATTGAATGACCTACATTTTTTTTAAAATAATCTAATGTTACATTGCCTACGTCTTATACGTAACTGTATGTTATTCTATAATTAAACTATGATGTGTCGGTGTCAGTTTCAGACTCATCCGGTTTTTCAAAATATGTAACAGACCTACAAACTTTCATATTTTATTTGTTAATACTGTTAAATCTACCCTCGCTTATATTTGTGTATATTAATAACGATCTGTCCATTATAAAGCCATTTCAAAAATTATGACGTTGTGTTAAAATAAATGTAAAAAACGGTTCTTTTGAAGATAAACTTGACATTATAAATTTATTCGGTTTTACAAAAAGTTTCTTTGAAATATAAATTTCATTAATGAAGCCATGAAATATGCAGACCTTTGGCGCTTTCACAAAAATGTTAAAAACCTTATTGTAATTTGAATTACATGTTTTAACGGGTTTTATTTATTTGGTTGAGATTGGTAATGTTGAATTTTAGCATGTTTTCTAGGTGTATTTTGACTTTTGGTATGGGCCGATTCATTAATAGCCATCAATAATGTATCAAAGATTATGGATAGATCGTTATCTCAGATTATACGACGTTAGATTGATAAAAGTCAAACAAAGGCTATCCGTCGGTAGGATGTTGAAATCAAAGTGCAAATAGATAGATTCGTGACTTTAGTAAGCAAAACAAGAGATAGATTGAATATTGAAAACGTCTGTAAATCACTTGAGAAATAAAGTCCATGCTTTAATGTACCGTAAAATATTATGAAGAATTACAAATATTGAATTTATGTTATTTACGATTTCTCAGCGAGAAATGGCATCTAAATTTCAGATTTTATACAGATCTTCAAATGAATTTCATTCTATAAGAATACCAAGCACGAGTTTAAAGTTAATAGTGTTTCTATAATAATTGCAAAAGAGCAAAACTTGTTTTATGAAATATACAGCGCCCCTGGCGGCGCGACGGGGAACTAAAATTTCCCATAACAGTTTTTTACGCTCGCATAAGCAACCACTATTTCAGTCTCGGACTGTTTCGTTTTGTTTATTAAAAATAGTTTACAACCTGACATAGAATTGTGTATAGGAAGGAATATTGAAGTTGAAAATTGTATATTTTAAACAACTGAATAAGTTGGAACTTCTGAAGTATTTAATTGTTAATATGGAAGTTTGTACCTTTAAATTGTTACATCGGCACAAATATAGTTTGTAACCCCAATTCTGCTAATTTAATAAAATTTCACACAATTACGATTCAAGTGAGAATCAATTATAATCCAATTATCATTGTAACAAATTTGGTATATTACTAAAACTTAAACATAATCGCGATAGTATTGTAATCAAGTAATTACGGACATTTATATATACCTACTCGTATACCAAATTGTCTAATAGCAATCGAATGGTCTTCTTAGGTCTTTAATGTTAACAAAACGCAAAACCTGTCAAATCATGCTGAGACGATCCAATTGAGACGCGATTTTGGCATTTTTAAATTAGCAGACTTGTGACCCTGAATTAGAACTTAAAATACTTTATCTCAGTCCATACAAAGTGGCGAAATTTTGTAATTAAATAACTAGCTAGGAATGTGGGCTGGCTATTTCGATATCAGGGTACCTCCCTTATATTAGTGATTTCGTTTCTCGACATTTTCTTCATTTGAGATATGCGTAGAGAGAACACGAGAAATACGAAGCGTGGATGACGGGATAAATTTAGATATTTCTTTTGATATTTCATACGCAAATCATTTTCCTTGCTTATAAATAAATTGGGCTTAAGTAGAAGACTTTATTTATTTTTTAAAGGAAAGGGACACGTATGACAGATGTTATGTAATCAACGCCAACAAACACCGTCTATACCATTAAATTAGAAAATTTGGGGATACAAAAAGATGAAAAAAATTTTTAATGAAAATTGGGCTCAAACAAACCTATTTTTTTTTCAAAAATTTATCAATAACTAGCGATGCGTATAAACCTTCCTATCTATGTATTGAAAAAACCGTATCGAAATCAATTGAGTAGTTTCGGCGATCTAACCATACGTGTGAACAGTGGAAATGATTTTACTTCATACTATGTAGTGATAAAAATAAATAACTTTTAATTTTTTATTTATTAACGTATCTCTGGTTTATAATTCATTTTTATAACTTCATTAAAAATGAAGAAATATACGGAAAAAGTTGTATTAAAAATTCATTTCATTCTCAATGTTTTCGTAAAAATCATATTTGATACCGTAGCTCAGGGAGAATGCAAAATTGAAATTTCGCGAAATACCTTAGCGAGTACACTACGAAATATTTCAAGAGAACATAAATGCATATTGTTGAAACTTGTATATTAGAGAAAGAAAATGTCGGGGAGCGAGAATAGGGATATAATGTATGATATCTTTTGTAAGAAAACAATTTTTCTTTCGTATATTTTGTAACATTGAATAGCAATAATTATACTTAATGTTTGTACGGTCAGCTGCAAAGAACTTGTATTATTTAATTTTTTTTAATAACTTAAACATTTTACGTATAGTACAAACTATGTCGTTTCCTGTGCTAAGAACGTTTTCAAACTTTTAATAAATACACAAATAGTACTACCGCAAAAAAACAATTTTGTAGCTGACTGTACAGATTGAAATTATGTACAGTGATGTCGACAATGTTTTGCATTTTATAATGATCATTTATATAAACATATAGATCCTCTTAGAGGACGGGATATGTATAGATACCTAAATCTCCTTAGATACTTATATCTATTAAATATCCTTATTATAGTATTTATATATTCGATCGTATTGTTATTCTATAAAAATAAACTTCTAAGCAGCAGATTTTCCTTCTAAACAAAAACTATTATTTGAAGTACCCCTATACACTTAAGGCTTAGGTATCCAGGACACAGGTGTAACTTTCTCAAAGAACCTAATCAGGTACAGTCAGCAACAAAACTTTAGATCTTCAATATCCTTTTAAAGCTTCACGTATTTTTAGTTCACTGTTCTACTTTATTTAGCAAGATTATTTGCTTTTATCGCATAGAAAACACTTCGATTTATTTTTCTACTTATATAATACTTTGAATAATTTTTTATTGCTAACTGTACTTTTAAAAAATGATTTCTATTACTGACTGTACATGACCTAAATACGACGCAACGTCAAACTATTCTTCCCTAATATTGTCATATATCTAGAGCTATAAAATGCTAAGCAGTGTCGACATCGTTAAGGCTTCGTTACACAGAGCAATATGGAGTTAATAAAGGCTAATTTAGACGAGGAAATTCTTGAAGTAACATTTAATGTAAAGAAAACTATGAATCCTGACTCGCGGTCGAATTTTAATATAAATATTGAAAAAAAAAATCAAACATCTTCGAAAACTTCCAACCTTTAAATAATCGTTTCTGTATTGTATACATTAAATTGTACCGTAGATGTATTGGAAAAACTTTTGTTGTAAAGATGATGTTACCATTCCTTAATACGCCAATTATTAAAATTCGATCTGTGAGGCCGGACTTCCTTTTTTATTAAATGTACTCAGTATTGACGTAATCTGACATTTCTTGTTTCTGTTTTGAAGCTATCTCTTTTTGTCATATGATTAGAAAAGGAGAACACGTGACTTTTTGTAATGCTAGAATTTTCTCGTATAAATCAGTCTTTAATTAAAAAATATTTATTGTGCTGTGTGTAATATGGCCCTATGTAGCTTTGAGAAGTGACAATGTCGTAATCAAAAAGGATTTTGTTGAATAAAACTTTTTTTACCAATACCACTGTCAGATCTATTTTTACCGATTTCACCATCAATTGTGTATTCTGTAGTTTAAATTCGAACTATGTTTAGTTTTAAATATTCAAGAGTTTATAACACATGAAACGAGTTTGTTTTTAAATAATACGATACTTTTTTATTTTATTTATCAATAGAATATCGAAATTAATGTAATAATATTACCCCGATTAAAAGAACAAGTTTGAATTAAGAACACAAATATTATTCTTAGTAATCCGCAAATAAGATTCTAAATTTAAAATACTGGCCGATAAGAATGATGGCGTCTTGGCTGTTTAAAAAAAAATTCCCGCCATCTTCCCAGACGCTGTATATTGAATTACAGCGCACGGTACCCTATTGAACGAAAGGAAAAAGAAAATGGAGACTCCCTTCGTTTTCATTTTTAAGTAAAACCTTCAGCTGTATAGCGTTTCTATACTAAATGTTATTTAATCTTATTCAGATATTGATTTGAAGCGGAGGTTTAAAAGAAGAATATAGAGCGTCTTCAAATGATTTATTTTTTTTGTTTCTATTTTACCGGAATACATACGGCGATACTTCGTATTGTTACCTCTTTTTAACTGCATTTTCATGCATTAATAAAAGAAAATAAACTTCCCGCGGTTTACTATTAATTTTATTTACTTTTACGCATTCGATTTCGGACTTCATCTTACATAATTTTAAGAAATGTTGGTTTATAAAAAAAATCATGTTTATTATTGTAATTATTATTCGATTGTAATGGGTGCATTATAAACAGTTACCAATTGTCAAACGGTTATCAAAAGGTTACCATATGTAATAAAATGTATAATTTTATGTAATTTGTATAAGATTTTTGGTTTGTATTCGGTAATTGTCACTTCTTAAGCCTTATCTTAAGAATTAACATAAATCGCAGACTGGATAGATTCTTCTGGTATTAAATAGCACAATATCACAATGTTATTCTTAGCGAGAACAAATGTAGATGTGCATGAATTTGGAATAAAAAGTGTATTTTTAATGACGTTTTTTATTTATTTCCTTTTTTTAATTTTTTACTTAACTAGCTGACCCGATCGACATATTAAATTAACTGTTACAACTGACAGTTATGTAAAATTATATTTTTGTTAAGTTAAATTAAATTAATTTTTTATAATGTTCAGTGACCAAGAGAAATTGGGAACCATTTTTATATTTCTATATAAGGAGTGTATTCCTTAAAAATTCTGCATGTTTCAATGAAAATATAGTGGAAATAGTTGAAAACTTAGTGATTATTGTTTGTTTTTTAAATTTTAAATCTTCCTCTCTCACTAAGCAAACGATAAATCTAAACATCCCTTATATATGCATAATGAAAGGAAATTATAAGAACCATTTTTTTAATTACTAAATTTGAGAGAGCAAACACCAAGTAAATCCTACGGCCCATGAACATTCATAACATGACAAATATTTTGTGCGTAACAAATTCTAGGAAAGGATTCATTGAATACGAAAGATGAGCGAGACCCTTAACTTGGGTCCCTTAGTTGGTTATTTCCTATGGTTGTAGGTGAGCATTAAATAAAAGATTCAAATATCAGTAAGTAGGCACACAGCTCAACGGGTACATCCGCACGCCACAGATGACAGGTTTGAAGTGTCAGAAGTGACACTAGCCGCCTAGCGCCCCACTAGTCTGTGTGCTAACATTTATATATCATGAACACCACAGGTCCAATTCTTAACACACACAAATATAGAATACACACAAACACACATCAACCTTCACCCTCACCCCTGGAAATGAAGGGCGACGCCTCGAGAAAACTAATTGGCAGCTACGAATGACAGACTTCGAGACGATATTAGAGTAAGTAATGATATTTAAAAGCGAACAAGCAACATGTAATGATCTTGATAGAATTCTAGGCATAGTGATATCACAGTCTAAATGATACATACAGTCGTTGTATGAAAATGTGACATAGACAGCGTCCCAGATCTCTTTCGATAAATGTCGACATTTTCCGTTCGTGTTTTGGGACACGTCTTTCAAGGGTGACGAAAATTTATTTGTGTAAAGTTTATAAAAGCATCTTCAATGTGAATTGTTATATTGAATTTTAAATGTTTCCTTACGCAAACAGAGGTTATTTCTTATATGAACACAGTCTTTCAAAAACCAATATTTTTACTTCCCAATGTGTATAGAATTTGTCACAGCAAAAAGTAAAAAATGCTCAGAATTTTTTACAAACGTCAAAAAACGTGTTACCACTGTGGTATAATATAATTTTAGGAGTACACGAACATTTTTACATTTTATAAGGGCACTCATTCCTAGTAAGAATATCATAAGCTTCCTAGAATACTATTGTGATAAAAATATTCAACAGTTACAACTCGCATGCAAATTGGCTTCGCAGAGCTGTCTCTATACAATGAAATGTTTCGAAAGTTTTGCCTTATTACGAGGTAAAGAACATACGACTTTTTGCTTCATGCAATTAAACAAATTTGTTCAAAATTAAATAGTTTTAAATGCGTTGTAGGCTAAAATGTATAGAATTAATGTATGACTAGTTTACACTGGAAATTAAAATAACTTCAACTTCAACAAACACATATGTTTAATATTCTCATGAAGATACTCACTATAACTGTAGATCGCATTTAAAATAGTTACAAAGTACCATTAAGATTACCATAATTCTTACAGTTACTGCACAAGTACAAGAAAGTGTTATAGGCGATATATCGAATATATTCAACCAATATATTCGATATATCGCCTTTTTTCCTGATTCCACTGGAATACTCGTTGAAGCTCTGAAACTAACTACCGTCTGCTGTATTTCCGAACAAATTTGACATTGGAGTCTTAAAAACAAACATATGTATATGTCCATCAAAGGCCGGCAATCACCTGCGACACTCCCGGTGTTTCAGGTGTTCTGGGGCGACGGTGATCCTGTCATCAAAAATACCCTTCAAACAAATGTAAGCAAAACAACAGCTTTTCAGACTCTTCATTGATGAATGAATGAATTCGGTCAACTCACGGTCATAACAGCAAAATAAAGGGCAGTTGGTGTAGACAATATTGATTTAGGGAAAAAAGAAAAGATAGGAATGAGTATAATACGAGTAAATGCAATGAAGCAGGGTTACGTTCAAAATGCTCATATTTCATGCAAAACTTCCTCAGACAAAAGAATTGAATTAATATATGATAAACTTAACCATTTTTCAGCGTGTGAAAGAAAGAAAGAAACATCATTTATTTATTTCAAAAACAGCACAGAAGAACACTATAGATAACAAACATTTCATATCACGACTGTGGTGTATATGGTGCTACTATCTATAACCCCGGCGCCAGACATGTCTTCAAACATAGTTAACAACATAGCTAACATAGCTATCTAGCACTTCACAGAAGTGGTCACTTCTTTGCACATCTCTAGTGCCGCCATAATAGTAATACAATGTGTAATCTTTTTATCAATTGTCCAGTATCCATAGAAATTACTGCTCAAAACTAACATAATACATTTATGTGTATCTAACTCATTTTTCTATATTTCAGCCACAGGGTTATATATAAAGTGCCCTCGGCCGTATGTTTCTCGTTTTTTTCTGGTTATGTTTGGCGGCCGTTGAAGTGGCTAAAATCTCTAAATATTCAGTAATCCTACTAATATTAAAAAAGTGAAACTGCATACATGTACGTCAATCACGCCGCAACTAGTAAATATATTTTGATTAAATTTCTTATACACATTGCAATACCCCAAATTTTATGCGAGCAACACTGCATTCAGAAGTTGGCAAAATCTTAATTCTGATATTTACATTTCATTTCAGGTTTTTCCTAACACAAATAAAAACTTAAAATTTTGAACGTCTATGCATTTCTATACATTTATTGCGCCTAAGAAACTGATATAACCGGCACAAAAATGTATTCATGACATCTCCTTGAATACATTATGTAAATGCCGTCGTCTGGTTACGATATTACAGCCGAAATTTGGAATTATTACACACTATATTACGGTGTTAGCATGATTTTATAGTGGGGGTATATCAACTATTAGTTTTGGACATAGACATATTAAAGCGAGAAAAGACTTCCAAAAAATATGGATAAAATAGAAATATTAAGAATAATAGTAATACAAAAAAATCTCAGAACTTCAGACCCTCCTATGGTATTTATCATCAATAATATTTGTTAATAACAGGGACGGTATGCAAAAAGGCTCATAAAATACTGACATTTTTATGATAAAACATTTTATCTTAGCGTCTAAATACTCATTAATATAACATACTTATAAATTAGTTAAAATGGTATACAAAGGGGGGACTTTTTTTTCTGCAAATGCTTTGATCTGTTAAAGATTTAGTATATTATTTTTAAAAAATACGTGATATTCATAATGATTGTTACGTAACTATTCGTATTACAAGAACTATATGGTACGATATACAACTACGTTATAACATCTCGACTTAAAAAGCGAGTTGAATATAGCCCAATATTATATTTTATACTTTTGTCCTGGAACTCTTGTAAATTCATATGCGACGTTACTTTTAACACACTCTTGAAAAATTTAATTTATATCTTCATTAATACCCACATGATAGAAGATTCATTAATATAAGACATTCATAAACTCTTCAGCAATAAAAGAGTGGGAGCCGAGCATTGCACGATTGGGTCAAGCGACACTTTGATGTTATAGATGTTCATGGGCTGCGGCCAGTCACTTAAGGTGATACGCATGCTCTGCGTGCTTGCTGTTAAAAAGGGGGATGTTCAATCAGACATGGAATTACTGATTTTTAATTTCTTAATAATCAGAATATTGATCGTACAAAAATAACGCACTAGCGAAAAGAAACTAATAGTTAAGGCATTGAAGAAATGTCTGAAAGATACGGACAAGACTTTAAAAACATTAAATTACAAGTACTTTCTCGCACACACCGTACTTAGTGAAATGCCCAAAGAAAAGTTTTGGACAAATTAAGAAAGAAGTACCCACACACCACGGGCGTAATGGAAATTTTTCGATAAAAAAGATCTACTTGAAAAATACAGCTTTGTAAATAAGAAAGAACGCTTGATAATCAGGCGTTTGGAAAAATAACTAAATCTTTAAAACAGAAACAGCTTTCAATAAGAATCCTTTAATGTGTAGTATTAAAATTAAATCTAAAATAAATATTATAAATAGTAGCAATAGTGTAATGTAAAATATTTTAAATGCATTTCCAAGAAGTCACAACATAATCTATCAAGTAAAAAAATATAACATAATTATAGAGAAACACAGAACAACTTTGTATGTACTAGTAAAATCTGCATATAACAACACTTCTCAAGTATTCGTAATTTCTGTTAATAACAATTTGTGAAAGAAGGTTTAGGTGGACCTAAAGCTATCCTTAAAAATCCGAACAAGTCCCGCCATAAAACACTAAGTCCCAATTGATTCAAAAACTCTCCATCACTTGCAATCCCGTGGCGAAAATTCTACACTTGCAGTTCCGAAGTCGAAAGAATCTTCTCGAAAATTCCTGTTTCCAGCGGTCCCGCGGCGTTCCGTCCCATGACATGAATCTGTATGTTTTCGTTTTAATCGTCGACTGAACTTAACATCGTTCAAACTTGGATCTGCCCCGGGAGGGAAGAGAATTATAGTCTGTTTCTAAAGTCTTTTAACTTGGCTTTTTTGTTCAACGCTTTGCATATATCTTTGTAATTTTGAAGTAGTTAATTTTTTTTGCGTCTAAACGCATATTTCAAACACTACATAAATTGGTATAACAGGGCTCTTTATATGCTTGTAAAATGTTATTAAAATTTGTAGATCAGAAACCGTTACAAGAATAAAAGTTTAATGAAGTTAATAATGAAAAAGTCCGCAAAGAAAGAAAATATCGTTACCGAAATTTGACAAAAAAGAATCTACTATTATTTTCAGAATCCAAGACACATTTGGCTGATTTTTTAACTGATTAATTTCATTTATTTTGAAGATTAAATAAAATAACAACGAAAGTAACTTACATGTATTAAACTTTAGTCTTAGTCAAGTTTAGTCTCAAAATTATCGATCCCGAAACTAATTCCGCTAATAGTTTAATGGATTTCACACAAAATAACATAATCTGTTCAACCCAAGTTTATTTAGCTAATATAACTCAACACGATGTATTTAAATTATTCAGTACCCATTAATTCTAAGATAAACCTAGAAATCTATTCATTGTGAAATACGAGAGCCAAATAAATTGCTTTTAAATTAAATTTATCTCATTTATTTGTGACGTTTAGAAATTTATGATCAATCCAATTTTTGTAGTGATTCCAGCGCTCGAGATAAACACTTATCGAATAAATGAAAGTGTTTGATTTTAAGAAATTACTTTTTACTATTTCTCCACATTATCGCATTCAACTGTAATATTGTTGATTTTTCAAAAAACAGAAAATGATTTTAATTGAAGAAAAAATTCATGTTTTAATCTTAAACTTTAGAGTAGGGACAATCAAATTCATTTTAGGGTGAATCAAACTTTTCATTAGAAAAACAAATTATAACGTCTCATTTTTTAAATAAATATTTTCATTAAACAGAGATGTTTTATCACACTCACTATAATATACCTGTCCTTGTCTATAATGAATCATTTTTTTTACATTAGCAAAACTTATGCCACCGTACACAACGCCCATGTTCATTTCTGACGCTCCTATGTTAGACGGATTTTGTTAACGTCAATTTTTCGGGCAGAACGTCAGTGACTATAATTCTTTTAAGAATATGCTTAATCTCAATTTAACTAACTAACCTAATTATATATTTGATTTCCAAATTACCTCTTTCGAGGCTTTGTACATATTATGGTAAACATTTCAAAACCTACGTAACGTCAATCAACGTCTCTTAAAAAAACGTAAATAAAGCTTCGAGCAGCGAATAATTTTCTTAATTCAACCAAATTATACAAGGCGAGATATAAAAAGCCGTGAAAATGAGTAAAACGCTGTCTATAATTTAATTTGGCTTCCGTTTATGACTACATAACGCGGATTGCGAGCTCTCGAGTTACGAGGACATTCAAAGTTATTGGTATCGTGACACTTTTGAGTGTTTAACACGTGATTTAATGGTAATGATTTTATAATTAGTTGGTCAATTTAATTGTGACCTAAATGTCGATATGTAGATTAAATAAAATTTAAATGTTCAATATAAGACACAGATGATGTCAATAAGATCATCTGAAAGCCATCGAATAAGTTTAAGTTTGCAATAGCTTAGAATTAAAATAACATTTTCTAAGCAATTAGTACACAATGTCATGCATACAATGTCGTGCACAACATGCCCCTTACTTAACTTACCTTAAAAAAATTAATCGTTACTGACTGTGCCTTAATTGAACGGCGAAGCGAGGTCTCAGAGTCGAGATGGCCGAGCGGTTTTATGTTTATATGTTTGTATGTAAGTATGAAAAACTTTGACTGACGATAACTTGAGTATCGTTTATCCGATCTTGATGAAGTTTCATAAGCAGATAGTTTAGACACAAGGAAATGTTGAGTTCGAAGATGAGCGAAATCGGTGGCGGGGTTACGAAGATAGAAGGGGTGATATAAGCGATTTTTATATGAAAATAGCCGAGTGTGGTATCAAATGAAAGGTCTTGATTTATACATTACAATGCGAGGTCGAGCTCGGAGCGAGCTACTAGTTACTATATATCAATCCAGTAATAGTTCAAACAAATACTGTTTTAATTTAGAATCAGTGTCGTTTCTAATAACGGAACGTATATATAACACATACGAATTTTATAAACGAGCTGTTATAATCTGAACCGATTGGTTAATCGGAACCAAGTATTAATTAGTAGGATATTGTACTGTCCGTAAGTAAAACGACTCTATCTATCTGGTTATACAAATTAATAGAAAATGAATCTATTAAACCCTTTTTAATATTTCAACAAAGGAACAAGGACCTCCATACTCTACGAGCCTCAAATTAATGAATCGTTACAGACTGCGCCTTAATTACTGTTCCAATCCAGTAATAGTTCAGACAAACACTGTTTTAACTTGTCGATACAGATTCCAACTCGGCTTGGGGCCTTAATCGATAAGTCTGGATTATACTAGTAGTTCGTACAGGAAGAGCCCGCGGCGAATTTTTTCCTTCCTTTCTTTTAATCTGGAGCATTCCAAAATTATAACTATTCTATTTTTAAAATGATTGGAAGTGAATACTCAAAAATGTGAACAAAGTTAAAAGATGTTATAACAAACTCTATAAAATGAATATTTTTATTGTTAATTTAATAGATTAAAAATACTTCACGAATAAACCACGTTTAAAATCCTTTAAAAAATATTTTATTTAATATCCTAAACTTGCTTAATCATTTTTAAACTCTGTTCTAGATGGAACAGATGATTTGCCTAGAATATTTTAAACAAGATGGAATTGCCATATACCTAATTCCTTAAAAATAAATAGAAAAAAATGAACAATCAAATTGGATAATACAACAATGACGTACGGACAATGTGCCATCAAATCCTGTCCAATTAGTGACTGCTTTAATTACTGTTTCAATCCAGTAATAGTTCAGACAAACACTTGTCAGTACAGATTCTAACTCAACCCGGAGCGTTAATCGATAAGTCTCAATTATACTAGTAGTTCGCACAGGAAGAGCCCGTGGCTAATTTTCTCTGTTCTTTCTTTCAACCAGGAAAGCTTATAACTATTCTATGCTTAAACAAATTAGAAGTAAAAACTCAAAAAAGCGAATAAAGATAAAAATATTTGAAAACAAATTCTGTAAAATGATTATTTTTATTAGTAATTTAATACATAAATAATAAATCCTAAACTTGCTTAAATTTTTTTTAACTATGTTCCGTCTGATTTGCCTAGAATATTTAAATACGATGCAATTACCATATACCTGTAAAAATTCCTTTAAAATAAATAGAAAAAGAAATTAAAAAAAAAACTAAATAATACATCAATAACGTTCGGAAAATGGCCATCAAATCCTGTCCAATTACAGTATAGTTTGAGGTCAAAATAAAGAGATATCGCGATATGGAACTTTTGAAATAAAAATTATTGGGCAACGTACAAATAGAATTAAATAAATCGAATGTTGAACAAAATTGAGAGTGGAGTTGTGGTTTCTACAAATCTTATAAAAAAGAAAGTTTGAACTATAGTGCCTTGGCTGCCTCATTTGTGTAGTGGTTGCATTGGTTGGCTAGACTCTGTTGAGATTGCCGCCGTGGCCGAAATTTTCAAAATGAAAGAAGTAAAGAGACTCTTCCAAACATACTAGAGATTTTTTTATGCTATGCTGCCCGCTTGCCTGCTGGGCATGCGGTTCACCTGATCTTAAGTGATTGACCGCAGCCCATGAACATCTTCAACATCAGAGTGTTGAGATGCCTTGCCGGCTTTAAGGAAGGGCAGGAGATAAGGAGAGGATTAATCATAGGAAGTAGGGAGAGGAGCAGGACAGAATGGCAGAGGAATGGGGTGGGAATACAGGCCTTTGGCGAAATTGACGAAATCCTGCTTATGGGGTGGTGCCATTAACTTAGAGAAGAAGAACGTAAAGGTTATAAATTTGAAAAATCCATGGTACCCTGCGAAGTTAAATTTCAAGAATGGGTTACGCAGTACATTTCGCTACACGAATAACATGGTTAGTTCCCAGTAGTTCAACTGAGTAGTTCAACTATTTTAAAATCCCTAGAAAGTTGAACTAGTGGGAATAAATAGTTTATCTGCGACCAGTTGCTGAAAATACTACTTTCAACTGTTGAACTACTGGGAACTAACCAACAAAATAAGTATAATTTGTTTTACCTCGAACACAACCGTGTTTAGTTGGTTCAATTTATATCAGGGCGCGCTTCTACACGGTTAGATTAATCGAACGGTGTGAACCGCAGTTCAATCGGACGTAGAGAGTGATTGCTATTTGAACTTACTAACGTACTATAATAAGTATACTAGTGTGGAGAAAACTTCGGTAGCTATAGACTGCGTCTTTCTGATAACAGCATAATAATAGCTCTCCTGACCGATTTCGGCCATGGTGGCCTATCTCAACAGAGACTAGCCAGCTGCGCTGGAGATATTATAGCGCGCAAGTGTACGCGCGAACTCAGGTGCACTCTCTTTTCCTTTTACCCTCATAACCCGATGGGACGGCAGTCCGATACGACCGGATAGAGATCAGGTGCAGGACCGACGGCTTTACGTGCTCTTCGAGGCACGGGGGTGTTCCAACACCGCCAACTTCCAGACTCAGGGCTGTTACTATGATTTCTTTGTCAGAAAAATCCTAATAACATTTTTTTTGGCCCCACCCGGGAATCGAACCCGGGACCCCTCGATCTGTAGTCAAAGATTCAACCACTAAACCAACGAGGCAGTTAATAGCGTTAAAAAAAAAGTTGATAACAGCATAATACCCTGGCCACGACACTACCAAGTGGTATTTTCCTTCTCTGGCTATCCGTCCACCATATAAGTAACAGAAAATAAAATGCAATTATAATTAATTTTAGTGCTACAATTGTTGTTTTTAAACTATTTTATAATATTTTAAATGCGTAAATTTTATTTTTTACCTTAAATAAATAAATTTTATTATAATATATTATTATCATTATTATTATAGATCAGTAAAAAGTTTCCCTTCACCTAATCCTTCTTATGTCCTACCTGTATACAAAAGCAATTAGGTATATAGCCTGTATTTGAGCAAAATCAAAATCGTTTCTGAGCAATGCATCATTATCAAATTTCGTCTGAAATTTATCTAACAGTTAACTTGAATGTTTTCTTGCATAACTATTTATAACTATTGACAGTTAAACTAAAATACTCAGAAACCGGCCATTGGTCTTGTACAAAATTTATCCATTCTATATTTAATTTTTTTAAAAACATTGTATATATGGGCACAGAATAGATCTTAGTCGCTATCGCCTTTCAATATGTCCAAATGATTGATACACTTTCAAAGGATGACATATATACGGGAATCCTTTTATGTATTACTTATTTTATTTAAAACGAAAAGCACTTATAAATCGGATACGTCAGAATCACGTAATATATGAAGAAGCAAGGCCAACATATTCGGCCGGATATTATTCAGTGGGAGCCAGTGCCAAAGTTTCAATTTTATCCGTGCCTTATATCACTGTACATTATTGTATAAGGAAACGTTATTTACATTAGATAATAAAAGCACAACTATTTATTTGATGGATGCTAAGTTTTGCTCTGATATTGAATCACATATCTTTTGTTCAGTGTTATTTGTCATGCAGTTTTATTTTTCTTGTTCTTGTATCTTGTGATATAATATCATCATAAAACCGTTTGCATTTCGCAATATATAAGCTAAGAGTTCAAGTAGCTAACTTTTTTTGGTAATAGTCATTTCCAACGCCAGAGATTCACGAATTTTTGCCGAACGTTTTAAAAAGAAGTTTTAATTCTTCCCTTTAAAGTCCATACACGTTTAAAAACACTCATCGTGCCCTTTGCCTGCCTGACCGAGTCATTTTTTTAAATATCCAAAGAACCTAGGTCTCCTTTTTTATGTTTAGCAGGCAAGCGAGGCATGCGACTCACCAGATGTTAAGTGACTGACCGCAGCCCATGAACATCTACAACATGAAATGTCGCAGATGCCTTGCCGGCTTGGTGGAAGGGGAGGGGATAAGGAGAGGATTAATGATAGGAAGCTTGTAACGCCTAAAGCTCTAACCACTGAACCAACGAGGCGAACAGCATTTGAAGCATTCTGTGTTTGTTTAAACCAGGTCACCATTCAGGTGGTGGATGGCACTTCGATTAATGCTAGAATTTGCCAGCAGGGATTAATCCGAACAACTCCTCTTATCAAAACTTATAGAATAATCGAAAACTTACTTTGAGTGCCTGTCGCTTACGGTTCATGTTTTACTGAGCTTTGTCTTAATTATAGGAAATAATTGATGACATTTGAATCTGACTTGTGGTTAAATAGTCCAAAAGTGAGATACCAACCCGTGTCTTAATATAATATTTTAATACACTGACTGGAGACCAAAACCAGTCTCAAATTTTACAATTGATCTTCTAATTATTTATATAAATTTTAACCTATTTTTAATAATTTAAATGTTGCTAATTTAATTTTATATCATAAATTCACATTTTAAATATTAAAATTGTCAACTCTGTATAATATTATAAGATATTTTGGTCCAACAATAGATTGATTAATATTTTTATTTAATTTTAACTACCTGGCGATGATGTACGAAACCGGTCGAGTTTAAATAAATTAATCATTATTGTAAACAGTGTTAATATAGTGGAATTGAAAGTATAAAATGTGTATGTCTTAAAAAAAATAAGTATGAAATTCCATTAAGAAGTATCAATACAAAGTATAAAGTAGAGTCTGAAATCTTATGCATTACAAGATTGGTTTGTAAAATGAGAGACCAACTTGGCGCGTATTATTATTGCAAGATTGGTTTGAATTACTTTGAGAACGACCTAAATTTTGATCAAAATTTCACACATACGTGATGTATCAATTATACGTGGTTTGAATTTCTCATTTGAAGTTAAAGACAATAACTTTTTGCCAAAAAATGGACTTCCTCACACTAAAAAGTAAAAAATGATTCGAAAGTTAGTTCTATTTTTGATAAACTGCTATTATTTTTCGATTTTTAGTGCCCTATAACCCTTCACATCAAAGCTAGTCACAATTCAGACTCAGATTTAGAGTTTAATACATCATAAAAAATTTTACCGCGCAACCTATTCTGTTTACTTTCGAGGAGTTTCCTGAAATATTTTCAACAAAGATGATTAGATTTTAACCAAATTCGAGACCACACTAACACTCTACTCTTTTGAATGTGAAAAAAATCCAAATCGGTCCATAAATGCCGAAAAATACGTTCGAATTGAGAACCTCCCTTTTTTGAAGTCGGTTAAAAAGTTCAAGATTATAAGTTCAAAACAATCGCCTTTACACCAAATAATTGCTTAAACTCGCCGGTCAATCGTCAAAAGCAAAATCGCAAAACATAATATTCCGCAACGCAATCTGCGATAGTACCACTTTTCTCGAATGTTCTTTAAATCTGGTCCCCGGGCAATAACACAGCACAATGAAACGAGCGGGCCACGATTACTCGGAACGCTTAATAGCTGTTCAAATTTATTGCAAGGGATCCGAGAGGGAATTTAAACTTATGCTGCTGTTCAATTTCTTATGCCTTATCAGGGATTCAATATTGGAGATTGGACCCAGGGAAGTTTTAGATGGTAATGCGTCGTACCTTTGCTTTTGTTTCAAACACAACGTTAAACGGGGTTTACTAAATCTGGCTCGTTGGTCGTGATGAGCGTGTAAATATTGCGGTCGAGAGACTGTGGAATCGATTCCTGGTGGAGATATGAGAGACAGCGATTCACGCTGAAGGCTGATCTTGATTTGCCCAAAAAAATCAGTGAAGTGGTTTTAAACTCCGCCGTATGTCTCAATTGGGACTTAATATTTAAGGTGCACTCTTTATTCTTTTACTCTCATAACCCAATGGACGGCAGACCGACACGACCGGCGAGGGTTCAGCCACAGGATCGACGGCTTTATATGCTCCCGAGGCATGGTGCTGGTCCAACACCGCCAACAACCAGACTCAGGGCTGTTACTAAGATTTCTTTGCCAGACAAATCCAAATAACATTTTTTTGGCCCCACCTGGGATTCGAGCCCGAGACCCCTAGATCTGTAGTCAAAGATGCAACCACTAGACCAACGAGGAGATATTATAGTGCACAAGTGTACGCGCGAACACAGGTGCACTCTCTATTCTTTTACTCTCATAACCCAATGGACGGCGGACCGACACGATATGCTAGAGTTCAATCCAATCCCAATAAAATTTTTTCGGCCCCTCCTGAGATTCGAACCCGAGACCCCTTTAGTCTGGAGTCAAAGATGCAATTTGACTCCAGTTAAAGGAACCCCTCAACCAACGAGGCAGTAACTTGTGACATAGTTATTTTATAACATGTAATATGTATACATTTGTAAAT
>LQNK01000765.1:77714-180755 GCA_001586405.1 Phoebis sennae
ATCCAATAAAATTTTATTAGTAATTTTTACGGACTTCAAAAAAAAGGAATAGGTTTCGGTGCAAAATTTTGATAAATTTAAAGTATATAAAGGCACAGACTTTGAATAGAGTTCAAAAATGAAATTAGTCAGGGGAAGGTTTAGAGGAAGTCATTTTGTGGCAAAAAGTTATTATTATTAATAACTTAATTTTTTTTTAATAAAAAAGTCGGTGCCTTTATCTATTTTTAATTTAACAAGATTTTGCATTGACTTTGTATAGATTTCAACAAAAATGTAATAAAAGTTATTTTCTACTTTTTAGAGCGAGGAAGTCGGATCTATTTTTGGCAAAAATTTCTATTTATCCCTTATTAGTGTCATATGAAGGGTAATCACATCATCTAGTCACAATTCAGTTGATATATACAGTATATGTGCTTATTCCGTTGATTTTCTAGGAGTTCCCTGGAATATCTTCCACATGGACGATCAGACTTGATTCAAATTTCTATGGGACTACACTGGAACTCTACACTTTCGAATGCAAAAATAATTTTCCAAATCGGTCCATAAACGCCGGAGCTATGCGGCACCATACATTAAAAAAAACACTGTCGAATTAATAACCTCCTCTTTTTTTGGAAGTCGGTTAATGATAAGTTGAGCAAACGCCCGACCGTGTAGAACGAATACAAAAATTGTTGGATCTTTTTACGTTGTACAAATGACAAATTTGTCATTTTTTAGTAGCGTAATGTGCGAACGTCAGTTGCAAACTAGTATGCAACAAATCTTCGACTCGAGTCGCGTATCTTTCTAGTCTCGTAATGGGAGAAGGGCCTTAATTGACATCTCATCTTTGATATTTAAGTCCACACAAGTACAACAACTGCACGAAGAAAAGTTTTATACTCAAAAAGGGTGCTAATAAGGCATCCGAACAACGCAAGAAAAGAATTTTTAAAGAATTTAACGTTAATAAAGTTTACGTTGAGATTGCTGCGACATTAGAGGAAATGGGGCGAGGTTAAATCTTAGCTGAGTGACGTCATCATTACCCGCTAATACTAAGGTTATTGAACGTGACTATTAGTGAAATAAAATACTTTTTATAGGATTTTAAACGTGGTTTTTATACTTTATCTTACTTTATTATTCACCTGACGTTTCGAACACATTACAGCGAGTGTGGTCAGGTTGACGGAGATGATAGTTCATTGGTGTTTCAAAAATTGTGCATCTACCTCCATTTATTTCCACTAAGATGATTTTTGTAAAATTTACTAATAACATACTTTGATTAATGGAATAAATTAACACGAAATAATATATAGGTACTAGTTTCTGCCCGCGTTGCTTGGCTCGCGTTAAGATCAGATCAATAAAAAGTAGCTTATCACCTATTGCAGCTATTAGATATACGAAATTACATCAAAATTTGTTCAGTTCTATCGGCGTGATTTACTCGCCAATAAACCGCTCAGTGGTTTGGCGATTATGTATATAAGATAATGGTATCTTGGTTGTTGTGTGGTTATTTGGATGTTTATGGAAACATCCAAACAACCACATTTATATTATTAGTAGAATTTCAATTGACCTCATTTATTGGTATATTATCGATAAGTGAAGGCCTGAAATCCCTATTTACTATCTATACTTATTTTAATCTTTTATTTTTCTGCAAACTATCCTTTCCTTCCGTTACTTAGGTGCCACGTATTATCTTTTACCTTTATCCAAAATAAAACCTAGTTACATAAAGATAAATAAGCAAACTCTAGGTAAAATATGAATGCACATGTATTTAAAGTTACTTATATCTCTACCATTTTAAAATGCAATAAAAACGACTTTTGAAAAGGAACCATTACTAGCAAAGAGGAAGTCCTTTTTTACGAGTCATGGTGTAAAATGAAATTCTATTGTCTATTTCAAATGTCTACTGCAAATATATTGCTTATCTTGAGAAAGACATTTAAAAATTTAAAAATGTCTGACATTCGAATGCGTTAAAGACCAACCTCATTTGGTTACTAAATACTTATTTAATACTAGCTACTACTATTTATATATAGCCTACAGCCTTTTTAACACTAAAAAAAATTTTCAAATAGGACCAGGAGTTCCTGAGATTGACGCATTCACACAAACAAACTCTTCAGTGTAATAAAATTAGTAAATTATAAATGCAAAAGTAATTCTGTCTGGATGTTTGTCTCTTCTTCATACCTTAACCACGGAACCGATTTGGATGAAATTTTGTACAAATATAGTTTAAAACCTCAGAAAGGATATGAGACACTTTATATCCCGTAAATCCGACGGGAACGGAGAATACACGCGGGTTCCGATCGTGATTTATCTTTCAAACCATTTCAGTAATACATTTTGATTCAGGATTTTAAAAATATACAATCACGCTTTAATTTAATATTCGTTGGTAATTCGAGTGAAAAGCTATAAAGAACATGATATCCTGTCAATAGCGTATAATTTACCTTTAAATAATTTAAAATTGATTGATTCCTGAAAATGTAAACGTTAATTACCTGGCAAACATTTGTAACGTTTATTGAGCTTAATAATCCTATCGTCTGCAACACACGAAGTTTGAAGACGACATTACCACGACACGGGGACGATACGACGATTTTTTTTTTGTTATAGCAGACAAGCGGGGCATGCGGTTCACCTGATGTTAAGTGACTGACAGCAGCCCATGAACATCTAAATCATGAAATGTCGCAGATGCCTTGCCGGCTTAAAAAAAGAAAAGATAGGAAGTTGGGAGAGGACTAGAACAGATGGGGAAGGGTAATGGAATGGGAATAAAAAAATGAAAAATAATACCATTTATAAGAACACTTATCTCTAAACGGGCTACTGAAAATCAGCGCTGCAATTGTCATTGACGCTGCAGCAAATGCTGAGTAGTCTCATTTGGCTCTACGCTACTGGACAGTCATGTTTATTTTAATAACTAATTCATTAATTTTTATTTTATTTCGATTTCGTATATTCGATTGCATATTCATTTCAATAACTAATTCATTATTATTATTATTTTTTTTATTTTGACGTTCGTAATTTTTTATTAATTGTTTTGTATTGTCATGTAGTGTGTTTTGTGGAGTAAAATAAATTATTTTTGTCTTTAAGAGTAAATCTGTAGTGAAGTATGACAACCTCCCAATGTTCTTATAATGAATTAATTACGAAACAATTATTTTTATGATTTTCATTTTTAAATTTTCATTGCACGATTTCGAGATGCTGCACTAAACAAATAAATAAATAATTTTACTTAGAATATACCTATAGAATATTATAATGTATAAAGCCTTGGAAACATGTCTATCGTAATAAGAAAGTCTCAAAACTGTCTGATACTTTCGAAGGTTACCGCTACCGCATTTAAATAAAACACTTTATAATATTAGCATACATAATTAACAATATACAAAAATAATATAATTGGAGACACTTTCAAACCAAACCACGTCGTCGTAATCGTATCGCTGTCGTATAATGTAAGTCTCCGTCACTAACAAGGTTCGCCGGAGGCTGTAATGAGGTGGCATAGACGAATCAATCATTCGCTTCCGACATCACATTTTCCTCTCGCTAATAAAACGCGCTGCGGAATAAACTGTTGTTCGCCGCAAGTGTAATATTTGATGTCGGGGCTTAGTCACGCGTAAATCATGATAAATATACGCCCTTTTATGATTAATTCCTGTTGTTTTTAGTTTAAACTAGGAATGTTGGGAATAAACTGTTGTTCGCCGTATATGTAATATTTGATGTCGGGGCTTAGTAACGCGTAAATCATGATAAATATACGCCCTTTTATGATTAATTCCTGTTGTTTTTAGTTTAAACTAGGAATGTTAAGAAGAAATTGTTGTTCACCGCAAGTGTGATGTTTGATGTCGGGGCTTTGTCACGCGTAAATCATGATAAATATACGCCCTTCTATGATTAATTCTATCTATATTCTATCATTTCTTTTGTTATCTAGTATTTAAATTGAAGCTTATTGAAGTTTCTACTTCAATTTATAAAAATATTCAATGTAAGTGCCTACGCATTTGTTGCGTTTTTCTTTTCTATAGTTATTTTTCTTTTTTTTTTTTTTCACTTGTGGTGAAATGTAATAATTGCGTACGTACTGCCTTTTAGAATATATAAATATGTAATATTTGATGTATTTTTTGTATTTATTCAGTTAAATATTTTTTTTAATTTTTGTTAGTAATTTCTTTTTATGTTCTCTTTTTGCTTATATTGTATCAATTTGTATTGGTATTTCTTGGTGTTGCCATAGTATATATTTAGCACTGGTTACAGGTAATTAGTACCTTGGGAATTAATTTTGTTTAATCTCATTTATTATTATTAATATTTTTTTTTTACTATTATTTTACTTTTTTTTGTTTTTTATTCTATTTTAACACGTACCTATGTCACTTAGCAGCTGCTCAGATAGTGATGATTTCCAGTCTCTATCAAGTTCTTCCAAAGATAATGAGAGTTTCCATTCTTCATCTTTTTCTCTTGACTCGACACTTTCTACTCATTTTTCTGGTAGTCAAAATAATTTAAATGTTGTTCATTTAAATGCTCAAAGCATTCCTGCGCACTACCCCGATCTATTAACATCATTTGAGTCCAATCCCGTTCATGCCATCCTAATATCCGAGTCATGGCTCAAACCCTGTCTCCCTTCCACCTCATACTCACTTCCAGGCTTCCATTTAATCCGCAACGATCGTACATGTAAAACTGGAGGTGGCGTCGCCATATATCTCCGCACCCACTTTCCTTTTACCATCTTAAGTTCATCTCCCAATCCTTCTTCCTCGGGCGAAGCTGAGCATCTCTTGATTGAAGTCTCCCTATCCCACTTTAAGATCCTTCTTGGCGTGTTCTATAGCCCCAATCTGACTGTAAACTATTTTCCATCCTTTGATCAAATTCTTGATAAATTTAGGCCTTTATACAATCATGTTATCTTAATGGGCGACTTTAACACATGTCTTCTTAAAAATGACTCTCGCTCAAAAAAGTTACTGTCCGTCACTGAATCCTACAACCTTCACATTCTTCCCTTAAATGCCACCCATTTCTTTCCTCACTGTGCTCCTTCACTCCTCGATCTTATAATAGTTTCCGATCCTGACTTTGCTACGAAATATGGTCAATGTCCAGCTGACGCCTTTTCATACCATGACCTAATCTTCCTTTCTTACAAACTCCGTCCACTCAAGTTTAAACCAAAAATTGTCATGCAGCGAAGTTTTGGTGGGATGAATGTGGAACGTCTTCGTAATGACGCCGGAAAAGTTGTTTGGAACGATGTTTTACGCCTTGATAATGTTGACGATAAAGTTCAAATGTTTAACTCCTTACTTATCCAATTATATGACATCCATGCTCCTATGAAACCTATAAAGCGAAAACATTTACCCGCGCCTTGGTTGAACGATGACATCAAACATTTACAACTTTTAAAGAATAAGGCCAAGTCCCGTTATAAGTCTAATCCTTCTGATTTCAACCGTGATAAATACATCAAATTGAGAAACCGCTGCAATACTGCATGCAGAGACGCACAGCGGAGATATATCCACTCTTCTATCGAGAACGGTGATTCGAATAAACTTTGGAAATTTTTAAGGACACTAGGCCTTGGTAAACAACAATTAGATCCCAGTAATAATGTAGATATAGAACAATTAAATCAGTACTTCAGTAATTCCTCTTCAACAATTAATAGCTATCAAAAATCTCTCACAATAAATTCTCTCTCAGGTTCACCAACTCCTGACTTTCAACCATTTAGTTTTAAGCCATTCACCGATTGCGAGGTTGAGAAGTGCATTTTATCCATATCATCTAAGGCAGTCGGAAGTGATGACATTAGCAGTAATATGGTTCTTCCTATGCTTGACATCCTACTTCCTACCATATCCCACATTCTCAATTATTCTATAACTACTGGGGTATTTCCCACTTCCTGGAAACATGCTCTCGTGATCCCATTGCCCAAAAATCGAAAGCCCTCATCCTTTGCCGATTTCCGACCGATATCTATTTTACCTTTCCTTTCAAAAGTCCTAGAGCGCCTAATTCATCACCAGCTTAGCATATTCCTTAATAAAAATCATATCCTTAATCCCCTACAATCTGGTTTCCGGTCGGGCCATAGTACTGCTACTGCACTTGTAAAAATCACCGATGATATCCGATATGGTATGGATAACAAACAAGTCACAGTTCTCACGCTACTCGATTTCAGTAATGCCTTCTGTACTGTTGACTTCGACATCTTACTCTGCTTGCTGCGCACTATCAACATATCTCCGACGGTGGTTTCATGGTTCCAAAGTTATTTATCTGGGCGCCAGCAAAGAATAAAAGTGGATGACAAACTGTCATCCTGGGCCTCTCTTTCATCTGGTGTGCCCCAGGGTGGAGTACTTTCTCCTCTTCTGTTTGGTGTATTTATCAACTCAATTACTGCAAATCTTTATTCACGTTTCCATCTGTATGCTGATGACCTACAGATCTATATTCAAGCTTCCTTACAAGATCTCCCTTCAGCTGTACTTCGGATGAACGATGATCTCGCCTCAATTGTTAAGTGGAGTGCAGATTATGGTCTCAGCGTTAACCCCCACAAAACCAAATCCATTATTGTTGGTAGTCCGCAACTGATTAGCAGAATTGAGCACCATAATTTGCCTTCAATTACTGTAGATGGTGTTCCGATTCCTTACAGCACATCTGCGAAAAGTCTTGGCTTGCTCATTGACCAGACTCTATCTTGGCATGCTCACGTAAAGGAAGTTAGTAAAAAGGTCTATGCAACCTCACATTCATTGAGAAGACTTCGTAATTTTCTCCCCATCCCCACCAAAATTTTGCTAGCACAATCCCTCCTTCTCCCCATCCTGGACTACGCAGATGTATGTTATACAGATCTAACAGAAACTCTGTTAGATAAACTTGAGCGGCTACAAAATTTTGCAATCCGTTTTATTTTCGGACTGCGAAAGTACGATCACATCTCGGCCTATCGTAAAAAGCTCAAGTGGCTCCCCATACGTATGCGCAGGAATATGCATATTCTTGTTCTTCTATTTTCTATTTTATTCGACCCAAGGACTCCAAATTATCTCAAAAATAAATTTTCTTTCTTAAATTCTCATCAGTTGCATCTTCGCTCAGATAATAGTTTATTATTATGTACTCCCATACATAGGTCTGACTTTTTCCATAACTCCTTTTCTATTTCCGCAATCAATCTTTGGAACTCTCTCCCTCCCCATATCAGATCAGCTCAAACTCTTAACTCCTTTAAATCTCTTCTTTCTGAACACTTTCTCTCTTTGTGATATGTACGTTTTTCTGTATTGTATGTTATTTTTCCTTTTACGAACTGTCTTTATGTGTTTTTCCTATTTATGTATGTTTCTGTCTTTGCACCACCTACCTATTTCTTGTTAATTCTTTCTACTCTACGTTAGGTAGCCTGGAAGAGATCGCTCTTTAGCGATAAGGCCGCCTATTGCATATATGTATTTCCATTGTTATTGTATTGTATTGTTGTTTATGTAATGTGTGCAATAAAGTTATATTCATTCATTCATTCATTCATTCATTCATTCATTCATTCATTCATTCATTCATTCATTCATTCATTCATTCATTCATTCATTCATTCATTCCTGTTGTTTTTAGTTTAAGCTAGGAATGTTAGGAATAAACTGTTGTTCACCGCAAGTGTGATGTTTGATGTCGGGGCTTAGTCACGCGTAAATCATGATAGATATACGCCCTTCTATGATTAATTCCTGTTGTTTTTAGTTTAAATTAGGAATGTTGGGAATAAACTGTTGTTCGCCGCAAGTGTAATGTTTGATATTGGCTCTTAGTCACGCGTAAATCATGATAAATACGCCCTTTTATGATTAATTCCTGTTGTTTTTAGTTTTAACTAGGAATATTAGTAATAAACTGTTGTTCGCCGTAAGTCTAATATTTGATGTCGAGGCTTAGTCACGCGTAAATCATGATAAATATAAGACACGCACCTTTTTACATAATATCATTTAATAGAGTCTCAGTAGAATATAGTCAAGCAAGATAATTCTTTAAAATCACAAAATATAATGGTACTATTATTTAATCCTTCTATTGAATTTTGGTACAAATTAGATATTGGGAGGTTTTCTGGAGAGCTTATTTTTTATCTTTTCTCGCTGCGTATAATATTTGATGTCAGTGCTTAGTCCCGCATAAATCGTAATAAATATACACAATTTTTGTTATGAATATTTTTAACAGACTTAAATATGTATAGGTTAAAGTACACACCTCTATTATATTCCACCTCAAGTATGTGAAATCTTTATTGGAAGATGTGAGAAGAGCAAATGTGCGATGAATTTAAATTTTTGAAGAATCTATTTGTGCTTGAAAGCTTTTATCTCCGAATTGCATTATCAAACTGCAGTCCTTTTTGAATCAATACATCAATTTGTACGAATCGTCATTTAAAGCTAAATGTAATTTTCTATCATAGCATTGTGTTTTTGTTTTCTAAACTGCATATATGTAAATTAATTAATTCATTAATTTTAAATCGTATAACTGCGATATTTTTAATAATGCTTAGAGTTTTTTTTAATAAATATTTATTTCCTCTAAAATTGATACCTATCCGATAAGAAAAGAAACATGAACAAACAATAACAGACAGAAGTCATTTTATTGCAAAACAGTCGAACCCACTACCCTGACTCAAAAGACGTCCTCACGTCACTCAGTGATCCATTAAGGGCGCCGAGCATAATCCGATATTTTTCCTAAGAAATTCCAAGCGCTTTCATAATTATCACGAAAAATATAACGACCCTCGTTGACAGTATAATAATTATGAAGTTAAAACATGGAGCAAGTTAATATCCAGCACAAAGACGGCATTAAAGCAATAATTATTTAAAACTTTGTCATTGAAAAACAAAAGCGAAACACTTCTCTTTTAGTTGCCAGCTACTTTGTTAACTTTATTAAAGAAGTTTTATTTTATGGATAGCGTTTCACACAAATATCCACGTGCGACTTTTGAATATGCTTTGAAATGTTTTAAATTGTTTATTATGCTGATTTCAAATCGTTTGATAAGTTCTTCTCATATATTTTACACGTGACTACCTTTATGACGACGAGTTAGCATACGTGTGTCGCCACCTCATTCCTACCCGTGGGTGTCGTAAGAGGCGACAGAGAGTATTGCTGCTGCATAACATCTGTAGCAATAAAAAAGTGGAAGCCGAGCATTGCACGATTGGGCCAAGCTCGCACCGGTGAAAGTGCTACACCCCAGCAGAATGTGTATTGTAGTGAAGGAGTATTGCACTGTGTTTCGTACGGTGAGCGGTGGCCCGGTGGCTTGTATTCCCATCCCATTCCTCTCTCACTAGCTTTTCCCCCTGGTTTCACTCGCTATAAATACGGGAGAAATCAATAGAGGTATAAGGATACCTATTATTCATAATATGTATGAGGCATCCTTATGCCTAATCCAGATAATAGCCTATCAAAAGGTACACAAAAGTTTAGCAGCTGGAACGCTATTGACACAGAAATATTCAAACATCTGGACTTTCCCTTTTATAACATCAATAGGATAATTTATCTATGGACGCAAATATTTAAAAATTATTTCAGTAAAGCTAAAATATTTACTTTAATATTATGTTATATACTCGACAAAATCCATGTTATTTTTGATTATCCTGTTATAAACTGGGTAATTTACGTAATATGTAATATGCATCAGGCGTATATATATATATATAGACCCAAATAGTACAAAAGAGAGAATTCATAAATTTCATCTCGTTACGTGTATTTACTTTTAGTACGTAGGTAATAGTCATAATGTCTAGACTTTCTTATCATAGATTTATTTTTCACTAGCCCCATATAAAACATAATAATTGTCCTGTTAGACCAGGGTAATGCAGTTTCCAGGATTATGCAGCAGGTGTCCATAACAAATGGCTGTCGGCGCTTTGTTTATACACTAGTTGAGCTCCGCGGTTTCATCCGCGTTTCTACCGTAGCCGTAGAATTTTCGAGGTAAAAGCAATGTCCATATTGTCTATGCCTTCCACATTGTCTATGTCCTTTTGCGTTGTGCATGAATATTACTCTGTCAGTTCTATTGCTATATTGTAACTGGCTCAGGCTTTACCTGACTAGCTGTGTCTAGTGATTTCACCTGCGTATACCCGTTCCCGTAGGGTATCCAGGATAGAAGCTAGCCTGTCCTTTCTCAGGTTTCTAACAATCTTTGTACAAAATTTCATCCAAATCGGTCCAGTATAAAAGCAAATCTTTCCTCCTTATAATATTAGTATAGATCAGTTAGTCTTACAATTTATTATGTAACTCTCCTACGAAATATTTTATTCCACTAGTCTCATATACATTATAATTGTCCTGTTGCAAAACAGTGTAATGTAGTTTATAGATGGAGTGCAGCAGGTGTTCATAACAAATGGCTATAGCGGGCGCCTTGTTTATATTAATATCAATTAGTTTACCACTTTATTACTTAACTTACAAAACATTTTATTCCCCTGACCTAATATAAAAATTCCTATATTTTTCATATAAAAAAAATAATTGTTGTGTTATAAAAAGGGTAATGTAAGTTATAGATATCGTACAGCAGGTGTCCATGAGATATGGTGATAGCGGGACCCTTGTTTGCATTAGTATAAAGTTTTACCATTTTATAGAATCTTTATTAATATTACAAAAGATTTTATTCCACACAATAAAATGTTATTATTGTCCTGTTGCAAACCAGGGTTGTGGGTGGAGTGCAGCAGGTGTTTATAACGAATTGCTATAGCGGGAACCTTGTTCATATTAATATCAATTAGTTTTACCACTTTATTACTTAACTTACAAAACATTTTATTCCCCTGACCTAATATTTTTTATATAAAAAATATAATTGTTAGAAAAAGGGTAATGTAAGTTATAGATATCGTACAGCAGGTGTCCATAAGAAATGGTGGTAGCGGGCGCCTTGTTTTCATTAGTATAAAGTTTTACCATTTTATAGAATCTTTATTAATATTACAAAAGATTTTATTCTACACAATAAAATGTTATTATTGTCCTGTTGCAAACCAGGGTTGTGGGTGGAGTGAATGAATGAATGAATGAATGAATGAATGAATGAATGAATGAATGAATGAATGAATGAATGAATGAATGAATGAATAAACACTTTATTTTATGCACCAGTAGTACTTAATGATATTAGAAACATTAACTTAAAACTATACATAAAAAGGGCGGCCTTATCGCTAATGAGCGATCTCTTCCAGGCAACCCGTGGTTAGAGAAAGACAGAAATCTCGAGTAGAGAGAAGGCAAAGTAGGTGCACAACACAGAGTATAGTATAGAAATAAATATTATTAAAAATGAGGAGTGCAGCAAGTGTTTATAACGAATTGCTATAGCGGGAACCTTGTTCATATTAAGTGTTTATAACGAATTGCTATAGCGGGAACCTTGTTCATATTAAGTGTTTATAACGAATTGCTATAGCGGGAACCTTGTTCATATTAATATCAATTAGTTTTACCATTTTATTACTTAACTAACAAAGATTTTGTTCCCCTGGCCTCATATAGAACATTATAATTGTTTTGTTGCAAAACAGGGTAATGTAGTTTATGGATGTAGTGCAGCAGGTGTTCATAGGTCTTTATAAGCATTTTAATTGTTCTGTTACGAATCAAAATATTCTTTCCTTTTAAATAATTATCATCAGCACTAGTATACTCTATCATTCGTCTTTAGAATAAGTGTACTTACAAGCATATTTGCTCTACTAGCCCCATATAAAAATTGAATTGTCCTGTTGCAATCCAGGTTAATGTAAGTTACAGGTATTGTGTAGCAGGTGTCCATAACAAACGGCGGTAGCGGGAGCCTTGCTTACATTAATATAAAGTTTTTCCATTTCATATAATATAAATTAACTAACTTGCTAAAAGATTTTATTGCACTGGAGGCCAATTATAGAAATGTAGCTATGCCCCGCGGTTTCAGCCACGTATATATACCGTTCCCGTGGGATTTTGGGGATAAAAGCTATCCTATGTCCTTTCACAGGTTTCAGTTAATCACTGTTCAAAATTTCATATAAATCGGTACAGTGGTTTAGGTGTGAAGACATAAACACAAAGTTACTTCCACATTTATTATATTAGTAAGGATTACAATTAGATAGGTGTAAACTCGTAATTCGACAGAGAACGAAAGTTATTCGCATAGCTCATCGAATCAGCAAGCTGAAGTGGCAATAGGCTAGTCATATATGCCGTAGAACGGATAACCGTTGGAGCACACGTATCCTAGCGTGGAGACCGGGGCTCGGCAGACAGAGTGTGGGGCGCCCTGCGACGCGATGGAGTGTTGATGTAGGCAAGGGTGCTGACAACAATTGGCGGCAACGAGCTGACGATCGGGCTCAGTGGCGTGCCTTAGGAGAGGCCTACGTCCAGCAGTGGACTATTAAAGGCTGATGATGAAACTCGTGTTCGTTACACTTTTATACCTAGGCACACAGACTTAGGGGCATGTTTCAAATGGTTGGCATTCGCGGTCAGCTGTTCCGACGAAACCCGAGATCTTACGAACAAAATCAATAGACATTGATTTTGTTCGTACACATACATAGACATGTATGTGTATAATGTGAGTTCTGTATAGAAATTGACTATATATCTGTTTACGTGTTGTGCAGCAGGTGTCTATAACAAATGGCTGCCGGCGCCTTGTTTAGTTTTAAATTAATATCGGCAAGTTTATCGTAAGTTTTCTTATTTAAGTTTCTTCGTTAATTATAATAGTGTTGAATAATTGATGAATAGATGGGAATGGATAAATAGTAGTAGAAGAAGTTACTTTAAAACTTTAATTTTAAATGGTTTTCTATTATTTCATTAAAACTAATTGTGTACGATTGTATTATTTGATATAATAAAAATAATCACATTATAATGTCTTTTAACATGTTACTGTATGTGTATAATCTATTATTTAAAAAAAATTGTATTGTAATTTTATGTATAATTTTAAAAAAATCGAGCATTAAAAAAATAAAAAAGACATTTATTATTTATTAATTTTTTATTTTTTATAGAGATTTTTTAGTTATTATTATAATATTCCTAAAAATATCTCGAGACACAAGCAGCTCTTTAGAAGTTTTGGCCCTTTACTATCATACGCAAAGATATAACATAATTATATGTGGAAAAAAGTACTTGTAAATAAGAACTTTCTACACTTATATATGAATAAATATAATTTATATTTTTTATGAATTTCTATATTTTTTGTAAGCACGAAAAAATATGACTCTTTAAAAACATTGAAAATTTGTAAATGTTTTGACGAAGGGTCAAAAAAATGCCACAAAAGATTGCCGACCCCTGAGCTAAATAAAAATTATAGCTCATATTTATGGCGGATATTTATATACATGCTGAAACAACGGACAAGTTATAGTGGGAGGAAACAACATAAATCACAATGATTTTTTGCAACTTACTCAGATATAATGAAAACACACGTAAAAAAATAACGACGTTGAAACGCAAGTGAGTTAAATTGGGAACTTGGAGAAATATATTCTTCATAGTATTTTCTTATGTTTGTTTTAACGCGAGTACTTTCGATATTAAATAAAATACTTTTTAAAGAATTGTTAACGCGGTTTATTATACATTATTTTATATTTTAAGAATAAGAATAATTTAAGAATAATTTTATTAGCCAAAAAATAATAATACATTCATTTGAATACGAACTCTTGCTCTCACACTAGGATTCCCTGTGTTGTGAGAGCAAGTTCCTTCCTAATGCACAATAGTAGAGAACAAGTTATGTATACAAGTTATTTTAGTTAAAAAGAAAAAATACAACTAAAAAATACATTAGATATTAAATTATTTTTATAAAAACAATTATGAATATTTGTAATTTTAACGAATAAGAAATTATATAACAATTTTATTATTATATTCCTATCCATATAGCATTATTACATACGACAACATAAATTTATACAATTATAACAGGTTAAGCACTGGGAATTATTGCATACCATACTACAATATTATTATTATTATTATTAACCCGTCGTTTTGAGCACTTTGCAGCGAGCGTGGTCACGGGTGACTGAGTTGTCTTCATGAGTGCTTCAAAAATTGTGTCCACTTATTTCCCCGAAGATGGTATTTAGAAAACTGACTCGGATTCTTGCAATATTGACTTACAGTGTCCTCTTATCGTTTGGTATGCTTGACATGGCGTTTTAAATTTTTACTCAAAACGTCGGGTTAATGATAATGTAAATAATGCATAATAAACCGCATGTAAAATCCTCTAAAAAGTATTTTATTTAATATATTTTTCATCCACCCTATTGTATTATCTATTTATGGCTATGCCTCTCCACTTTTTCCATTATCCACTTATATATCTCATCATTCACTCCCCTTCTCTGCAATACATAATATTATCATTTAATATGCTTTTCACGCCAATATAGGGGAAACGCTTGATGTAATTAATTTCCAAGCGATGCTATGCTCCCACTCTAAATTGTGTTATGTTCCTTTTCTGTTGATCTTATAACTATGTCAATCGTTTATAAACTCTTGCCACTGATGCTTCTAGTATTTCTACGCTACTCGATTTCTCTGATCGGGAACAATACGTGGATTATCACGTGGTAATCTGTTTATACAACAATATTGTAGGTTTCATATAGTAATACATGATAATTTCACTCATACCTCAGGAATTACACCATCTTTAGAAAAAAACCCGTACACCATCCTCTCTTTCATTTAGAACGTTAGACGTGGCATAATTTTAAAAGGGTTTAATTATATTATAAGTAAGCATTCTATAAAAACCACAATTATACACCTACTATTCAACATTATTTCCACAAAGACATTCTATAAAAAATTATTTGCATCTGATTTTCTGTAACTGGAATTTACCCTGGTTGTCATTCCTGGGGCTTAGCGTATTTCATGTTCTTAAGTTATTGTTTAATTTTATATAATCCTATTTATAAAAGTATCCTTGAAAAAGCAGCGTTTCGATACATAAATTAGAGCTGTATTTTCCAGTGTCCACAAACACATATAAAGAATTTGTCGCTCACGTGTGAACAAGCTTTATTTGGCGACTGATTTTATTTAACTCGGGATTAACTACTCTTTTAGTATTCATGACATATTTGATATATGAGATAGCAAATTTATTTTTTAATTCATACCCAGAATTTTACGGCACTGTACCAAAAAATATATTCTAAATATCCGAGCCCCGCGGTTTGACCGGCATAAAATCGAAGAATCGAAGATTGATCCCGTGGATCAAAAGTTCTCCGATTAAAGATCAATTTCGAAATTAAAAGTAGTCCATGTGTTATTCTGAACCCTTACAAGAGAAAACTCACGCCTTCTATTGCAGCTTAGGACAATTTTTTTTATATCTCCAATGAGAATCGAACCTAGGACATAATATTATAACGCTACTGAATGAACGAGCCTCGTTGCGATACAGACTTTAACAATATGCTGAGTGGTATCCATTTTATGACAGATTCACGGCCCTCCATTTGTACATATATTTAGTCATCGTTACAACATGTTTTACTTATTAAGTTATCTATAAGCATCAATTTTTTAATTATGTAGCTGTGTTCTGTTATAAATAAACTTTTCTTTCTTTCTTTCTTTCTTTCTTTCAATAGTACGGATAATAACCAACTTTACTGCAAGATAATGTTTAAAATATTAAATCCATAAAGACATTTAGAGAGACGGCTTAAAATCCATACTTTAGTGATTATTCACTATCCATTAGTATTAAAAATAATACGGCTTTGGAAATATATTCTAGCTCCAGTTAATATCGGATATATAAATCTTCCGAACCCATTACTTCGCAAATTGTTATGTGCAATAAATTTGGCGGAAAAATTCACGAAACAAAATATTTTAGGAGCAATATTTGACCGAATGGACACTATTAATTCTGGTATTATACGTCTATTTATTGGTAAACTAGCTGCTTCTCGTTCCCGTGGGATTCGATCAAAATCCTATCTTAGCGGATGGCTACGTCATAATATCTACCTGCATGCCAAATTTCAGCCCGATCCGTCCATCTCTTTGGGCTGCGTTGATAGATTACTATGTCACCTTTGAGTTTTATGTAGGTATATAGATAGCTAGCTGTTCCACGTGGCTTCGCTCGCGTATAATATGTTATATGTGTAGCTTGTTGTAGCTAACTGAGTGAATATTATTTCTAATGGTGAAATAATTTTTGAAATCTACTACTTGAATAAAAACAAACAAAAACACAACATATGGTTCATCTTTATTATAAATTTAGATTAGATAATATTAATGACTAACCGATCCGCCCGGACTTGCTCTAGTCCAGAGTTTGCGCCAAATAAAAGATGAAACTTCGATTTGATTCGACCTATTTGTTAAGAAAGAAAAACATATTTATTACGCAATACAAATATAATATTATTTATGTATAATAATTGTTAGTGAAATACTTATTTTTTATTTCGAAAGAAGCAACTAAATACGTATCAATCTTCACACAATATGTACGTACTATGTTATGTATACAGGATTAGGAGGCTCTAAGAAACTTTAAGGGTCTCCTGTATAACCCCTTAGGATATAGTCCTTTCTTACCGAGTACTTCTTAACCTACTATCCAAATTTCATGTCCCTAACTTCAGTAACTAAGAATTTGCTTCTGTATTACTTAGTGTAAACATTATTATCCTTACTAATCTATTTCTACTTTAATATTATAAATGCGAGACTAACTAAGTTTGTCTGTACGTCTCTCTTCTTCACGCCAAAACCACTGAACCGATTTGGATGAAATTTTGGAAAGAGATGTTTTGAAACCTGAGAAAGGACAGGCTAGCTTCTATCCCGGACATCCTATAGGAACGGGGGATATACGCGGATAAAACGCTAGCCACAGCTAGTCAGACTTTATAGTTCCTTATAGCAAAAAAACTGACAAAGTTATAATATTATGATACCTATCATAAGCAACATTCCTTAATCTTCAAACCTTCAAACATGAGTTTGAAACACTCATGAAGACAACTGTCATCTCAGTCACCCCTGACCACGCTTGCAGTAGTTTTCGAAACGTCAGGTTATTAAATAATGACAAATAAATAACTATTCTATTCTATTCTATTCTAATATAAAATATATAAAACTCTCAGGTTACTGACTGACTGTCATAATCTATCAACGCACAAACCAAACTGCTTGGCGGATAGAGCTGAAATTATATCAAACTAGCCGCGCCCCGCGGTTTCACCCGCGTAACGTCTGATCCCGTGGTAACTCCGGGATTAAAAATAGCCTATATGTTATTCTGAACCCTTACCTGTATACCAAGTTTCATCATAATAGGTGCAGTAGTTTTTGCGTGAAAGAGTAACAAACATCCATACATCCATACTTACAAACTTTCGCCTTTATAATAGAAGTAGGATTGCCTACATCATAACGTATGACTTAGGCATCCCCACTAAGAAAGGATTCGATCAAATCCAACAGGAACGGAGAAAACCGCTAAAAGCAGGTGAAATCGCGTGGCACACCTAGTGCATAAAAAGCCGCGTCTGAAATCCTTTAAAAGGTATTTTATTCAACATGAATATATAGTAAAAGGACCATACTAAAACTATTTCTGGGTACAAACATATATACAGAAAACCATACAAAATCTATCATACTAGAAATATTGTATTGCAGCTACATATAGTCGCATAAATATGGTCCATTCCAACGCTCCATTAGACAATTATTTGTTTAGGACCTACTCGAACTACGAACAGATTAACTAAGCAATAATTTAGTGTTGGTACACATTCGATACAACTGTTTTAATCCCTCACGCACACAAACATAGCCTGTACATACACACATACTGACATGAACCACGCACACAAACATAGCCTCTACATTTACTATATATATGCTTTACGAGAGAAAGATAATATTTATTAGTGCAAAAATTACAACAAGATGTTTAAAAGTAAGAATAAATGAGAAGCAAAAATTAGTGCACACATAAAAATAGATACAAAAAAATTATAATAAACAAGTGTAATAGGCGGTCTCATTTCATTTAATTTCAATTCATTTCATTTCATTGGTTTTCGAGAAGTTTCCTGGAATATCTTCCACATAATAGGATAATCAGACTTGAACCAATTTCGTTGGGAACACACTGACACTGTTTCGAATGCAAAAAGAATTTTCCAAATCGATTCATATATGCCAAAGACATGCGGTTAACTACATAAAAATAGTAAGGCAGATATAACAACTCATATTCCATGAAATGAAAATAGTTTAACCGTTAAAGCTTAACTAACCAACTTTAACCACAGTATTTTTGACTACGGAACTGCGAACACGAAAAACAATACAAACAAAAGTTCACTTTGATTATAACAAGTTGTTTAAAAGCCAATGTTGAAAATAAATCTCGTTTTGAAGGATTCAAAGAGACTTCTGATATAAATTGCAGGTTATGGCAGTTATTAATACCAAATTCAGGCGAAACTATAATTCTATCTGAAATTTTTCATAACATCCGTTAAAGATATTTATCAGTTGATAACATAAAGAAAAAAATATGTATATCAAGGTTTACTGGTCGACTGACTCTTTGGAAAAGGGAATGAAGGCAGCAATGATAATAAGAAATAAAAATTATCTATAGGGAAATCGACAGTTAAGGCGAAAGCACACGAGCGGTGCGGTGCCGCAGCGTTATTTTGTCGTAGCAGCACCGCGGGTGCCACAGAAGTATTGGGCAATCTGCAACTGAGCAGTGCCGCTCCGACGTCGCAACGCACCCCTCCCCGCCTCGTCTCGGCTGCAAGTTCTGTGCAACAACTCAGCGCCTCGTGTGCCATGCCACAGATATTTATATGTAAGACGACGCAGCGACACTGCTCCAGCGCCGCACCACTAACGCAACGCGTCGTATGCTCCCGCTATAAGATATAAACTAATCAACCAACTCCCACAAAACGTAGCGTAGTTATAAAATGTTATATAATTAAACTCTTTTTTTACACTATTTCCACATCAAAAAGTGACAATACAGACTGTATTGAATAAAACGCAGTAAAAAATTGGCCGGGATGTATTTCCTAGATTAAAAATCTAAGCGCATATTTATGACAACTAAACATTTATACTCAATTCTTTCTAAAAAATTTAGTGTTTATCAAACCTACACATTATTTCACCAACACTTATTGAATTTAGATTTTATTTTCAGAAACCCACATTTTTAATTTCACGTTAACCCACACAAAATATTATGATGCTAAAAATAAGTATGCGGCCAAGGGAAATTTTATAGGATTACTGCAATGTAAGCGGAGGAAGATATAAATAATGTGTCTTATATTGCCAGTCTAAAAATAGATAAATTATTGCCGGTACAATGAATTTAAATGACGTAAATAAAACATTTATTTAAGATCTCCATAAATGTCACATAATTTCAATATAACAGCATACTTTTTAGAACTATACATATTTTAAAATAATTTTTATTAGGGCTTCACTCACGTGGGAATATCGGGATGACATATAGTCTATAACTTTCCTCGATAAATGGGCTATTTAACACTCAAACAATTTTTCAAATCGGACCAGTAGTTCCTGAGGTTAGCGCGTTCAAAGAAACAAACTCTTCAGCTTTTTCATATTAGTATAGATAGTCCATTGGCCTGTTGTATAAAATATTGGGTCGAGGCCTTGTAAATCCTGTCCAAAAACAATATGATGCCTCATTTATCGTTAAATTTATGATGTTATGCTGAAAATATTCCGAACAACGAAGCGAATATCCCTTAATTACATTAAAATATTCATAATCATCTTTATCACTGAAGTTTTTAAATATTAATAGTTATTTTTTCATTGAGTCTTTTTAACTCAGTACTAGCACTTTTTTTATACAACATTCATAGCAAACAATTGATTACTTAAAATTACTTTTTAAATGCTATTTTACAGTAAATATATTGATCGCAGTTTTTGACTATATAATCCTTGATAGCAAGTGAAAAGAATTCTTGGCATAGAAGAAGAAAAATTACCCCGGTGGTCCAGTGGATAACGAGACAATAGTATAACCGTGAGGTCCTAGGTTCGATCCGGGTAGACGCAAAAATCACGGTCTGACATAACCCATAGGGCCGAACACCTATATAGTCAACTAACTAATCCGCACGGCTTCTCCCGTAGCATAATGTTATATATATAGCCTTTATTACTCGTGGATAATGTAGCTTCCGAATGGTGAAAGAATTTTAAAAATCGGTCCAATAATTTCTGAGCCCATTCATTACCAAGCAAGCCAATTTTTCCTATATACAATATAGTGTAGATAAATAAACTAGAAAAATATACCTAGCTAATTCCTACAAATTCAATTCTAACCCCATTTAATTTTCCTAAAACCCATTACTACGAAAACTTCCAGCTTTTTCTAAGTCAATGAAATAGGTCCAACTTCGTAGCTTCAAAGTTAATAAGAATAAAAGACTTCTTATAAATAAGGCCGAAGTCTTCTCAAACTCCGAACTTCGTACCACTCTCCCATAATATGAATTTATTATTGTAATAACGTTAATTATTTTGGTTTGATTATCTGGTATTGAATTTAAAAGCATTTTATGGTTACCAGAGAATTCCATTACGTTGAAAGTCAGTCGAGTAAAGATGGTTTTATACTACGATAATGGCCAAAATACAATTCTTAGGGTCGGTGATTGAGTAAGTCGTAGAAGGTTTTTTGAAAGAAACGGAATATTCATTTTCTTATTAATATCTGCCTGTTTAGCGCGGCTTCGCGGAATAAATAAATGATTTTTCTATTCTATTCTATTCTACATAAATAAGTAAATGACATAAATAAAATAGAACCTTATCGACCCGCCTCGGTTTCGCTCGAGTGCAATGCTAATATTATATTCACTACAGGAAAACTGTGAACGTTGTATATAAAAATTAGTACATAATTTTGATAAATCACGTTGGATTCAGCCTGCGTTTGCAATGTAAGCGGAAAAAAAATATAAATAATGACATCACATTAGAAACCTTAAAAATAACAGTATTTCTTCACTATTTAATGGATCATACATAAAAACCTTCCTGTTGAATCACTCTATCTATAAAAAAAACTGCATCAAAATTCGTTGCGTAGTTTTAAAGATTTAAGCAAACAAAGGGACAGAGGGACCTAATTTGTTTTATACTATGTAGTGATCAATATATAAATTTTTCTATTCTATTCTATTGTATTATACATAAATAAATAAATGATTTTTCTATCGTATACTGTTTTACTCTACACAAATGCATCCTCAAAAACTATCGCATTTATAATATTAGCAAGATTTTGTACCAACGTGTTGTTATTGTAACGTCTCGCTTTGCATTAATTTAAAAATGGTTTCCAAAAATCACAGCACATTCTAAAGATACTTGACATCAAAAATAGTCGAGTTTGTAGTTTCCAAAAAATCCTCTTAACCAGTAACAAGCTTGGTTTACAGTACAATGCTCACAATAAACAGAATTGTGGATTCGAGTCCCGGGGGATGCATAAAAGTTATTGTCCAGTTTGGACGGTTGACCTACTTGGAAATAAAAGTAGTACTGTTCCAAGGAACAATGGTATTTTTTATAACTTCCATATTTCCATGATTTATATGTTAAATTTTTATAAGGATGCAATCAAATTTTGAATCCTGAAAATTTAAAGTTTTGAAAAAATAAAAATTCAGGTTTAGAAAGATAAATAATTCTCAGTGTTTATGATAGTACAATTTTTTGCAGAATAAGAATGGAATAGAGTAACAAAAATACGGTTCAGCTATAATATATTTAAGCAGAATAAAAATTAAGATAAACCAACCAACCTTTGAGTACATTAATACTTATGTCAGAACCTAAAAATATGATAAACTTCTTGTTAAAGGTAAAAAAAAATATAGGTTGATACAGCATGCACAATGTTATACAAAGGTAAACTGTTTCAATAAGTACAAAAATTGACAGGTTACGTAAGACCTTACACTAATTTTTATACAGAACAAAATGTACTTATAAATCTAGTTATAATTATAGCGATTTAGAACAATCATAATAATATACTCGTATTGCGTGCATTTCTGCTAACTTGACAAAAAACCTTATTTATTCGGCCTTAGCTATAAAAACGTAAATAAACCCCGAGTTAACAAAGCGTCTATCAGATGTGACATTACAAAGTGAACCCTCAGTCCTGCATAAAACCAATAAGGTTAACCTGAATATTGTTACGTGGAATTTCGTTGATAAAAATATGCAAAACGGGTAGAAATTATACAAGTCGGCAAAGCGGATTTCGGAGTCCGACTGCGAATGGGGATTTTTGCCCCGTGGAAGTTTATAGGGTAAGGCTTTTACGTCAAAATGCGATGGATTGTTCGTGTTATGTCCTATGGTTGTAGGTGAGCATTAAATAAAAGATTCAAATATCAGTAAGTAGGCACACAGCTCAACGGATACGTCTGCACGCCACAGATGACAGGTTTGAAGTGTCAGAAATGACACTAGCGCCCCACTGGTCTGTGTGCTGAAATTTATTATATATCGTGAACACCACAGTTCGGTATTACACAGCCTGCAATTTCTTGGAGGGAACAACGCTCGAATGACTAATTTTATTTAAAGGCAAACACATTTTCATAATTTAATTGCACTATATTTGATGACACACGAATGACTTATATTTTAAATGTCAACGTTTGGATGTTTGGAGGTTTAGATGTTTGTGTGTCGATCACACCGCAACCGCGGTTTCACACTCGTATATATCCCGTTCCTGTAGCATTTTCGGGACAAAACTGTCCTATGTCATTTCCGAGGTTTCAAAGAATCTGTAAACAATTTCATCGAAATCGGTCCTGTAGTTTTTGAACGAATTCAATACAAACAAACACATCTTCTTCTTTATATTATTAGTATAGAAGAGGAAGAAAGCAATAGAACATACACCAGTGTTGCCAATATAAAGGTATAATTACAATACCAACAATCAACATGTCATTTCTCTTACTAATCTTGCATAGAACAAACGCACAATTTATAAATTGCCGCAGTTCCTTTTCAGAAATGCTAAAATGAAATGGAATTTAAAATCAAATGTAAGGAAATGACATAAAGTAACAAGTACACAGTGCTAACTCCGCACTCCAACATATTGCTGTGAGATATTGAATGTATTCACCGACTTTTCTATATCATACAAATATTTGATAAAGGATTTGACTTTGAATGGAATTTGCATTTATTTTGAATGTTTATAGTAAATAATCTGGTGCTTGAAATGAGTTTAATCTACTAATACAGGACATTCAGACTACAATAATAATTACAGGACATTCAGACATGTTTATAGCTAGCGTTTTATTTGTTTACAGGACATTCAGACGTGTTTGGGTACATACCTAAACACGTAAAAATAATAAAATAGTTCAGCGAGGCTTAATATAATATGATTTATGTATGATAAACTAATTTAGATTCAATTGCATATTGTTAGAAAAATATATAATTAGAGGCTCTCCATACATATGATTGAAAAAAATCACGAAAACATTAGTATATGAGGTGTCATTAGTAAATAGGTCTTTAAAAATTAATATATTTTTTATAACTCTTTGTTTAAACTCAAGTCATAAAGAATGTAATTACTCTTCTGTAAAAATAATTTTAGTCAGCATGCAAGCGAAGCCGCATAAAATAGCTACAATGCTGTCTTAAAATTCTTACGTCTTATCATACACCTACAGAGTATGATTTATTCTATTTTGAAAGTTAATTCTGATGTATGCCCCATAAAAATGAATGATCGAGATAATAAAACTCGAGAAACTTGGACGGTTAAACGTCTTAATTCACCCGATTCTGATATCGATTGAAAGTCGATTCATTTCAGACGTTTGTTTACGAAAGCGAAATTACTTTTAAAGTTAATTCTAAGACGTTTAATTCAGTTTAAATAAGTATTTGTACAGAGTTATACGAAAAATATATTTGAGTTGGCTTCATTAAAATTACATTATTTTATTTATCTTAACTAGCTGTTCTGCGCGGCTTCGCTCCCGATGCTTTATTTTATATGGTCATACATACGGTAAAAATGCAGCTTTCTAATAGTGAAAGATTTTTCAAAATCGGTCCAGTAGTTTTTGGGTGAAGACATTCCAAACATACGTATAATAATATTTTTTACTATATTAGAAGTTAGAAGTATGCCTAAACATAATTACTATATACATAGGTAAATAAAAATGGCTACCCAAACATTAAAGACAAAATAAAACAAAGTAAATCTTTTTAAAAAATATACTCTTTTATGTTTGAAAATTTCACAAACCAAGTTGTTTTAGAAAAGAAGTGAAGAAGTGTGCTGTTTTCCTTACTTTAAGTGATCACTATCGCCCATGAAGATCAGAAATATTACAGGTGTCTCCTGCTTCAAGGAGATACATTTGTATGGTTGCCATAGGTACATAAAGAAGGAACTTAAAAAATGCTTTTAACGGGTGTTAAACGCGGTTAATATATTATTATTTAACCCTATGTTTCGAACACTTTAAAGCGAGCACAATAAAATATTACATTAAGCAATTTTTAAAAAATAATAAGTAAAAAATGACAGGTAGTAGCTATATTATAAGGTAAAAAAGATTGTTTATTTGATTGTTAAAACGCTTTACTTTTGGAAACTTAAAAGGATTAAAAACATTATTTCTAACTATAAAAAGCAGGTTTATAAGGAAGACGTGAGCTATCTATAATCTTGCTACTACGCGAGTGAAGTCACGGCGCAGAATCATACTTTAAATACGAACAGTTATTTGCACAATTAAAAAATTCCAGCCAATTATCTATCAATAACATTATATAATTAATATTTTGTCATTACGATTAATTAAATAATTGCAATCGCTTATTAAATTATAAACGAAAATATGTCGAATCCAAACAACGTAACCCCAAAAATATGGCCACTTTCGATACTACAAATCCACAAGTACCCTCAACAAAGTGAAATTGATTTAAAATAAAAGCACTCGTAATAATATTTTTCCGCATTTCAATATTGTATGCTCAAACAATTGGAAACATAAATTTTAATCAAATTCAAGTAAAATTTCACTTAGCTTACTTCGCGAGCAATATGTTGGTATTATAAAACTATTTGATTTTAATGCAAATGCTATTTACATACTTTTAGTTTCGATGTTTTCAGGGAAGTTATTTATTTTAGATTATTCAAATTTTATATCGCAAATGTTTTGCGTAAAATTGTATCAACAGCTGTGTATATTAACTTCTATATTTCTGTACATTAAATATTTTTCAAACAAAGTAATTGCTATGCAATATTGATGGTAATGGTCTATAAAGACCTCAAAACAATGGTTAGTATTTTTTATCTGTTTGTCTGTCTTTTACACTGTTTATCTTTCACTATAGTAATACGCTTTTACAACCGTAAAACAATCACTTCGCCTCTACTTTGAATAGTACAAAAATTTAAGTCTACACGAGCGCTCTTGTGGATGGCAAGTTAGTATGTAATAAAGAAAAAGGCCTGCTAAAATTAAGTATTAGATTACTCGTAATATAATATGCGATACGCATATTTTACTGTAAAATATTAAAGTTCTAGTAATCGGCCCTGTTTTAATCTGCTCGCGTGAATAACTGCACCAGAAAATGTAGCCCGTATAACTGATAACATAGCTTTCTTTGCGTACAAACAACCCTTCATAATGTTCGTTTTCCTTTTATTAAAACTCAACTGATGTTTAACATTGTGAGTTACCTAAATATAGTGCGTTCTCTTTTTTCCATCATTACAGCGATAGAGACAGCATGACTTTAAGAAGTTCTTTATATTGTATCTTTTCAGCATTTGCACAATAATCTCACATGGCAATATCTTTTTCACTGAGCCTTTGATTTATAAAACGCAAAAAAAATTTCTTTTAACTGTAATAATCTTACTACAATTTTTATTTAGTCCTTGGTTTATCATCTTTTAGTAAAACATTGTCTAATAATTTAAAACCTGTCTAACAATGGTCTAAGCTTGTCGTGTGTTCTACTTTAGACAGTATTATATAATATTATAAAATAAAAAGTACTCAGGAGATATTATAGTGCACAAGTGTACGCGCGAACACAGGTGCACTCTCTATTCCTTTACTCTCATAACCCGATGGGGGCAGACCGACACGACCGGAGAGAGATCAGGCGCAGGACTGATTTTACGTGCTCCCCGAGGCAAGGGTTGCGTCAACACCGCTAACTTTCAGACTCAGGGCTGCCAATAACACTCTTATCGTATTAAAATCTCACTAATATCTTTCTTGACCCGGGAATTGAAATAGAGACCCCCCGACCTGTAGACTATTAGACCAACGAAGCAAAAAATATTAATAACTATTGAAAGTACTTATATATGCAACTAACAAGTAAGTTTATACATAAACACGAATGAATTTAATTAAAAATAGCGTTATGAGTACGTACACATGAAAATCGTAATCGCGGTACCCGCTCCACTTTCAAGCAACAAGCTGGGGTTACACTGTTATATATAATTTAATTTAATTTAATTTCTGTATACTAACTTTATTTTTCTTTCTATGATTACCTTATTGACTTGTTTTACGTGCTGAGCTGTTACAAGCTTTCACGTGTTTTCAAATTTAAATTCTAATTCTAATCGTTTATTCTTCCAAATTGGCTTTTTTGAAAGTTTTTTTGAAACGTTACATACATATTTTACTTTTTAATTAAACACCTATTCGGAGGGCAGTGTCTACTGAGAAGAACCGGCAAGAATTATATTTTTTTTATTATTTTAAAAATTATCTAGTTTTAATTTTATATCGATTATTTTGAAGGATTCTCAATTATAATGTATTATAAATACTTTTCAAAGGCAAATTCAAACAAAAAATACGTAAATTAAAATAATGAAATGCTCTTTTCCGTTTAATCCCATAATGATGAGTAGTATATCTACTAGCCACGTCTGTTTGTCTGTATGAAGACAAAAAAATAGAGAAAAAAAATGCTACGATTTTTTTTATGATTCTCTTTATTAAACTGTGGAATTTCTGAGAAAGGTTAAGATTTATAATTTACATTAGTATTATGTAAGCATGCATGCATTATATGTATAGTTGCCTGGAAGACATGGCTTTTATGCATGCTCTAATATAAATATGTTTACTTTTATTGTTTTCATTGTGTGTTTCATTTCATTGATCAGTGAAACGGATATAACATTCACCCCATGAGACTTTATTACTAGGCACGGGACTTTATTACTAGGCAAAATTAGTTAAAAAATAAAGTATTATGCACCAAGCTTTAGTGCAGCAAAAGTCAACGGCCGCACAAGTACAAAGCATGCCGTGATTATTAGAGGTAGTTGCGTGTTTTAGGGTTCCGCTCAGCCATAATGAATTTCTTTGCGGATTTTTATTTTGTACAACTTTGTTTGGTATTTTAAGTAGTAAATAAACTTTACGAAAATCATAGTCCACTTATATTATAAACTAGCTGAGATCGTGGTTTCACCCGTATATTACTTTCCTGTAGGATATTAGGGATAAAAACTATACCATGTCCTCGGGTTACAAAATTTCATCCAAACTCTGTCTAGTAGTTCTCAAATGTATTCATTACAAACAAACAAACAAATATTTACTCGTCATTATATTAGGATGTAGACATGATGATAGGATGGATGTAGACATGTTTACTACTGAACAGATTTAGATATAACTTTACATAAATGTAGCTCATCCGTCACAAATAGATTACAATTTATAATCATCTTGTAATCAATTATAGTCTTTCAGTTTGATATACACTTGGTATAAGATATTTTAAATAGTAATAACCAAAAAATAAGCATGAAATGAAATGAAAATATACTTTATAGCACACACCAAAATAAAAAAGAACAGCAAGAAAAATAACTTATGTATTAATAAAATTCATGCACAGAGCGATCTCTTCCAGGCAACCAAAAATAGGACATATTACAATACATTTATTTGAAATAGCATGTGATTATTCAAAATAATTAAAGGCACGGACTTTAAAACTTTTTAGTGTGAGGAAGTTGGTTCTATTTTTTGGAAAAGTTATTAAATAAGTTTTATATAAAACGAAACTACTCTACGATTTATGAATAAGTGGTGACTCCACTAAAAGAATTACGTCGCCCTTTCTAAAACCTCCCATATAAATATCTTCTATACGTTGGTAGTTGTAATTCGGTCAAGAGGAAAATTGCTATTCCCACCGTAATGTCCCTTCTGAAGCGTTATACATTACGTAATGCAATTATACAGTTACTTTATACTTTGAACGTTGGTTATCATGACGAAACATGTTCTACTAATACTTGAACTGTATGTAGAATTTTGTTATAAAAATTGTAGGCAAATTTCTAAAATTAATATCGTTACCAGGTGCAAGCAGGACAGAGTTTTGTTTAACGTGTTCAAGTACACCAAATATAATCAATATCATGGGCCTAGTTTATACAGAGTGTTTTTAAATCGGTTCTTCTCGGTAGAGGCAGCCTTCCGAATCGGTGGTAAATAAAAAAATATTATTATGTAAATGTATATGACGTTTTAAAAGCGCCTCGAAAGAAGCCAATTTGGAAAATAAACGTTTTGACTTTGAAAAAGAGAAAATACGTGTGACGAAATAAATGTATAATGTCACTGATTGACTACCATAGTCAAAATTTGCTTGAAAACAACGTCACGTGCCGCATGGAGTTGCAACACTATTCATGTCGAAACATGTTGAACACATTTCTATGAACGTCGTCCCGTTCAATCTCCATACTTCAGCAATGGAGTCATGTTTCCAAGATGGAGCTCCCGCTATCCGATACTTATATTGTCAGATAATTTGACACGCAAGAATATTATCAATAATGTAAGCCTATGAAAATAAAAAATAATTTGGATAGTCTTTAATAGAAGACGATTGTATGGGATTTAAATACATAAGCCATGTAATAGTGTAACAAAATATACAGTGAGTTCTTCAAAAGGAGAAATTTTGGTAGAAATGGTAAAGAATATTCCTTTCCATTTCTGAAATAAATATTTTAAAATGGCACTTATTCACGAGAAGGTCGAAGTTATTATTAATTAGCTTGTTAGTATCATAAAAGAACAAAACTCCTTTGGTAAAAACATTCACCTAAAAGTATTAAAAATCCTATCAGTAGAAATATCGCAATTTTCACAGTTCATGTCAAAACATGCCCAACACAGATCTACGAAGCTCGCCGTCGATCTCCATACTTCAACAAAGGCGTCACGTTTCCAATAAGTAGCTCCCGTTACCCGATACTTACGTTGTCTGATATCTTGACATCCAAGAATATTATCATTACCATAAGCCTATAAAAACAAAATATAATGTAGATAGAGTCTTTAATAGAAGCAGATTGTATAGGATTTATATACATAAGCTATGTAATAGTGTCACAAAATATAAATGGAACTTCAAAAAGAGAAAATTTTGGTTGAATTCATTTTCATTATTTTCATTCATTCATGACAGTGTCGAAGAAATTATGAATTAGCTTGTTAGTACCATAAGAACAGAACTCCTTAGGTAAAAAGTTAAAAACATTCACCTAAAAATATTAAAAATCCTATCAGTACAAATATTGCAATTTTCACACTCCATGTCAAAACATGCTCAACACAGATCTACGAACCTCGCCGTCGATCTTCATACTTCAGCAAAGGCGTCACGTTTCCAATAAGCCGCTCCCGTTATCCGATACTTACGTTGTCAGATATTTTGACATCCAAAAATATTATCATTACCCTAAGCCTATAAAAACAAAACATAATTTAGATAGTCTTTAATAGAAGACGATTGTATAGAATTTAAATAACAAAATAAACATTGTATTCTTTAAAAGATGAAAAATTTGGTAGAAATGGTAAAGTAGTTCCTTCCCATTTCTGAAATACATATTTTGAAATGGCAATCATTCACGATGATGTCCAAGATATTATGAATTAGCTTGTTAGTACCGTATAAGCGCAGAAATCCTTTGTTAAAAATATTTACCTTAATTGCTCATTGAATTAAAAATCATATAAAAATGTCGCAATTTCAAACATGACACAGTTCATGTCAAAACATGCTCAACACAGATCTACGAACCTTGCCGTCGATCTTCATACTTCAGCAAAGGCGTCACGTTTCCAATAAGCCGCTCCCGTTATCCGATACTTACGTTGTCTGATATTTTGACACGCAAGAATATCAATAATGTAAGCCTATAATAGCAAAATTTTATACCGAATGGATTTTATTGAGTAAAATTGAAAATTGTGAGAAGAATAGAAATGAAAACAGTCATTTGCCACCAATCTATATTAGAAATAGCTAATCTAAGTACAGAAAAACAAAAGCTTTAATTAATAAAATGTTACTTAATACTCGTATTAACTCACATGTTTTTCTGTATCTACGTGACAGAATAGGCTACCATAAGTTTTATAGAGTTGTAGATGTCTCATTATTTTATAATCGGCATATTAATTATTTGTAAATTGGACGATAATAAGCCTTCATTTTCTCATCAGAAACAGGGAAAATTAAAATAATTAAAAGTTTAGTAGGATTTACTGTCAAAATATATTTCTTTTACGAATTTGTTGTTCTAGTATGTAATTTTTTTTCCAATTTAGAGTACATTTATTAATAATTTATCAATCATAGATCTTACATAAAAGACTTTCGAAATCAAAGTTAAACTATATAATCATATATTACATAAATGAATTATACATCAGGTACAGAGCTTCAAATTCTTAATCCTTTCTCCCTCCCGCAATCCCATTCAAATCCACAATTTCCATTAAGATATTGGCGGTGTGGGTCGCTTACAGTAAGTGACGCGTCTTAGAAAATAATCCTAGTGTTTAATTAAAGTGTTATTTTAAGTGTTTCTTTCACGAAGCTTTTATGGAAAGAGTAGCTGTGCCGTTTTCACCCTCGTATATAAGGTGTTTCATAGCTGGCGTTTCATTTGTTTACAGGACATTCAAAACATGTTCCTAAAAAAAATAATGAATAAATTAACAAAGCCTCGCCGAACCTGGCGAGGCTTTGTTAATTAAATATGATTTATTTATTGAACTTTATGTTTACGTGACGTATCAGCTGCTCAATGAAGGATTAAAAAAAAATTGAGAGCAAAGAACGTAAATCATTGGAAAGCGAGATCAAGAGCGGGATATTGGTAGGAGAAAGCGAGTGAAAAGATATTGTGGTAAAAAAATGGCGGCAAAAAAGTTCAATATAATAGAATAATATAGACAGACAGAGTTACTTGCGAAAGTAATTCTTATTTTAGTAAGTGTCACTTATATTAGTAAGGTAAAGAGGTTTGTAAGGATTAAATTTCTCTTATAAATATGAAACATATTCTGTTTAATTGAATAAAATACATTTCATTTAATTAACTTTACTTAGCTTTTTGCTTAGGTCACATCCCAAGGTCAGGTATAATAGATCCCAAAAAATATAACGGAGATTATAAAAGGTAAATCCCCGTAATAACATAAATACTAAAAGATTTGTAGAAGCGGACATTTAATCCGCTGCCCACGTACGGAGAGTTCTGCCGACGCCGTAAAAAACACCCTATAGCTATAATGTATTCTATTGGGACTAAGGCCGGGAGTATGGTGAAGATTTTGCTGAAAATAGTAAAGATTTTTATTGCATTTTTTTATATTTTTACTGTTAGCTTCTATCTGTGGGTTAGCTTGCTTTAAATTGGTATATTAATCCTGCTAATAGCTGAGAGAAGGTCGAGCAATTGTCTCTTTGTATAGATATACAAAAAAGTAGATACTTTTTGTAGGCAAATAGTATAGATGAAGATAATCTTGAATACAAAAATGAGTGACATGGGTAGGTGGGTAGCGAAGATAGGGGGGATAAAATAGACGATTTTAGTTAGTTATTTTCATAGAGGCACCGAATTGAAGATTGAGATGCTGATGGGACAAAAGATGACTATGATTAAAAACATCTAACTTCATGTTTCTTTTATGTTTTTATATATAAAAATTTATTTTCGTTATCATCAAGACACAGGCTTTGCTTTGTTAGGACCCTACCGTAATAATACTAGTTTTAAAATAAAATTGTAATGATTTACGGCCATTGTCAATAATGTATCAAAGATTATGGATAGATTCTAATCTCAGATTAACGGTTGTTTTCAATAATGTATCAAAGATTGTTGATAGATTGTTATGTCAGATTATTGACTAAATTCATAGCAAAGGCTATAAGATATTGAAATCAAAGTAAGTACAAATAGATAGATTTGTCTGACAATATAATAAGCAAATCAAGTTAGATAGAATATTGAAAACGGCCGTTAAACAAAATATTAGCTATATACGAGAAAAAATATAGAAACAGTTTAACAAACTTTTTTTTTAAGATGCAAATCGCTAGTAGCATCGCTTCGCTTCTAAAATGGCAGACTCTAGGGCCGGCTAGGTAATACAAACGAACGCCATAATTATAAGTATAGTTTAGACGTTTTTAATAAGACTATTTATGTGAAAAATTAAGTTTCTGTATGTAAGTTTATTTATGGGTTATTGGTATTTTATTTATATTAATTTATAATAGACTAGCTTTCCGCCCGCGGCTTCGCACGCGTGGGCTACTAATTTCTGTATTTTTTAGAGGCGCACAACAAAAGATTAAAAAATGACAGCCACAGGACCCCTGATATATGTGCAAGTCTATTTATTACCTAGTTTTTTTATTATTTTCTATGGAAATAGGTTTGACCAAAATCTCACAGTGCGCGCGCCTCTTCAAAAACATAAAATTGTAGCCCACGCGAGGCAAGCCGCGGGCGGAGAGTTAGTCATTTTTTTTAAGTTTTTGAGAATTTATTGAGTGTTTTAACGTCTTAATCCAAACGTTTAGAGTATAAAAGGTATGACCGCAACTGAACCAAAATCTCTCATTGTCACGTGGTATGACATTTTCACGACTTTAGAAGAGTATATCTCAAAAAATATGTATGTTATCAAAAAACGCATTTAGAAACCTCTATTTCATTTTTAAAGACCTATCTAATGACACCTCATACAATGATGTACTCGCGAATTTATTTTTTTACCCTCCGTTTACATGAATGGAAAGCCACCCCTAAAATATTTTTTTCAAATAAAATGTAGCCTATAAGTTGCACCTAATCATGGTCTATCAACATGTAAAATTCAATCAAAATCTGTCCATTGGTTATTGCGTGATTGACGAACATACAAACAGATAAACAGACAAACAGACAAACAGACAAACAGAAAAAAAAAAATTTTAACCATGGTTTTGGTATCTATAGAACATACATATTGCATACCAATTACTCTTTTTGAAAAATATTCAATGTACAGAAATGGTTCGGTTACTCTTTTATTATATGTATAGATATGAAGTACATATAAGAAGTCAGCGGGCCAGCCTGAAAATCAGCGCTCGATGTATTAGGGTAGCATAAGCTGAGGTTGGTCCCATTTGCCACTATATTAGTTCTTTTTAGTTCCTTTTGTATGTTGTTTAGGTTATAGATATTTTTGGATTATCTGAATTACACCATTAAATATCATGGAAACTATACTAACCGAATTTATATCACTAATAGCATCGCTTTTCTATTGAATTTCATAAATGCCCTGCAATAGGGTGTTGCCAGGTAACAGAAATCAAACGATCGCCATTTTAATTGTAATTTAGACGTTTTGTGATAGTGACATTATAATAACATTGTAAACATAGGTTGCCTGGAAGAAATCGCTCTTTAGCGATAAAGCTTTATAGCCCATACTTAAATGTTGTTTTATTATACCTCAAATGTCCTATGTTTTAAAATTGTGGTGCTAAATAAAGTGTATTGTATTGTAAAGTAATATAATATGTGTATAATACTACCATAGATTAGAGAATAAAAGGCAGATGGAGTGTTCCAAAGACTCGAGTGACGCGAGTATGACTGAAAATTTCGAAGCCCTCGTGATGTGTTGTGTTAAACTAGACGAACATTTTTGTATTTGCTTTGCGTCGTCACTCGAGTCTTGTCCTTTTATTCTCTAATATGTGGTATCTTACTAATATTATAAATGGGAAAATTTGTGAGGATGTATTTATATACAGTATGTACTGTAGGTAAGTAAAACGACTCTTTTTTTATTTTTAAAGGAACTGCGAAAAAGACGCCACGATTAACATTCGCTCTACCAAACTCTAACCCCATGTACGCCAAGCTATACCTTCCTCAAATTGAATCGCTAATAGCACAGCTTTTCTATAGAATATCGTCAATTACTCTGAGGGTGTTGCTAGGTAATACAAATCAAACGAACGCCGTATAAGTTACATGTAATTTACAAGTTTGTGATAGCAAAGACTATAATAGTTAGGGTAGTGTAATGAAGCTAAATAGATTACTAGCTGATCCGCGTGGCTTCGCTCCCATATAATGTCATATATAGCTTATAAAATATAGTCTATGTTACTCGTAAATAATGTAGCTTTAGAATGATGAATGTAGCTTTAGTTCTTGAGCAAACAAACAAAGTTTTCCTCTTATAATATTAGTGTAGGTTAGCTGAGCCACGCGGATTTACCTGCGTTTATCTCCTATACGAAGTAGACCAGTCGGCACTTGTGTGACATTATATAGAAAAAAAATGATATTAGATTCAGTAAAAAAGTTGAAAAATATATTAGTAAATCAATGTTTTTTATACCTTAAATGAATTTATGACGGCAAAGATCACGTGACATTTATAACTTATCATTCTAACAATTGTCATAATAACTAAAAAATAATTTAAATGAAATTTCGACGAATGCATTCTGCATGAATTTTTAATGTATAATTAGAAGAAAATTGAAATGTATATCAATTAATAATGTGAACTGTAGTTACCATACCATAACTATTTATCAAATAAAATCGTGTCATCTAGATACTTAAATTTATTGATTTTCTTCGTTATCTTTAATTCCTTGATTTTCCTCATAATTCTGTGATCCCTATAAAATATTATGACTGGCTCAAGGTCACTCTTTATGGGTTTGGTATCTTCCGGTGCGATCGTAGCTTTATGTCGAAAAATACCATTTTATTATAGCATACGAAGAGGTTGAATAAATAACTTTGGCGCAGTGGATGGAAGGTTTTTTCTATGTCATAGCAGGCAAGCGGGGCATGCGGTTCACCTGATGTTAAGTGACTGACCGCAGCCCATGAACATCTACAACATAAAATGTCGCAGATGCCTTGCCGGCTTTAGGAAAGGGAAGGGGATAAGGAGAGGATTATTGATAGGACGTTGGGAGAGGACTAGAACAGGACGGGAGAGGAATGGGATAGGAATAGGTGTGGGTTCGATCCCGATGAGTAGAAAATTATGTGATGAACATTGTAATTTTCTACTGGGTGTTAATTTATCTATAGTATCTATGTACTTACAAAAAAAGTATGTATGTTTATCAGTTATATTGTAGTTTCCATAGTACAAGCTTTACACTGTATTGTATAATGTAGTTTATTTAATAATTTATCTTTTGGTTGAATTTTAAGGTTAAATAAATTGTATACATAACTGGTACTATACGACTGTGTATTAGGCAGAAACTTGCTCTCACATCACAGAGAATCCTAATGTGAGAGCAAGAGTTCGTATTCAAATTATTGTATTACTAGCTACGCGCCAAGGCTTCGCTCCCGTGGGAATATCGGGATAATATATAGCCTATAGCCTTCCTCGATAAATGGGCTATCTAACACTGATAAAATTTTTCGAATCGGACCAGTAGTTCCTGAGATTAACGCGTTCAAACAAACAAGCTCATCAGCTTTATAATATTATTAGTATAGATTACTTTTTGGCTAATATTATTGTTATTCTTATTCTTTGCTTAGTTTGGGACTAGATCGTCGTGTTAAATGTCTGAAACATGTTTTAATTAATTTATTTAATTAGAATAGTGTTTCATTCAACTGCAATACAACATTGTAAGCCCAACCGCGGGTTTGGCATAACTCAGCGACAAATGGCTCGATAGTCCCCTTTGATTAACGACCCCCTGATACGACGCGTGAGGGACGCTTGAGTCTTAGCTCACTCATACTAGCCGATACGACACGGTATTGAAATAAATCATTTGAAATTTTACTCAAATATTTAGTTTTTTATGTTAAACCAGGCAAGCGGAGCATGCGGTTCACCTGATGTTAAGTGACAGACCGCAGCCCATGAACATCTTCAACATGATGGGAGGTGGTAGTTGCACCGGTGCGAGCTCGGCCCAATCGTGTAATGCTCGGCTCCCACTCTTTTATCGCTGAATATGTTATGCAGCAGAATTACCCTCTGTCGCCTCTTACGACACCCACGGGTAGAAATGGGGTGGCGATACATGTATTTTAACCCGTCGCCACACGGGACAAAAACATATTTAAACAAAACACAAAAATTTTCTCATGGAATATAGTTTCGTCTGGATTTCTCTTGGAAATACTGCCTTTGCATATTTTTGTCATATGTTTGTATTCCATAGAATTTTTTAAATTGAAACTTAAAAATAAAATTACGTAGGTATGAGATAGAAAAAAATATTTATATTGAAGAAAGAAACATTGTCCAGAAAAAAACAAGAAATATATAAAAAAAAACAATGAAAATTAATATAACTAAAAACATGACAAAGAGACCCGATATTTCGGACTCTTAGGTGACATATTTATTACAGGATTACTAAATAATTTAGCCACTGTCTGAAGTTTTCCACTGTATCTATTATTCTTAGGCCCGGTTTCTATAAACGACGGAACGTCATAGGATAATAGATATGAATCGTTTTCATTAACGAGCGATTATAATTAACAAATCGGGAACAAGTTTAGGTAGTTATGTTAACGCCACGCTTAGTTATAGACACGCTATAGACGTACGCCTAGTAGGTTATTGTACAGTCCGTAAGTAAAATGTCTTGTTTTATTTTTATAGGAACTGTGCATAAGACTATGGTAATTACAATTCCTTCGTTTCTAATTCTTCACGATATCGGATCATATAGTTATGTTAACGTCACGCTTAGGTATAGACACGCTTTAAACGTACGCCTAGTAGGTTATTGTACAGTTCGTAATTGAAACGTCCTGTTTTATTTTTAAAGGAACTATGCATAAGACTGCTGTAATTACTATTCCTTCGTTTCTAATTCTTCATGATATCGGATCGTATAGTGTAAAGGCACTAACATTCCCCTCTCAATTTGTTTCTTCACGATATAAAACGCAAGTTTACAGAAGCGACTACGGGAAACTCTTTGTAGTCGAGTATACATACTTTTTATTGTATTTTTGCTGTAACATTCCGTGAATGTTTTTATTAGAACGCAAACCTACATTCTACGTATAGTTCAACTATTATTTCCATTGTAGTAATAATAATATTATATTTTTTGGAGTTGAATTGATTTTTAAATAATTTTTTTGTTTTTTTACGGGTGACGACTAGTTAGAATACATATTTCGCCATCCTATTTCTAAACGTGGCTGTCCTAAGAGGCAACGGAGGTCAGAGGGTAATTCTGCTTTATAACATCTTCGGCAATAACAGAGTGGGAGCCGAGCATTACACGATTGGGCTAAACTCGCTCTGGTGTAATTACTACCTCCTAGCAGAAGATCGGCGTGAAGCAGTATTTCACTGTGTTTCGTACAGTAAGCGTGACCAAAGGCCTGTATTCCCGTCCCATTCACCTCTCATCCTGTTCTATTCGTCTCCCAATTTCCCAACATTTATCCTGTTCCTATCCTCTCCCCTTCCTTCAAGCTGGCAAGGCAACTACGACACTATGGTTTTGTAGATGTTCATGGGCTACGGTTAGCCACTTCACTATCAGGTGAACCGCATGCTCCGCTTGTCTGCTTCACAAAAAACTTACGTGTCCTACTTTACTTGCGGGAGATTAGGTTACATCTAACGTTGTGCTTTGAAATAAAAACTTCAAGTCGAAATATTATACAACATATAAATCACAAATTATAACCACCAACTAAGCTTAATTTGCCCACAATATAAACACTAGTGCAAACTGCATATGAAAGGTATATAGGAATATGTTAATTAGAACCGTGTTGAGGTCTGCTAATGTTACATGGACTCCAATTTAATACATAACATACCACTATTTAAAGCACTGATTACTTATTTGGGGTCTGATCAAAATACTACTGAAACGTCATTTAGTAAGAGACTGTATGTGTCCATATTTTGAATGTTTATGACTTGGGTATAGTGTAGTATCATGTACTGGTGATCCTTTGAGTGATTAAGGGCAAGGAGATGACTCAAATCGTCGTTGTTTTGATTCGTTCAGCCCCGTGTGTTGTATTTCTCGCGGTTCCCAACAGTACTGAATTGAAACTATACTAGAATGCAATGTTTATTTTTCTCATGAGTTCCAGCCAGCGTGTTCGTTCGAATTCTCTTTTCTTGAGAGATCTCAAGTTCCTTTGTAAGAAATAATAAACTACTAATATTATGAATCCAAATTTACTCTGTCTATTTGTTTTTCTTTACGCCTAAACCACTGAACTTTGGATGAAACTTTGTACAGAGATTGTTTGAAATGCGAGAAAGGACATAGCATAACTTTTCTCCCGGAAATCACAAGGGAATGTGAGATATACGCGGGGAAAGTCTGAGGTGAACTGCAGTAAATGAAAGAAAATAATTTATTGGACATACAACATAAAAAGAAATAAAATAAAATAGTTGTAGGTTTCCCACTCAGTGGTCAGGTGGAATCCTATATATTATACTAGTATTCCTGCGCTCATTTTCAGTGGAAACCAAATTGCTTGACTCTCTTACGTCAGCAATGGAGATTAGAGTTCAGGTCAAGAAAAAACAAAAGTGGGTAGGTATATGTTCAAGGAAGGTTTTTATGGCAAGAAAAATTCAGTTAATTGCCGGGTCAAGACTAGCGAAGTCGCGGACGAAGAGTTGGTATATTGTCGGCAACATTTTGTGATTTCATGTTTTAACAAGTTCTGAATGTCATCTTTCTTCAATTGTTAGTTGTCAGCTGTCATCAAAGTCATATAAAAGAGTAAGTGCGTTCAGTATCTGTGCGCATTGGTACCGATTGCGCCTGAGTCTGTATGACTAGCTGTGATTTGTTGTTAACTGACTATTTCTATAATTGGCCAGTTGTATAGAATCACAGTAAATTTCTATTCCATTAGACATAATTAAACGAAGCCCCTCTATCAGTTTCTAACAATATCATAATATGATATATAATTATGTCTCTAGAGCCTTTTTCATTTTAAGAAGATGATTTTTAAGGTTATTCCTAAATCCAAAAGTACTATTTGACTGCGAACTGAAGGGGGAAGGTTATTCCAGCACTTAGAGCTGCTGAATTAGTAAATAAACAACAGAGTAGAATCTACGTAGGAAATATCACCGTGCACAAGTACCATACGGATGTCCTATGGGACAGAGTTCCACAAAGTTCAGATCGATCAAACTCAGTCCTCTTATTACCATGACAACCTAAAATTCTTGACTAAGCTACTGAGAATTGTTTGTAAGCGAAATCTCAGTACTAACTTTAATTATCTAAATTCAAACACCGAAATAGCGACATATAAAGGTGACTGAACTATTTTCGATGTTAAATTTGGAGAAAAATTCGGCCTTAATGGTTAAACAGTACAAAAGACTACTGAGAAATTTTTGTAAGAAACTTGGTATCAATTTCACAATTCATGAAAATGACAATTGTTAATATGAAATACTTGTTTTAATAAACTCATTTATTTTCGCAGAGCCGTAACTAGATATCATTACATTCTAATAAAGGTCTAGCTCAATTGGATTGGATTGGAAATTTCAAAAGACAAAGTTGTTTTTATTCATTTATATTACGTACTTATGAATCGGCAATAATAGTATGTTGACTCATATAACATTTTCATTATAAGTTGCTAAGCTTATAAGGAGTTATGTTTTCATGTAAGTATTGGAAAACACTATGGAAAATTAAAAACACCCCCTAATATTATTAAACTAAATCTCACTTAGCTAAGTTCGGCGAAAATACTACCCCACAGCAGAAGATCGGTGTGAAACAGTATTACACTGTGTTCCGTACGGTGAGTCACTTAATATCGGGTGAACCGTATGCTCAACTTAACCTATTATAACATAAAAATACATTTATTAATAGAAAGTTCTCTTAAAATAGTGAACAACCCAATTTTTCCAAAAAAGCTTTCAACTTTCACATTTGTTATACCCGTAATAACATAGTATTTATTAATTTCCGACCTTTTCGCAGTCTAACAGAAACTCTGTCAAATATAATATTTACTTCAAAGTAACCGTAATTATAGCGTACTCGCATGAAATATTCACCGGTCGCGGTTGTTTTAAGTAGAAAATGTATTTTTGGATGAGTACTGCGCACTAGCTATTGATCGCAGTTTTCTTTTATTATTTTAGGTAATATATTATGGATTTTTATTATTACTAAACCTGAGTGGTAGAGAAAAATAGCAAAAAAACCATACCATCTATATACATATAATAAAACAGTAACCGAACCATTTCTGTACATTGAATATTTTTCAAAAAGAGTAATTGGTATGCAACATGTATGTTCTATAGATACCAAAACCATGGTTAGAATTTTTTTTTTCTGTTTGTCTGTTTGTCTGTTTATCTGTTTGTCTGTTTGTCTGTTTGTCTGTTTGTCTGTTTGTCTGTTTGTCTGTTTATCTGTTTGTATGTTCGTCAATCACGTAATAACCACTGGGCAGTTTTTAATAAAATTGCACATGCTGATAGACCAATATTAGGTGCAACTTATAGGCTACATTTTATTTGAAAAAAATAATTTTAGGGGTGGCCCTCCATACATGTAAACAGAGGGTAAAAAAATAAATTCGCGAGTACATCATTAAATTTGATGTCATTAGATATTTTTTTTAAAAATGAAATAGAGGTTTCTAAATGCGTTTTTTGCTAAATTAAATATTTTTTGAAATATACGCTTCTAAAGTCGTGAAAATGTCATACCACGTGGCTATGTAAGATTTTGGTTGACGCGCGGTCATGTCTTTTTATACTCTTAACGTATAGATACGGTAAAAACATGCAATAAATTCTCAAAAACCTTCAAAAAATAACTTACTATCCGCCCGCGGCTTCGCTCGCGTGTGCTACAATTTTCTGTATTTGGAAGAGGTGCGTGCACTGTGAGATTTTGGTGAAACCTATTTCCATAGAAAATTATAAAAAACACTATAGACATGCGCATATATCAGCGGTTCTGCGATCGTAATTTGTTTTAACTTTGGTTGTGCGCCTCTAAAAAATACAGAAATTAGTAGCCCACGCGTGCGAAGCCGCGGGCGGAAAGCTAGTAGAGAATAAAGGGCAAATGGAGTATGCCGAAGACTCAAGTGACAAAAACTAGACAAAGGTTTTTTTATTTGCTTTTAATTTTGTATTCGCTTTTTGGCGTCACTCGAGTCTTTGGCGCACTCCATCTGCTTATAGTTTCTTTCTAATCTGTGAGCAAAACATTATCGACGTTTTTATAGTCTATGCTAAAGATTCTAAGCCCTGGTATTTGAATCATATTATTTTATTTGAAAAAACAAAATTATTGTATCCATATATTCTGTAAGTATTGTAAAATATTTAATATTTTTTCTGAACCAAAAATATTGAAGCTTTGTCTACAAAGTAAAACAAAAACGTTATTATTTTAATAAACAGAAGTAACAATTTTCGCTCGACAGCAGTATCATGTACCTGACCGCAATTAACTGAGAGATAAGACAAAAAAGGCCAACTCGGAAATTACTAGTTTCTCAAAAACAGCAGAGAAAATATAGCAAAAACATATAGAACATAAATAAAAATAATATATAAAAAGGGTTTTTTTTAATCCTATGTATTCATAGCCTAGGAGTTTTACGCGCCTAAAAGAGACCATTTTCTTTGAAAAATTATTAATTACGTCAATCTTGTATCTATTGTAAATTTCAATAATGTATCAAAGACTATAGACAGATTCTTATCTCAGATTATATGACGTAAGATTGACAAAAGTCATAGCAAAGGCTACCCGTCGACAGCATATTGAAATCAAAGTAACTGCCAATAGATAGATTTGTCTGACTTTAGTAAGCAAAACAAGGGATAGATAGAATATTGAAAACGGCCGTTAGTAATTATGTAGAAAACGTTTATTATCCTCAATAACATTAAAAGTATTATGTATTTTTATCTACGCTAATATTATAAAGAGGAAAAGTTTATTTATTTGAAGGAAAAGGCTGAAAAACTATTGTATGTATTTTCCAAAAAAAGAATTTTTAAGTATATTATATAGTTGCCATAGTACAAGTTTTGCTTAGTTTGGAACTAGATGGCGTTGTGTTAAATGTCCAGGAATATTTATTTAATACACAAAAGTCCCAACTTTCACTCACCGCTCCAAACAGCGGTATCATGTGCCACCTAACCGCAATTAACCCCGAGCTAAGACAAAAAAGGCCAACCAACTCACATACTCTTAATCCCATCTGCCCTCAGTGAAGACCATAAATAATTATAGAGCGGGAATAAATCGCAAGCACGGCTGTAAGTGACCCATCTATATGTATACTAGAAACATTTTAAAAATGAAATAAAGATAGACGGCACCATTATCAAATTACAATTTACTTGAACCTCTGATCTCAAATTTAATTAATCTTTTGAGCATCCGAAAATAAATTACCGAAAATAAATGAGTGTAAGATTAGACGATTGAGAGTTATTTCACAAAACTTATTTTTTCTAGATTGTGAATATTTAATTTTTCCTTTATCCTTTACCTAACTACAAATGCTTTCCCAACCGATAGCAGGCTTGATGGCCAATCCCAACACAGATCAGCCAGGTGAGCAGGAGATTTTTATAGTGCACAAGTATGTGTGCAAACACAGGTGCACTCTCTATTCCTTCACTCTCATAATTGGGATGGCAGACCGACACGACCAGAGAGAGATCAGACGAAGGGCCGACGGCTTTAAGTGCTCTCCGAGGCACGAGGGTGTTCCAACACTGCCAACTTCAAGACTTAGGGCTGTAATTGAGACTTTGTTAGAAAAATCCCAATAACATTTTTTACATTCTGTAGTCAAAGATAGACCAATGAAGCATTCAAAATAAAAATGTAAACATACACAGTGCCACAACAACGTAGGGATGATCGATATTCATCGATGTTGAATAAACATCGATGTTTAGCTGGAAAACATCGATGTTTTGACATCGATGTTATGACTTCAATATTATCGAAACATCGATGTTTTATGAATAAAAAATATCGAAAAAAAAATGTGGGCGTCATTTAGCGTATTTTGGATGCACTACATTACATGACTGACACTGGTCAATAAAATCGGATAATGCCGTATGAATAGTTATTTCATTGCATTTTTCGACAGATAAAAAAAAATACTGTCATCGTCAATCAGTGTATAGTCTGTCAACGGTGTCATGAAACGGAACTAAATTTATTTTGACTGGCAACAGCACGTTTTTTCATACAAAAGCACTAAAGTGTTGCCATACTAAAACTGTTTCGACATAGAAAGTGGCAATCAATAATTTTCATAAATATAACAGACGGTTTTATTTTATTTTTAAAAAACATCGATATTTTACACATATCGGTGTTTTTGAATCGATTTTTATCGTACATCGATACTTTTGATTCGATGTTAACATCGATGTCAACATCGATGCTTTCTTAATATCGATCATCCCTACAACAACGTGTACTGCGCGCTCTATACCAATGTATCATCTAAAGACCCGAGCCATAGCCCGAATTTAATTCAAAGCGCCCTTAATAAGTAGATTAGTATCACGATTCCACCCTCGTCATGTCCTTGTAACTCCTTAGGTTACCGAAATACCTTATGTACAGTGTAGGTGTGCACAGAAGCTGCATTTTATTTAATTTGCGATTAAAATAAACATTTTTGGCCCAATCCCATCAATCAAATCCCATGTAGCGATGGTTTAGAACACGTGTGTCACCACCCCATTTCTACCCGTGGGTGTCATGAGAGGCGACAGAACGTAACATAATAGTGCACGAGCCACGGTCACACTGATGAAATTACCACCCCACCAGTAGAAAATCAGCGTGAAGTAGTATTGCACTGTGTTTCGTAGGGTGACCGCGGAACCCGAATATATTCCCATCCCATTCCTCTCCACTCCTTTTCTACACCTCTCTCAATTTCCATCATGAGTCCTCTCCTTATATTCCCTCTTCTTCCCTCAAGCCGATCTTGCTCATTGTAAGATCTTCGTAGATGAGAACATCAGGTGAAGCGTATGCTCCACTTGCCTTTTTTTACGAGGGGAAATCCTTTCACATACCCGGCCACCTGGGTCCTTCGATGTTCCATCCCACACCGCAGTAGCATTCTTCCGCAAAATGCTCCGCTTGCCCTAACATAAAAAGTTAAATATCTTCAATTTTAAACTAAAAACTCTAGTCTCGCTACTGAAAATTCTAGATAAACAAACATTAAACACAAAACAAAAGTCGTACGAATAACATTGGCAGATCAGACTTCCATTACAAAGACAATACCTAGTGAATTCGTTCCGCCTCACTGAGAGCATATTGTAAGTAAACCGTCTGAGAGATCCTGTAAAATTTTAAACCGCTGTTTTTAGTCTTTAAACTTTTTCCCCAACTCCGAGCGTTGTTTGAATTTAAATTTTGCATTACGGAAGTTTTTGAATCCATTATGCAACTGGACAATCGAGTTTGTATTCAATATTTTTGGTCCTTGCCTTGATTTTAGATTTCGAGGGTTTGGGATGAATTCGTTAATTCAATTATAAGTTGTATAGAAGCGAATTATATGGATGATTAAGCCTTTCTTCAAATTATAAATGATGAAGGACAAGATTAAATTTCGTGATTTGTTACTTATATTACAGTAATATAATAATGATATATTTTGATTTAAATCATGCTTATGTATAGTTCACATACATTTGTATTCCATTCCTGTATAAACATATTTTTTGCCTTTATAAAAGTCACACTATTCAAAAGAAGGCAAATTAGTCTAAATTTGAATTAAGAATTAATCATACGTAATTAATCGTGCATAGTCTCTAGTTCTGCTTACTCTGTACACGTAAGACGTATACAATCAAGCTGAACATATACTACGTCTTACCGACATCTTCATTTAATGTTATACGAATCCCACTGGGGTGAATGCAATGCTGGAAAAGTTATGATTAATGAATTTAAATTGAAAATACCCAGAATTTTGTGACACTTTCTTATTAAAACTTATTTTCCGAGTTTTTTTTATGAATTAATTTGCTTTAGCCTGTATTTCGTTACTTAACCTTGGACTACGCTCACAGTTAAGTATTTGAAACGTCGGGTTAATAATAATTTAAAAATTATGTTTAATAAACCGCGTTTATTATTATTTAATATGGGAAGAACTTACGTTAAAAAACAACAAGAAAATAATCATTTATATATTTTAACCAACAAAAGCAGCTAATTTAGGTTTGTAATTTTTTAACATCAATAATTTTCAATTAAATTCAATTAATTTAAATGACACGAATTATTATTTAAATCTATTGACATTAAGCATCAGGTGGAGTCACGTCTTCGCGTCTCCTCTGTCATAAATTATAGATGCCGTGCTATCATTACCCCTTCAAAATTGATTTCCTTCGGACGTATATCCATAATTACGTCAATCTACATGTATGAACGAAAGACGGATTTGTTACAACACTTATAATTCGAAATTTGGAGGGAAGTAGCTTAGGACTTAGAATACTTTCAATCCCGGAAATTCTACGGGAACGGGTTATGTACGCGGATGAAACCGCGGGACACAACTAGCTTATATTAAACGGTGACTTTTTGATGTCTGGGCATGTACCGTCCACTTAATGTTAATTGACAAGCAAAGCCCATAAAAGAAATTTTCATTTGTGAAGAGTGGTGTCTTCTTCAGTTCCTATGTCAGCTCCCGTTAATAAAAATTTTGACTTAAAAATATTCGTTATCTATTACTAGCCGTGCCCCGCAGTTTCACCCGCGCATCTCCCGTTCCATAAGATTTTTGGGGTTAGAACTATCCTACGTCCTTTCTCAAGTTTCAAACAATCCCTGTGCAAAATTTCGTCCAATTCGATTCAGATGTTTAGGTGTGAAAAAGTGACTGACAAAGAGACAGAGTTACTTTATCACTTATAATATTAATAATATTAATTTAATCACTCTATACATAAGTACTCTGTACACCTAAACGAACACAATCAAGCTCAACACAGTATCTACGATCATATACGTTTTCTTCAAAACATGTGCCGATATTTTTCGCGATAAGCATTTCATTAACTTTTACGTAAGCGCCAACGACATTTGTGCCATAACGTTATTACGCTTTTAAAAGATTCTGATATGCGACTAATGCGACGGAATATAATGTACGTAAGAGTCTCGTCAAGACGTTAAAATAAATTTCCTCTCTCGCATCGATGTAATAAAATTGAGGTTATTTGCGTGGATAAATTTGTATCTTTCTCTTTCTATTGATTACTCTTATCTCTTTTGACACGTGACGTCATACATCAGCTTAATAAAAGCGCAGTGCCAAATGTTCTCAATTTTAATAATAGAGAAAGGATTCTTACTTAGAACTCATCATCATAATCATCATTGGCCCTTACGTCTGTTGCAGACAGAGATTATGGTCTTATGTCTGATCCGAGTAGAGTCTTTGATGGCTTAACAGATAGGGGACCTACACATCTTACCACAGACCTGACAGCAAGCAAGCGGAAGACGGTGTGCTATAGCTTTGACGTCGTTTTCCTCTCTCATCAGTGAGTATTTTAAACCAAACCTTATAACAAACCTTGCAGCCTAGAACTAAATTCAGAACTAGATTCTTCAATAATTATTACATTACTATGCCCTGCGGTTTCTACCGTGTATATTTCTCGTAACCGTGGATATTACGGCATAAAAACAAAAAATCTAATGTTCTTTCTCGGGTTTCAAACTAATTTTGCAAAAAAATTTCTTTCGAATCGTATCAGTGGTTTAAGCATGAAGAAAAGACAACCAAATTACTTTCGCATTTATAATTTTATCCTTCAAATATTTATTTAATTAATATTCCAAAACGCTAAAAAAGATAACCGTGTAATCTTCAAGCAAAACACAAGTTGGTTACCCGCTAAATGGTCGGTGCTACCAAGTTGTGTAACTTTTACAGCTTAAATGCTTAATATCAACAAAGCTTTTAAGTCAGCCAAAAGTTTTACCCACATTTTCTTAGGAACCTTTTTATTTCCACCCCACTTAGTGTTATGAGAGGTAAGTTGAATCTTTTAAAATAAAGACACCTGATGGAAACTAAGATTTAATAAAAATATTTTTAAATGATAAAGTTAAGCCCGACCCGATTGGCGCAGTGAATGTGGCAATGGTCTATTGCACCGGAGGGTGTAACTTCGATCCCCACGAGTAGAAAATTATTATGTGATGAACATTGTTATTTTCTACTATTTGGGTGTTTATCTATCTATATGCATGTATTAGCAAAAAAAGTATGTTTAAGTATGTCTATCAGTTATTTAGTTATCATAGTACAAGCTTTGCTTAGTTTGGGACAAGATGGCGTGTTAAATGTCCAGAAATATTTATTTATTTATGTATTTATTATTATTGGGAGCAATATTTACTTGTATTATGTTTTGAGTGTTACGTTTGATGTTATAAGGGAGTTTTGCTAATTTTAAGTTCCTCTGGATATAGAAACCCAAAAACCTAAGGAATATCAGGTGCTAGGGTTAACATCGAAACCACGCGTTTATAAATTAAAAAAAAACAGTATCTTTTCTATGAAAAATGTTTTCCTTGACAAATCTCGTAGATGGTTATTGGCCAAATCCAGGAAGGCCATGGAATTTTGAGTCACTTGTTACACAATATAGAATTATGAATAAATAAATAAGAGATTCTTGTAATCAAAAAAACTAAACTATCATACAAAAACCGCGAGAGATCACGTTCAATGTACGAATAAAACAATATCATCTTATTTACTTTAAGAACAACGTACACTATCTCAGATAACGATACAAAATAATAAATAAGTGCGCTCCGAGATATAAATTATTATACGGGATGAGGGGCGCCGACTCTGATTTTTATTTTATTCATCAAGTGCCTACATGAGTTATTTACGTGACTGGTAACGTCTTATCTAGACACGAAGTTTTGATGTTTAAATCGCTTTGCAGTGTTTTTATCATAAAAAAGCCGTACAATCTTTTAAGTCATTGTCTACAATACAGTCTTTTAAGTCTGTCTAAGCCATTGTCTGTCTAAGCCATTGTCTTAATACTAGAAATTTCAAACATCGAAGATTACAATTTTTGGTTTGCCAATATTTATTTTTATTTCACAGCAGGTAGCCGGGGCATGCGGTTCACCTGATATTGAGTGACTGACCGCAGCCCATGAACATTTACAACATCAAAGTGTCGCTGACGCCTTGCCGGCTTGAAGAAAGGGAAAAGGATAAGGAGAAGAAAATTGAGAGAGGAGTAGAACAGGATGGGAGTGGAATAGAATGGGAATACATGGGAATACGTCGAAACCAAAATAGGTGCCCACTATATCGATTTTTAACGCACAAGGCCTCATAAAAATGTTTGCTACCAATTTATTTTACACAATCTTCTTCCATTCTTAACGTCTTAAATCAAAGTCACATGATCATAAGCTTACAACCATTAAACATGCATTATTTCTTGACGAAAACATACAAATATCCTGACAATTAACTTCCCAGCCAAATAACGTACCCAGAAATAAACCAAATCCTACGTGTAATCTTTCCAAACAACCGTCAGGGCAAAGTGATATCACTAATCACTCAGCAACCACAGACGCGGCTCGAACGCCTTTAGATTCACTTGGGTGTAAATTAGACTGGAAATCTTCGAATTCAGGTTAAGGACCAGCTATTAAAGAGCTACAGGCAATCATACGTTAGGTCACTTTTTACAGGGTTATTGGTGACTTGACGTGCTCCTTACAGGAGGTGATATATACTACTTAAATGGTATATAATAGAATCGATTATTAATCATAACCATAATAATAAAATAATAACGAACGTTTTAAATGACGCCGTGGGACGGCCATCAAAACTCATTAATGTTAATATCAAATTTTGTGCTAAAATCCATTTAAATGTATCGATGAAAGTTTGGATTACCGATACTTTATATCGATTCTTAGAGCTGTGTTTATTTTTTTCTTACTTTGTTTATTATTATAACTTAGATATCACATTCATAATTTGTTAATAGAGTTGCTTATACCTATGTTAATATTAATTCAAAAACAATCAAAATAATTAACATAACAAAATTAAAAAAACTTTACAAACCGCTTGAGACATGGATTTTGATTCAAAAAGTATAGTTTTTAAGATTGTTCACCTCCTGTAAGGTATACGTCGAATTACCTGCATAAGTATGAAAAGACAATTTCACTGACTAAAGACCAAATATTCAATTGATGCACAACTTTTTGAAATGTTGAAATACGAACATAGATATAACACACAAACATACACAACTACATGATATAAAGACAGAAGACACAAGACATATCCAGAAAAAAACAGAAAATCAAATAAAAAAAGACTCAACAAGGAACATTTAAAACTTGTAGTAACGTATGCAGTTATAAAACGATCTTGACTCAACATATGTTATGAATTACACAACGCTTTTAATTCTGTTAGGTGGGAGAAGAATATGAGCACGACAGGAGCTACTTAAAATTAAATACCGTTTCAGAATTTGGTTTAACGTAGAGATTAGACTGCAGTGTACGTGACTTTCATTATTCGGTAACTTCTACATTAAACCCATTCAGGTATAATTTAAAGAAGGGTATAAAACCATATACTTTATACTGATACTTCTTGATGGAATTGCATATTACTTTTATATAAAGACGAACACATTTTTATACTTTCAATTCCACTATATTAACACTTTATACTAATTATTTATTTGATATTTAACCTATTTTCTAATAATTTGAGTATGGATAATTTAATTTTATATAATAAATTGACATTATTAATATTAAAATTGACATCTCTGTATAACATTAGTGTGTGATAATTTTTTCCAATGTACCGAAAATATTTTGATTTGAGATTGATTAATTTTATTTAATTTTAACTACCTGACGATGGTGTACGAAACCGGTCGTGTTTAAATAAATAAAACATTAAAAAGTGTTAATATAGTGGAATTGAAAGTATAAAAATGTGTTTGTCTTTATATAAAAGGTATAAAACCAATTAGAATTTTTAGGTCCTTTTTTATAATACATCAATAATATATCAAAAAAATCAATTCCTTTCTGGAAGGATTTCAGGTTTAATTAATTTAAATACGTAAACTGAATAGCATTGATCAAATAGTCATCTCAGCGGAATCTTGGCTACACAACAGCTATCTGACTAAAGCCGGAGTGATGTAAGCTATCCCTCAGCGGCCACAAATCCCACTGGATTGGGGCTATTTTACACATGACCTATATCTGGTACCTGGTATCTATACTAATATTAAAAAGCTGAAGAGTTTGTTTGTGTTGTATATTAGGGCAACACTGAGTTCCCGCGTTTTTAGTATTAGTGTCAACTGTCAGATAGAAAATAGAAAAATATACGTTTGGAGTGTTGGAGTTAATAGTTTTATTTATAATTCTGAGTTACTTCCAATACATAAAAGTTGGCGACGAGGATGGGATAATGGCGCTTATAGGTAACATCGAACAATTCGATCCGGAGAAGCAAGAATTCGCAGATTATTGTGAAAGGATGGAACAGTTCCTCATGGTAAATGAAATATCAGAGGCGAGGAAAGTACCAATGGTAATAACATTAATGGGGCCTAATACATATAATATACTGAAGAACCTCGTATCACCGGATAAACCATCAACAAAATCGTATAAAGAAATAATGGAAATTCTAACCAACCATTTTGGGGTGAGGAAGTCTGCAATAGCGGGAAGATATGAGTTTTACATGACGAAACAAAAAGAAGGACAAAAGATTAATGATTTCGTGGTGGAGATAAAAAAAAGAGCTGCTTTGTGCAATTTTGGGACTTTTCTTAATGATGCACTGAGGGACAGATTAGTCTGTGGGGTTGCCAAAGAGCAGTTAACGAGAAAACTTTTAATCATGGGGGATGATCTTAAATTTGAAGAAGCAATAAATGTAGCCATTGCCTTTGAAAGTGCTGAGAGTGAATTAAAGAGGATGCAACCAGACTCAGACACTGCTATTCAGGCCATTAAAAAATTTAACCAATATTCTAAACAAAGACCTCTTCAAATAAGGAGCCAGGAACATCAAAGTGGGCGCCGTGCACACAGCATTAGTGAGTGCACACGTTGTGGTGGCAATCATCCTGCAGACAAATGTTTTAAAAAGACATGGATTTGTTATAACTGCAAGCGTCAAGGACACATTGCAAAGAAGTGCTATTTTAAATCTGGGAGTGGGCAAAAGGTGAGACAACTTGATGAAGAAGTACAGGATCAGTATGATGAAAATAAGGAAGAAGAGGTGGTGCTGGGAAGTATTATGCAAATATTAGGAGAAGAGGAAGCAGCTTGGGTGCCGTTGTGACTAAAAGGTGGAAAGTCTTTGAAAATGCAAGTGGACACTGGTGCATGTAAGTCAGTTATACATAAAAAAGACTATGATAAGTATTTCTCTAAATGTAAAGTAAGACAATGTAAGCATAAGTTAAAATCAGTTTCTGGTGAATATTTAAAAGTTTTTGGTTCTATTAAGGTAGAGGTAGGTAACCTCAGGAAAACTTTGTATTTAGTTATTATTGAATGTGAAAAGTATTTTGAACCTTTAATTGGCAGGAACTGGTTAAGAGTATTATTTCCAAAATGGCAAAAGTGTTTTGAATTAAAATCAATAATGTCTGAGAGTTCTGAGGCAAAAGAATGTATCAATACTATAATAAAAAAGTACAAAAGAGTTTTTGAAAAAGACAGGTCATCTCACATATTGAATTTAAAAGCTAATCTTAAACTTAAGCCAGGCGCAGTACCTATTTTTCATAAAGCATATACTATTCCATATTCAAAAAAAGAAGAAGTGGAGAAAGAATTGTTAAGTCTAGAGAAAGCCGGGGTTATAGAACGGGTGAGACATAGTACATGGGCTAGCCCCATTGTGTTATCACAGCGAAGTGACAAAAAAATGCGAGTTTGTGTTGATTACAAGGTATCTCTAAACAAAGTTTTAGATACTGAACATTACCCATTGCCTATTCCAGAAGATATTTTCACTGAAATGGCTGGTGGAAGTGTATTCTGTGTACTGGATTTAACAGGTGCATATCAACAATTGCTATTAGAAGAATCATCTCGGGAGTATATGACCATTAATACACATTTAGGATTGTTCAGGCCAACACGGTTACAGTTTGGGGTATCTAGTGGACCTTCTGTATTTCAATGTGCAATGGATCAAATTTTAAATGGATTAAAAAATGTTAAATGCTTTATTGATGATGTAGTAGTAAAGGGTACTAGTGTTACTGATTGTTATGAACATTTGTGTAAAGTTCTAGAACGTTTGCAATTGTATAATGTAAAGGTTAATTTGGACAAATGTCAATTTTTCTGTAGAGAGATTAAATTTCTAGGACATGCTATATGTAAAGATGGTATAAAACCACTACCTGAAAAAGTAGAAGCTATTATTAAAGCCCCAGCACCCACAAACATAACACAATTGCAAGCCTTTCTAGGCCTTTTGAACTATTATTGTAAATTTTTACCAAGATTATCAGAATGTTTAAAACCCTTACATAACTTATTGAAAAATAATACTCCATTTGTATGGTCAGAAGGTTGTGAAAAAGCGTTTCAAGAATGTAAACAGGCATTGTTAAAAAATCAGTTATTAGTACATTATGACTGTAAGAAAGAGTTATATTTAACTACAGATGCAAGTGACTATGGGGTAGGGGCTGTTTTAAGTCATAAAATTGATGGAGAGCCAATTAGTTTTGCGTCAGGTTCATTAAATAATGCACAAAAGAATTATTCTCAAGTAGAAAAAGAAGCATTGGCAATAATATTTGCAGTTAAAAAGTTTCACAAGTACTTATATGGTAGAAAGTTTATTCTAGTTAGTGATCATCAACCTTTAAAATTTATATTTGATCCTCTTAAAAGAATTCCAGTAACAGCAAATGCTAGGCTCCAAAGATGGGCATTATTATTATCAGGTTATAATTATGAAATTGTGTATCGAAAAGGAACATTATTAGGAAACGCAGATGCATTGTCTAGGTTGCCATTGCCTGACATTGCAGAGGAAACAGACAAAATAAATTATTTAAATTTTACAGAAAATTATCCCTTGAATTTTAAAGACATTGCAGAAAATACTAGGAAAGATCCTGTTTTGAGTAGAGTTTATGAATATGTTACTACAGGATGGCCAAAAAGTCTAGGACAAGAGGAGTTAAAACCTTATTTTTTAAAAAGAGCTGAGTTAACTGTTGAGCGAAAATGTATATTATGGGGTAGCAGGGTTATTATACCGTTGAAATTGAGGAATTTAGTATTAACATCATTTCATGAATCACATCAAGGAGTAGTACAGTCAAAAATGCTAATTAGAGAATTTTGCTGGTGGCCTAATTTAGGTCAAGATATAGAGAATTTAGTAGCTAATTGTAGTATTTGTCAATCCACAAGAGATTTTAGAAATACATGTTCATTAGTACCTTGGAAAAAGTGTGATATAAATTTTGAAAGAGTGCATATTGATTTTTTTTATATTAATTCAATAACCTATTTACTTTTAATTGATTCATGCTCTAAATGGTTGGATGTACATATCATGCAAAGTACTACTTCAACACATGTGATTGAAAAATTATGTAAAACATTTGCTTTTATTGGGGTACCAGCAAATCTAGTTAGTGATAACGGCCCACCTTTTAATGCAACTGAATTCATAAACTTTTTAAGGGCAAATGGATGTGAGGCTATTAAAACGCCACCTTATCACCCTCAGTCAAATGGCCTGGCTGAGAGAGCCGTACAAACTATAAAAAATTGTTTACTTCGATTAAAAAATGAAAACCCTAATTTAAGTAATGAAATTTTATTACAAAAGTTTCTATTCACTTATAGGAACACGCCAAATTCTACTGGTCAGTCACCAAACGAAATCTTGTTCAAACAAAAGCCCCGAACAAAGTTTCATTTGATGAAACCACATAATAGTATATCAAGAGAAATGTGTAAAAATATAGCTAAACAAATAAAGGAATATAAGGAAGGGGACAGGGTATGGTGTAAAGAATTGAATAAGGGAAAAGGATGGGTTAAAGGTGAAATTGTAAAAAAAATTAGTATGGTAACCTACATTGTAAATATTGGTGGGGTTTACAAATATTATCATGCTTCTTCATTGAAACTCTGTCAAGATACAAAAGATGTTAATATGAGAGATTATTTCAATGTATGTTTACCCCAACAGGCACAGGAGAGTCCAGTTTCAGAGCCTTTAGTTCAGATCCCAACGGAAGGAATAGATAGTAGTAATGAAGAAGAAGGGAGGAAGGAAAATTCTGATAATAATTTAAGGGATCAAAATCTTAGAACAGAGCCTACTGTTGAAGTTTCTGAGGGATTAAGGGACTCAAGGGAAACTGAGGGTCTGGAAGTGGGATCTCCTTTACCTACCTTACGTAGGTCTACAAGATTAAGAAAGGTTCCTAATCGTTTAGATTTATAAATATGTTAATTGCTTCACTTGTTTTAATTATATTAGTGTGGTATTTAGTTACAGGAGAATTCTTAGATTTAGTTATTAGAGTAAGTCTTTATTTTTAAAAAGGGGACGAATGTTGTATATTAGGGCAACACTGAGTTCCCGCGTTTTTAGTATTAGTGTCAACTGTCAGATAGAAAATAGAAAAATATACGTTTGGAGTGTTGGAGTTAATAGTTTTATTTATAATTCTGAGTTACTTCCAATACATAAAAGTTTGTTTGTTTGATTGATTGAACGCGCTAATCTCAGAAACTACTGGTCCGATTTGAAAAATTATTTTAGTGTTAGATACCCCATTTACCGAGGAAGGCTATAGGCTATATATCATCCCGATATTCCCATGGGAGCGAAGCCCTAGTGCGCAGCTATTAAATAAATAAAATAAAATAAACTACTCTATTAGCATATAATTGACAGATTGTATTGTGACTTCTTGGTGGAAGTACATTTTAAGTATTGAATTACAGACTTTTTTACACTATTTCCACTATTTATTTGAGAATTCATCATCACTACCTGATAAATATTTAATTCTCGAAACCGGTTGTAATTAAATAAAGTTTTAAAATAAATAGTGGAAATAGTGTAAAAAAGTCTTTAATTCAATACTCTATTAGCGTAGAAGAGATGTTAGCTATTCCTCACAAATCTCACTAAATGGATTTGGCTTTAAAAATCTAAGGCGCCTAATGTAAAGATAAGAAACGAGATTACATGTCGTCGCAGAATAGATACTAAGCTCAGGCTATTATTAGTCTAGGTTATAACATGCTTTACATGTTACTACAACTAGCTTTTGCTCTGAAGTTTCACTCGAATTGCTTTTTTTAATTGACAGAAAAAGTATATAGAATACTTTTTCGGTCAATTCTAAATAATTTCCAGCTAATATTTGTTAAGAAATATACGAAATAAATCTATATACGAAATAATATCTATATACGAAATCTCAACACAATCTGTTTTGGATTTGAGGCGTGATTGACATCCAAACATCCAGATATACACATTTAAAATATTAGTAGCAAGTAAGAAGGAACTTTAACCACGTATCCTGTTTGAGTTGAAATTTAGATAGAATTTTGGAATTGTGACATTACGCGGCTAATGCATGATTTCACTTGCGTAGCTTCTTACCCCGTGGCAACTCCGGGATAAAAAGTAGCCTTTATATTATTCAGAACTCTTACCTATATGTATACCAAGTTTCATCATAATCGGTTCAATAGTTTATGCGTGAAAGAGTAACAAACATACACACATGAATACTGACATACATTCTCATAAACTTTCGCACTTATAATATTAATAGGATAAATGACACACCGATGGAATTTGAAAACCGAATCTCTAATCGTTGTCTTATCTTTCACTAAACCCCATGAAACTTAGTTAGACACTGATCAAATAGTTCGTCTTAAAACGTTGGCTAAACAGCAGCTATCAGGCCAAAGCCGGGGAGTAATGTTAGCCATCCCTCAGCGACCACAAATCCAGCTAGATGGGTTGTGTTACATGTATACCATTTTTCTTAGCTTATTTGACGGAAGCTGGATTAAAATCGCTATAACGTTTTAAATTCTCAAGAATTTTGGAAGTCTGCAATTTAGATATTCTGACGTAACAATACGGAGAAGAATTCGAGGAAAAAGAGAGAAATATAACAAAGGATTGGGGAATTATACTCCAATCCTTTGTTATATTTTTATGATTGAATTTTTATATTGCACATATAAAATTGGCTAATACAATTTGTAGAAAAGAAAGGTATATATTATAGAGAATAGTGCAGGGTTGGCCAACCAGTCAATCGCCATCGATCGATCTAGTCGATCGTGGTAAGGAAAAATACAAATACGTAAAACACAATGTTTAACGTAATTACCAACTACTGCACGCATCATTTTGTATAATTTTTCAGGCGCCGTACTGTCACTTTATTAACCTGTCTTCTACACTTCAGAGTAGGTAAAGCTCTCTTTTAAATTTTGGCGTCAGTGAAAAATCAATCTTGGGTCTAAACAAGTTGGACACCCCTAGTAAATGGTTTTCCCCATGTAAATAAAATGGGTTGAAGTTAGTTCATAATACGTATAGAAAAATTTTATAGGTTCGCTTTACTGCCATGCCATAATGTGCGTCATTCCATGGTTTTGAATTTTCACTACTTTCGGCAGTATGCCAGCGCGTTTTGTCTTTATTCCAAAACTTTTACGCCCGTCAACATAGCGAATACATCTTGTTATAAAAACGACCTATCACATCAATCAATTATCATACATTTCGGCGTATCATCTTGCTCCAACGTTAGCTAATTCATTGCAGTTTTATCATCCATTGCTGGTTACCCACTAAGTGGAAGAATGAGAGTTTACACAAAAGGAGCAATGTATGGTAAGTAATAGCAATGTATCACAAGATTTCGTCCCCGTAGTTGTACCCTTATTCGTGAGTGATGATCCCTATCACTCAGCGAGTTTAAATCCTTGGAAAGGATTCGCGGAACACGGAATCGAATATATTTGTCACGGTTTAGAAAGAGATCATGATGTTTTCGTTTTTCTATAAAGGAATTTGTTAGATTTGTTTTGTATAATAAATATATTTTTATCAATGTTATGTAATATTTATGAGGCTGATATTTTAAATATTAATAAATACATTAATATTCCTGGACATTAACACAACGCCATCTAGTCCCAAAATAAGCAAAACTTGTACTATGGAAACAAGATAACTGATACTTAAACATACTCGTACATACTATAGATAAATTAACACCCAGACAGTAGAAAATTACAATGCTCATCACATCATAAATTTCTACTCGTGGGTATCGAACTCACACCCTACGGCGCAATAGACCATTGCTGTATCCTCTACGTAAATACAAGTAACCAGTATTTATTAAGTTTTACTACTACGGGTGGTTAGTTGTATTTATTAAGTTTTACAAAATATCAAAAAAGCAAATGCATTTTAATATGTGGACGCATAGTATTATACTGCACGAATAATAGAAGAGAAAGAGAACGTTAGAATTATGAAATGAAATGCTTTATTTACCACCACATTAGTATGTAAAAGGACATTTTTTTAACTACTACTACTTAATACTGCATGAAGTTATTACATAGGGGACAAAGAAAAAAATATCGATATCTTCCCATTATTAAGTTGTTTTACGGAGTGGTAATAACTTTTTGAGGATTTCTAAAATTAAAGAATTTATAATAAACGCGTTTTGTAAATAATAAATAAATTACAGCCGCGTTTCTATTCAGCTTGTTTAAGATATTTAATTAAACGCGAAAATATTTGCGCTTCAAGAAAGCAATCACCTTGATAGTAAATTACGAATGCCGGCCATTAAACTTACAATTACTTATAAACGGCTTCTTTTAATTACATAGAAAAAATAAAATACTAGATCAGACCTGCGGCTTCACCTGTGTATAACGGAATACTAGATAACAAATAGCCGATTGGCGCATTGAATATAATAATGACTTTTGCGCCGGAGGTTAGAATAGAATAGAAATTCTTTATTGTACTTAAAAATACATATTTTATAGTTAAATACAATATATATAAGTACATACACATATAAATACATACATACTTAAATAAATATATTCATACAAAGCTTAAGTTATCAGAGAGTTGGAAGGTAAGAGGAAACATGAGGTACAAGAATATATATAGAAAAGAAAGAATTTTTAAAAAAGAAGTTGTGGGTTCGATCCTCACGGGTGGAAAATTATGTGCTGAAGTTTGTTATTTTCTACCGCCTGGGTATCATTTATCTTATATAATATTTTATATTCATATAATATAGCAGGCTTTAGCCCAGCAATGGGACACTTCAGGCTCAAAATAAATTAAAATAAATATGAAATTTATGTTCAAGGTTTTTATGGAATTTCTTTATCTGTTTCTTTAGTTGCACCATCTACTCTCTTTCTACACAGCTTTCCTCTACTTCACGGTTGTCTGGAAGGGAAAGCTTACATAGTACAGGCTTTGCTTAGTTTGAGGCTAGGTAGCGTTGTGTTAAATTTCTAAGAATATTTACCGATTACCGATTTTGAAAATTCTTTTTGCTTTCGAAAGAGTACTTAGTCAGTGTTGTCCCATAGAAATATGGTTGAAGTCTGATCATCCATGTAGAGGATATTCCAGGGAATTCCCCGAAAATCAACAGAATAAGCTCTGCGGATTAGGTTTATTGATGTATATACCAATTAAACTCTAACTCCGAGACTGAATTGTAACTAGATGAAGTGATTACCCTTCACAGGTCACTAAAAAGAATAACATTATAACTTTTCGCCAAAAAATAGAACCGACTTCCTTACTCTAAAAAGTAGAAAATAATTTTTATTTTATTTTGCTGAAATCTATACACAGTCGGTGCACACCGACTTTTCGTAGATTTCAACAAAATAAAATAAAGGAGACGGTTTTATTTTCTGTTGAAAAGTTATTTATTAATATTGACTTGACTGCTACGATGCCAAACTTACCTACATTATTAATATTCTTGCTCTCAATTAATTATAATCTCGACCCATAAAAATAACTGGCGAAGATATTTTTTCGTACTTTTTAATAATTATGAGATATCCAGGTCATGTTATTAAGGGCATGGCTTTCAAATGTCAGATATTGTAAAAATATTTTATTGATTTTCAATAGCTAGTGGTAGTAACATTTTTTCCAGTCACTGAAATGTTAATGTCATGAATATAGAGTATTATTAGTATAATACAGTGGTGCCATCTTTATAATAGATTTTATGTCACATTTAGTCATGAGTGCTTAAATTAAATGCATTTCATTGTCATGAACCACAAAAGGAAATGTTGATATCTATACAGATACGCTAGATTAGTTGTAAAGCTGCCTATAATTAAATAAATAAATCATTAATTTCTCTTTACACAAAGGTAGGTAATATAGAGTATCATTGTTGTCGTACTACCTATATCAAGAGACTGGTGCTTGAACTACACTCGCGAGCAGACGAATCGACTCACCCATACAAAATATGCAAAAAGCGTGTTTTTATTACAATAATTAAAAAAAGGATATAAAGTGTATATTTTTATTAAAGCCTATACTTTTATCTTTAAATTAACGCATTTATGATTTTAATCCAATCACCACTTTTGAAAATATCATGGTATGAACGTAAGTGCGTAAAATTTACTCCTTGCAGTACTAAGGAGTTTCGATATGAAAACCCTTTTAAAAGCCCCCGTAAGCAACGCACGCTTTCCAGTTGTTTTTCTGAAGTTGACCTGAACAAATTTTCGCAACATACGATTCAGCGTCACCATGGGTACGAGTCCAGATGAAGTCGCCCAAGTTGTCCTTTTGGTACAACAGGGCATTAGCCAACGAGAAGTCACTCGTCAACTCGATCTGTCCCAATCTGCTGTATCCAGAGTATACAGAAGGTATCTAGAGACAAATTCTTACTGTAGGAGGCCAGATAACAGTCGGCGGCAGCGTACTTCTGAGAGAGATGACCGTTCTATCGTCTCAACAAGTCTTAGAAATCGTCATCTCACCAGTGTTGCTATGCAGCAACGGCTGAGAGAGGTTCGAGGAGTCGCAGTAAGTCAATGGACGGTAAGAAGACGGCTACAAAAATCTAACCTGACACCAAAACGGCCTGCCAGAGGCCCAAAATTGATCACAGTTCACCGACAAGCTCGCCTTGCGTTTGCTCACGAACACATCGGTTGGACGGCTGAACAATGGTGATCGGTACTGTTCACTGAAGAGTGCAGAGTGTGTCTGAATAGTAACGATAGAAGAGCACGAGTCTAACGGCGTCCAGGCGAACGATTTTCGCAATGTTATTTCGCAGAAACAGTGCCCTATGGCGGTGGTTCGTGTATGATGTGGGCGGGCATTTCGGTGGAAGGAAAAACATCTCTCGTTTTCATCCCTGGTGGAGGCCCAGGAGGAGGTCTGTCTGCAGACCGATATGTGGAAGACGTACTCCTTGATCACATCTTTCCTTATGAAGGCTTTATAGGAGATAACTTCATTCTAACGCACGATAAAGCCCATTGCCATACAGCGCGAATCACTCGTCAGTTTCTGAACGGAGTTGGTATTAAGAGAATGGACTGGCCGCCGCTCACCCCGGATCTCAATCGTATTGAACACGTATGGGACGAGTTAAAACGCAGTGTCCAGACCAAAAATCCAGCGCCTGGAGGCATTATAGAGCTAAAAACAGCACTCGAAGAGGAGGGGGAAGCTCTCCCTCAAGATCTGGTTTTAAGGGTTATCAGGTCGATGAGGAAACGTCTTAGAGCTGTTATTAAGGCCAGGGGTGGCAACACTAAATATTGATTTAATAATTTTTTCGTAACATTTTGTTTTCATTTAATTTTCATTGTCCTTTGTGTTTTTTCACTAATTCAATTTTTGTTACTTTTTGATTCGAGTTCAATTAAATTAAAAAGTAATACACAGATTTTTGATATTATGATATCATTCTAAAGTTTATGAAATAAGCTTTAAAAAAATATATATATACATAATATTTTTATTTTTGTTTAAAATATAATAAACCATTTATAAAATTTGAATTGTTGAGTCGATTCATTTGCTCGCGACTGTAGGTTTAGAGACCTGTGTTACAAGTCACCAGGGCTCCCGGCTACTTCACGGATACATAAGAAGATAACAAAAGAATTATAAATAATAAATATTCCTGGACATTTAACACAACGCTATCTAGTCCCAAACTAAGCAAAGCTTGTACTATGGAAACTAAATAACTGATAGACATACTTAAACACATATTTTTTTGTAAATACATACATACTATAGATAAATTGACACCCAGACAGTAGAAAACTACAATGTTCATCACATCATAATTTTCTGCTCGTGGGAATTGAACCCACGCCCTCCGGCGCAATAGACCGTTGCTGAACCACTGCGCCAATCGTTGTAAAGCTACAACTCACTGAATACTATTAAATTTACGTTTATTTATCCATCCATTCACACAAAATGTATGTCTCTTAAATCCCAAGCAAAATAGTCCCGAAAGTTGGGCCTATTCGGAACGTGAGTGGCAATCTACACGACAATACGGCGCTTGAGAGCAAATTTCCTCGAGTACCCTCCAGATGCAAGATGTAATGCAGTTATTTTGAATAAACCAGTTCCGCTTTGAATGTTCAAGATTACAGGTCAGTGAGTAATTGCCTGTGAAATAAGCGATGGTTTTATTTTCTTTATATTTCTTTCGTTCTTTTCTTCTAAACACGTGTAACGTTACTGATAATACACACACAGTACACACACACAGTACACACGCACAGTAAGGTTTGAAGGCCCGTAATATTTGCGATGATTATTGATTACTATTAGTTTAAAGGTGAATATATATATGCTAAAAAATTGTAAAGAAGTCCCGTGTCTCCTATGATCAAACTGATCATCTTCAGCAATAAAAGAGTGAAAACCGAGCATTGCACGATTAGGCCAAGCTCGGACCGATGTAATTACCACCACCAGTAGAAGATGGATGGATGGATGAAGGAGGCGTGAAGCAGTATTGCACTTCACACACAGTGTGTCGTACGGTGAGCGGGTGCCATGAGACTTGTATTCCCATCACATCCTGTTCTACTCCTCCTAAATTTCTCATCATTAATCCTCTCCTAATCAATTCCCCTTGCTTTAAGACAGCAAGGCATCTGCGACACTTTGCTGTTGTAGATGTTCATGGGCTGCGGTAAGACTTAACATCAGGTGAACCGCATGCTTGTCCGCTGTTACAATAAAAAAACCTAAAGACCATTCTTTAGTTACATCACATTAGCCTTTCCCAAAATTTATAACTATACATTAATATCACTACTGATATTTCATTAAAGATTTATCTCTGCCTATTTATCAAACTTTTCACAACAAATACTATTTCGCATGATTTGGTCAAAGGATCTAGTTCACGTTTGAAAGTTAAAGAATCCTTTTAGCGCGAATATCCTTAACAAAAGCCATTACATTTGTAAGAGAATTTAAAAGAAATTTCATCGTCGACTGGACAAATTCCCGACAAATTAATTAGAACGAGGCCCGCGGGTTTATTTTTCCCTAGTATATTTTATCATAATTTTTCTTATGAATTCAAGTTTCGGATGATGAAATGGGAACAAAATATTTTTATACACAAATTGTATTGAGGCGATTTCGTCGTGACTTTTATCGTGGTTTGTTTTTCCTATTTATTGATTGTTTTTGAAAACATTTTTATTTATAAAAAGACATGCATAATTATAGATGATAAAATATTGTGTATATTATATATTATAATTGTATATACTTTATTATATATAACATGCTTATCTTCGAAACTATGGGACGGATTTGAAAAATTGAGTTCATAATGAACTAGGCTAGATAACCTAGATAGTTACCTAGAATTACGTTACACAGTAACCGTCCAGTAATTACAGTAAGTTCACCTTTAATAGTTGCGTTTGATCATTTAATAGTTGCTTACACCCTTTTTTTCGAGGGGAAATGCCTTCGCATACCCGGCCGTCTGGGGAAACGACGGGGCTATTTCGGTCTTGCACCGACTAAAACCCCTCGATGATCATTCACGAACCTTGTGGGGGGCTCACGGGCACGCCGTAGAAGTTGCTTACACCCTACCTTAAGTAACAGTTTAGACAACGTTTAGGGTGTCAATATACAAGCATTTACAGAATTACAGGTATCTCAAATTCCGAGATTCTTATCTAATTTGAACTTAAATTAATACTAGTAAATGAAATATTTATTTGTTCTATGCTCAATCATTTTCCTATCAGAATTTATATACGAGAATCAGGTATTTCGCAATAAAAGTGATGAAGCACACAATATTGAAAACCTACAAATGTTCCGACGTGTTCCATTGTGTTGTAAACTATATTGTGTTTACTCTGTTCGAATGCTTGTTAAAACTTTCCTAGATTGTATGAAACAAAATTATCTTTCAAGTTACCGACAATTTTATTTTCAAACTAAAGATATGACATATCGTAAACAGAATGTTCCATTAAATTCGGGGTTTTAGGATTAATAAGAGTATTAAATGACCTTATCCAGTTAATAATCAGGATGATTTTTATCTCTCTGCGCTACCTAGTACAGTCACTACACTACCAAAGGTTAACTGGTAGAAAATGCCATTTAGGCATTAAATTTATGTTTATTTGATTATGTTGAGTATGTTGATTATGTTGGTTATGTTTTAAAGGAACAATATTTTTTTTTATCTATCTATAATCTATCTGTATATAAAACTTCATCAAAATCCATTTTATAGTTACAACGTGAGCGATATACAAACATCTTAACATCCAAAAGATCGCATTTATAATATATACTGGTAGGATTTTTATTTTAAATGCTTATAATATGTTTATAGTCATTCTATATAGAGAACATAAGAATGTTCACTATAAAGAATGTCTGTCAAAACGACAGGCTTTTGCAATACAGGCACATTTTGCAATAAAAGTGATATATTGAAAACCTACAAATGTTCCGACGTGTTCCATTGTGTTGTCAACTATATTGTTTTTACTCTCTGTACGAATGCTTGTTAAAACGTCCCTAAAAACATTCCCTTTCAAAAGTTACCGAAAAATCATTTACAGTTGCAATTCGAATACATTTTGACTAACCTCTTGCCCGTTACTTAGTCCGAGTGGTAATTGACTTTCCCATTTTCCCCAATCTATAACCTCTTTATCGCGATATACGAAAACCTATATCCTTTTTCATGTTCAAATTTATTTACTCATTAAAATCGCTTTTGTAGTTTAGTTGTGTGAATGTAATACACATACAATCACTTAGCAGGACATCTTTAATTGTACAGATTTTTATGAATAAAAATTTATTTCAAATCGGTGACATTAACAGATTAAATGCCTTAAACGAGTTCTGTTCTAAAAGTGCTATATAGTCAATTCATTTTAATTTTTTCATTCATTTCAATGTCTATAGTATGTATGTATTTACAAAAAAAATAGTCCAGTAGTTTTTGAGCCTATTCATTACAAACAAACGAACAAAGTTTTCCTCGTTATTATATTAGTGTAGACAATGATTTTTTTTTATGTTACAGCAGGCAAGTGCACATGTGTGTTTTTATGAAATCTTTTCGCTTCTCGTAAATTCAATGTCAACATAATTTTGTTCTTCACGCGTCTGGCCTAACGCTAAAAGTTTATAAAAACTAAACTTCAAAAACTGTTATTTATAAAAACTAAGTTAACTAGGTGTTCGTCTGAAAACTAGTTTTAAATCCTCTAAGTGTTTGTGTATAGTCTCGGTCTTATAACTTGTCTTAAGTTGTAACATTGTTTAGTTGTTGTGCGCATAAAAATTATTTTATTTATTCTTCACTAGCGATTTCACTCGCGCCGTGGGATTTCCGAGATTAAAAGTATCCTAAGTCATTTTCCTGGTCCTAAGCTCTCTCTACGAATTTTCTGCGGAATCGATCTAGCAGATCTCGAGTTATAAATATTGTAACCCGTCTTTGTGTTATCGATTTGAAATGTATGTAATATTTGTATTTGTGAATAATTTCTAGTATGGATCCTGTTGTCTGAATTAAAGTGATTTTATTTTTTTATTTTTATATCTTAATACATATAAGTTACGTGTCACAGTGTTTGTCCGCGATGGACTTCTAAACTACTTAACCGATTTTAACAAAATTTTACACACCGTGTGCAGGTTGATCCAACCTGAAATATAGGATAGTAGTCCACGCGTGCGAAGCCGCGGAAAGCAATATAAGTTTATGACAAAAAATAATAATTAATGCAAATTTATTATTATTTTTATAATATATGCGCAGCTGACAAATTTAGTTACATTAGCCATTAGTAAACTGATCCACAACCTAGCTTAGCAAAATATAACTATCATAGAAATCCCAGATATACCTTCTAAATAAACTAAAACATATATCACAACGTCCAATTTGGCGGGAAATGGATCTTTGTTTACTGGGTTTTTCTAAAGTCTGCATTAAAACTTGTAAAATTGGGAATAGTGTAAGAGCTTTGAAGGTAACCGAAGTGAGTGCTACAGAAGGTAGCAGAATAGAACAAACTTTTAGGAAATCGGTTCTATGTTTTGGCAAAGTGTCATTATTTTCCATTTTCAGTGACCTGTGAAGGATTATTGCATCAGGGCTAGTCACAATTCAGTCTCAGACTTAGAGCCCTTGCCTATTTGTTTACTAAATTTCAACATAATTGGTTCAGTAGTGATCCAAAACCTGGCTTATCAAGAAAAATATAACTATCATAGAAATTCCGGGGATAGCTAAATAAATCGAAACAAACCCACATCAAAACGTTGGAATTAGCAAAGCATCCGCAACTATAACTGCTGGCATCATGTCCGCTAACACCTTGCCGCCCCTCGTCAGGCACAACGCGATATATCACGACGTCCAATTTGGCGAGAAATGGATCTTTGTTTACTGAGTTTTTTTAAAGTTTACTGACTAAATTAAAACTTGGTATGGTAGAAATGGTGGAAAGAGCTTCGTAACTTACGAAAATGGGAGCTACAGAAGGTAGCAGAATAGAACAAACTTTTAGGAAATCGGTTCTATGTTTAGGCAAAGTGTTATTATTTTTCCATTTTTAGTGACCTGTGAAGGATTATCGCATCGAAACTAATCACAATTCAATCCCAGAGTTAGATCCCTCACCTATTTGTTTATCAAATTTCATCAACATCGGTTCTGTAGTGATCCACAACCTGACTTATCAAGCAAAATACTACGAAACAAACCCACATCAAAACGTTGGAATTAGTAAAGCATCCGCAACTATAACTGGCATCATGTCCGCTAACACCTTGCCGCCCCTCGTCAGCCACAACGCGATATATCACAACGTCGTCCAATTTGGCGGGAAATGGATCTTTGTTTATTGAGTTTTTCTAAAGTTTGCCGAATAGATTCAAACTTGGTATGGTAGAAATGGTGGAAAGAGCTTCGTGGCTTACGAAAATGGGAGCTACAGAAGGTAGCAGAATAGAACAAACTTTTAGGAAATCGGTTCTATTTTCTGACAAAAATTTTTAATTTTTTCATTTTTAGTGACCTGTGAAAGATTATCGCATCAGAGCTAGTCACAATTCAGTCTCAGAGTTAGGTCCCTCACCTATTTGTTTATCAAATTTCATCATCATCGGTTCAGTAGTGATCCACAAACTGACTTATCAAGCAAAATACTAAGAAACAAACCCACATCAAAACGTTGCAATTAGTAAAGCATCCGCAACTATAACTGCTGGCATCATGTCCGCTAACACCTTGCCGCCCCTCGTCAGGCACAATGCGATATATCACAACAACGTCCAATTTGGCGGGAAATGGATCTTTGTTTACTGTGTTTTTGTAAAGTTTACCGACTAGATCAAAACTTGTAAAATCGGGAATGGTAAGAGCTTCGTAGAAAGTGGGAGCTGCAGAAGGTAGCAGAATAGAACAAACTTTTAGGAAATCGGTTCTATGTTTTGGCAAAGTGTCATTATTTTCCATTTTCAGTGACCTGTGAAGGATTATTGCATCAGGGCTAATCACAATTCAGTCCCAGACTTAGAGCCCTTGCCTATTTGTTTACTAAATTTCAACATAATTGGTTCAGTAGTGATCCAAAACCTGGCTTATCAAGCAAAATAACTATCAAGGAAATCCCGGATATACCTTCTAAATAAACCCAAACAAACCCACATCAAAACGTTGGAATTAGTAAAGCATCCGCAACTATAAATGCTGGCATCATGTCCGCTAACATCTTGCCGCCCCTCGTCAGGCACAACGCGATATATCACAACGTCCAATTTGGCGGGAAATGGATCTTTGTTTACTGAGTTTTTATAAAGTTTACCGACTGGATTAGAACGTATGGCAGAAATGGTACAAAGAGCTTCGAAGGTAACGAAAGTGGGAGCTGCTGAAGGTAGCAGAATAGAACAAAACGTAGAATTTACAAATAGGAGTACACTGAACGCTCTACACATCGAACGTACTTAATTATCTTAATAATAAGTTTTTGAGGAAAAATAGAGTCGACTCCCTCACACCATTTTTTTTTATCTATTCAAACACCTGTGATTTTCAATTTAGAAAGATTTTGCACTGACTTTCAATAAATTTCAATATTTTTGGGACCACACGAAGAAATGCGGTAACAAACATAAAAAATATACGGTTGATTTGAGAATCTCCTCCTTTTTAAACTCGTTTAAAAAATGCCAAAATTTAGACGTTATAACTTCAATCGTGAGAGGTCGCTTTAATTCGTAACTAAAGCCTCTACACATCAACAGACTAAAGAAATGTTTGTCTCCTGCAGTCTAAGTAGTAAATGTTCGTGTTATACGTCATAATTTTAGTCAATACATTTATACAATAATTCGTGTCTAATGTTTACCGATCTGAAATGGTGTTACTCTACCGAAGAAACCACCAACTAGTTTAAACCAACAAACGCTCTTACCACTTCATATCATCTATTGCAAGAATAAAAGCGAAGTATTGTTCTTATTTAGTGTATCTGTTCCCAATCTGTGGAGCGTAAAGCGCAAAATGCATTGAATACCAAATGCTTGCTCATTACACATTCAAATATCAGTCTCAAATAGCGGCGATATCGGAGTTTGTTTGACGTGGCGGTAACACATTGCATTATGTATCTTGCGCTTTGAGAACAGAGTCTATTTTTAGTTAAGTGTCTCATAAACAGATAGTTTAGTACTCAAACTTAGGAGATTGTGCAAAGTTACATGATTCTGTGGTTGTATAATAAACAACGCATTTTGCTCTACGAATTCCTCCTTCAAATGTTCGCTTGTTTTCTAATTCTTTCTCACCTACTTTATTCTATTCTCAAAGTAACGTCAGAAATTTTAAACCCCTAACGTAATTTAATATTATTTGATAACTGACATTGCAATTCCTAATTTTTAATCAATCAATAAACATTACTACACTCCAACATGGATCAAGAAAAATCGAAATACAATACGAAATTAATTTGTATAGTATTATATTATCTGTGATCTAACTAAATCATACTTTCGATGCATAAGAAGGCGCATTCCAAAATTAAGTGTTTTTTTTAATTTCATTAACTAGGCTGGAAGTTACATACACTATAAGGATCAGTCTGTTTACATGAGTTCGGAACTGGTAACAATAACATTGATATTTGATACTGTTATTTTAATTATTGATTTTCTTACAATAATGTTTAGTGATTACCATTGAAAAATTTTGAAAACATGTGACTTTGGTATGGACCCTCATAATATAAAAGATGTATAACATTTAATATAACCGTATTCCTAAGATAAAACTTCTGTTATATCCCAAAACTACAGCAAGGCAAATTAAATAAAAACTAATTCCAGTCATTTAGATAAGAAGAACTTTGCTCGCTATTATGAAGTGTCGACTCAAATATTATTTCATATCTCGGAATCCGTTTCGACTAAACTTTCAAAGATAATGACTAACCAAATTTGACGTTTTAATTTTTATTCCTCGGACATGAATAATTAAGATGAGCTATAGAAGTCATAAAAGTATATTTATAATACGTAAGCTTTAATTTTTTGATGGTCCCTTAATTCAACTTCGTATATAAATATAACATATTATAATATATATATTATAAAGTCAGCAGCTATGATAAGGACAGATAGTATTCCTTAAGTTGAAGCTTAAATTGTTTTATAGATTGAGCTCACCTGATTGGCAAAGCATTACATAATCTGATGGCTGTAACTGAAGATAATCACAGTTATTAAAGGTCATTTCACATCACTTATGATCAAATGTGTAGATAACCTGTCGATTATTGCATGTACACATTTAAACAAATAAAGATTCTATTCTTCTCGAGACTGTAAAGGTTAATATATCCCGATGGCTGTCCCAGTTCCATTAAAGTCATTGAAATTCATCCAAAATACAAAGTCGCGAATTACGAAAGTTAAATGAACCGCTTGTAACTGTCACAGAGGAGAGCGGCTGCCATTTGTTGCGAGATAAAACATTTTTGATCACTTTCGTCCTCTTTCAAATACTTTTACTCGTGAAGTACAGTTTATCTGACTGTCGTGATTTTTATCAGTTGTCGTTTTGTACGTCGTTGTCCGCGGACATAAAGACGTAGTAATAAGCCACAGCCGTAGTGAATAATTTACGTCTGACGATGTATCCGCCATCCATCGTCAATGACGTCCGTATATACGTCTGCCGATGTGTAGAGGGCCTTTGGTGTATCAAATTTAAGGCCTTGATTAATATAAACATCACAACGCGAGGTCCAGCTCGGGGCGAGCTAATAGTAAAAACAGGGGATAAAAGAAATACAAGGATAGAAAAGTTACAAAGTCATTGAAAATGCTTCGATACATCTCTATAGGGAAAGGATTGATGACGTAATTAAGGAAGAGGGACTTTCTACATATTTTAACCAAGTTGTCTTTTATGGGAATTAAATTTCCTCGGTATTCGATATGTTTTTATTCTACCACAGGCCTGTTATGGCATGAAATTAAAAATGTCCAAGTATTTTTTTTCACTGAGCGAAGCGAGGTCTCAGAGTCGAAATGGCCGAGCGAGTGTATATATGTTTATATGTTTGTATGTAAGTATTATAAAAGTGTTCGGACCATAACTGGTGTATATGCGAAGATGATTAAAATTGGTAGGGGGATTACAAGATAGGGAAATTAAATAAGCACGCTTAATACAAATATAGTGTGGTATCATATGAAATGTTTTGAATTACATCACAATGCTATATGCTATATGTCTAGCTCGAAACAAACCACTATAGATGAACTGAGGTATGGGATATTGCCTCATTATTCATTTAATCATTATTATATAATTTGTATAAACAAATCTAAGTGACGAAAGGAAAATATACAAATGCAACAGTATATGTGTTATAATATTATATGTGACCCATATTCCTGTAATGTACAAGGTGATTTGTGGACAAGCCGAAACCGCAAAAGTTAATTGCATGCGGTGTACAGCTCACATACGTAACCGCTAAGAAGGATTTTATAAACTTTTTCCGTGTTTTATGTGTAGTTCATGCTTGTATGGCGTATATAAAAAGGTTGATTGGTTTCGTTAAATATTTTATGCTCATAATTAAGACGCCCTTGTGTACAAAAAATTATATTGTTTTAAAGAGCGTATGTACGAGTATGTATGTTCATTTTTGGTGCTAGAAGAATCCGCATGTGAGGTATTGTTGGATTCCTTAGAATTGTGGTAGTAATATCTCTTAAAAAACAAAATACGAGAAATTGAGAGAATTATTATTGTATGTGTATTTAACGCGAGTACTTTCCATCTATACTGATATTATAAAGATGAAAGATTTGTTTGCTTCTATTGAATAGGCTAGGATAAAATTTTAAACGATAGTTTTATAAGATCCTTTAAAACCCCAGGAATAACATATAGTTTTTATCCCGAAAACTCTACGGGAACGGCAATCGCCGCTTGAAGTAAAAAGTATTGTATTCACTATTGTCAAAAATACAATTAAAAACGGAATTATTAATAAATCAATGTTTGGATGTGAAAGGGCGCAGACAGACGAAATATCGTAAATATGTTATGTAGCGACAGCTGGCAGATGGGACGGTATTCAGTGAAGAAATAATGACGCGTGTATGTTTGCTAATTAATAATAAGCTACAAAATGGCGTGTAAAAGTCAATATACAGGATGTTTTTTCTAACATTGGTAACGAAGTGTAATTTACAAGTCTATACTGATAACATTCTTGACATAAGACAGTTTTTAAATAGAACATCCCTATTAAATACTAGTGGCTCGCCCCAAGCTAGACCTTTGGATGTAATTTATAAATAAAGACTGTTCATTTGATACCACACATGTTTGTACTAAACTCGCCTATTTGACCATCGCTATCTTCGTAACTCCTCTACCGATATCGCTCATGTTGAAACTCAAAATTTTCTTGTGTCTATGCGATTCGTCTACAAAATCATATCAAGACCTGACTAAAGATTCTGCAGATATATCATCGGAATACATTTTTACTTACACACTATCAAAAAAACATATAGACATAAATAAATACATACTCGCCAAGCCATCTAGACTCTGAGACCCTGCTTCACTCGGTCTATTATAGATGCAACAGCAACACTTTGCCTGTTACGCTTTAACATCTATATTACTGCCCATTTTAATAGAATTGATAAAGATGCAGTTGGTCTTGATAATGAACAATGATCTATGTCACCTTATATCGCTAAAACGGGGCCTGAAAACGGGAATGAAACTTGTGGAAGGAAAATATGAAACTGTTCCACTTTATTAACATACAGAGTGGCGCTACACACACACACACAAAGAGTGGTTTATATGATACCTATAGATAGAGGAAGTCATAACGGTTCAGAAAAATATAATTTATGTTCAGTATGAGTTGAGGAGATCTTCAATATTTTTGAAAATAAAAAAAATACATCCCTTGTTTTACTTTGTTTTCGTGGCAAGGCTGCAAGTGGTCGATCTATTTTTAGAATCATACCATGGACACAGGCACTATTGACTATTAAACTATGATTTCAGAGCGGGGGCGGGGGCAAGCACACCCTGTATAAAGTGTGTAATTAAATATTAATTGTTTTATCTATATTTATATACGAAAAAGATGAGAGACAGAGAGAGGCTTGTTAATAAGTTATGTAGCGACAGCTGGACGCTGTACGTCTAGTAAATATAATGAATGAATGAATGAATGAATGAATGAAGAACACTTCAATGTACACACCGAAATAAACTATACATAAACACAATCAAAATTAGATACTAAAAGGACATGCACATATGGCGGCCTTATGGCTATTAAGCCATCTCTTCCAGGCAACCATTTAGAAATAGAGAAATAAAAATATACAAATATGACAGTAGGTGGCGTAAAAGCTAAGGAGGAGACTGTATAATTTATTCAAAATATTGAAAGTTCTTAATTAATAATGTTCTCTTATCACGTTAATGTCAGAGTAAAAAATCAATATACAGGTTGATTTAAAAAATAATATATCCACAAAACTTGATGACTCAAATTAAATGCTATACTGTAAACATAGCCTCGATAAATAATATGTATACTAATATTATACAGAGGAAAACTTTATCTCTTTGTTTGTTTGATTATAATGAAAAGGCTCAAAAAGTACACAAGAACAGATTTTAATAATTCTTTCACCATTCGAAAGCTACTACCACGAGTAACATAGGCTATAATATACAGGGTGTCCCGTAATGAGTGAAGCATCTCGTGGGGGATGATAGCTGAGCTAATAATCTATCAAAAAAACCCAATATACGTCATACGAAAATATCACTGATTTTGAGATATTGAGAATTTTGTAGTTTTTTCAAAAATGTTGACCTCGCCCAATGTTTTATATTAATGTGGCCGTTCTTATTTGTTTTTCATAATTTTTTACTCAGTTTTCTTTATGAGTTGCTTTCTTGGATACATGCATTAGATATTAATAGAAATATCAGACAACGGAAGGAAAAAAATATTTATTACAAATTTAGTGAAATAAAATAATATACCACTATAAAATAATATACCAATAATTTACACCGTGTTTTTATATATATATATATAATACACAAAAAACACGGTGAGTATCAGAGAGACGAAACGTAGTGAATAAGTTATGTGTGTGGGAGGCACGATGTGAATGAAAGTTAGGCGTGTGTACATTAACTAATTAGTAATTAGCTAAACTGTGGAGGATGTTTCATGACTATATACTTACTGAACAAGATTTGATAAAATTTTAAATATAGATAGGCTATTAGTTGGATTTGGTTATAGGCTAATCACGCGCTAAGTAGGTTTAACGCGAGCGAAGTCGCGGGCTGAAGCTAGTAGTGTCAAATATTCAGATAAAAAAATATATAGAAGGTGATTTTTAGTACAATTAAATAAACAAACTTTATATCTATAATTATAGGCAGCAAATTCTTTTGTGCGTATTTCGCTCACTTTTCCTTGCCTCTACCACAGATAATATAATACAATACTCAAGGAAATGGTCAAATTATTTTGCGACATTTGGTGAGATTATTCTTATGAGCCATTCGAAAAATACAGTCTATTGTAGAATTTATCTTTTTTCAATGTCTATATAAAGGTAAATTTTTTGTTCCCTGTGTAATTCTTAAATATATTTTCTACCTGTCTCGAACAAATGATTTATTATAATTTAAATTCTATCCATTGAATTAATTTTCTTTCCTCCGGTTACATGTATGGAAATGATTTTTTCCAAATAAAATGTAGCTTATAAGTTGCAGTTAATATTGGTTTATCAGCATATGAAATTTTATTTTAGGTGATTGACGCACATACAAACAAACAAACAGAAAAAAATCAAACCATCATTTTGGAGTCTATAAAACATATCGCATATTATTGTTACTCTTTTTGAAAAATATATATATATATAATAAAAATAAATGAATAATAGTAATTAATAGATTTTTTAATCATCTGAATAAAAACACTATTAAGTCACTATAACACCGTCGTTAATATTATTTTAGCTACACAAAAAATGAGGCAGACAGAAAATCGTGAATAAGTTATAGAGCTGGGAGTTGCCGAGTGAATGAGAGTTGGATAATGACGTGTGTACATTAACTAATTAATAATTAGCTACATTCGTTTTTGAGACACTAGCAGACTTTATTTTGAATATTTCGACGCATTTTGAAAGGTCAATGTAAAGAGTTTTTATTCTTGTTTTTTAATTTTAACATAACATCATATATATAAAAATGAATCGCAAAATGTGTTGGTAATCGCATAACTCAACAACGACTGGACCAATTTGAACAATTCTTTTTTTTAATGTTCGTCGAAGTTCAAGCATGGTTCGACGGCGAGAAAAATTCGAATAATTACCGGGTCCACGCGAGCAAAGCCGTGGGCGGAAAGCTAGTATACTATAAATTAAGGTTTGCTATTTTAAAAAAGTTAAGTCTTCACTTTAAATTAAAACTCCTTTATTGTAGTATTAATGTTTTGAAAAGATTTTCTATTTCGAACCGGTACAAAATTTGAGTAATATTAACTATCGTTAAAGTGATATTATGTTATAAAAACATTCCGGAAAAATTAACAGTCTTACTACACAACATTTATTTAGACATTGATTTTACACCTGTTTCGTAAAACATTGTCTAATAATTTAAACGCATTTCTAAAAACCGTCTAAGCTTGTCGTATATTTAACTTTAGACAGTGTCTAAGCAGCGTCTATCTCTAAACTATCATCAAACAACCTTTTGTGGTTATATGTTTTTTTAAGACAATTGTTGAACAGTTGTTTAACTTTTTTGTAGTAAGACCGTAAATGTTTTCTTTCCTTTTGATGTCAATACGTATGTAAAGAAATACAAATATGTTATATTTTCTTTTAAATAAATAAATATTCTGGGGCATTTCACACTACGCCAACTAGTTCCAAACTAAGTAAAGTTTGTACTATGGAAACTAGATAACTGATAGATATACTTAAACATACTTTTTTTTTGTAAATACATACATACTATAGTTACATAAACACTCAGACAGTAGAAAATTACAATGTTCATCACATCATAATTTTCTACTCGTGGGAATCGAACCCACACCGTCCGGTGCAATAGAGCGTTGCTGAATCCACTGAGCCAATCGGGACATAATTTTCTTTTGTATGTAATACTTACCAAAATTTAAAACAGACAATTGAACATTGAAGAGCAATTAGCAAATTGTTTAGATCGCAACCCCTTTTATTCCCCACATTTATTGTATCGTTAAACCAATCTAACGTAATCCAAGGCATACGCTTACGTCTCCATCCGGGGGAGCGGTTTATCGCCGAGTTTTTACATAAACCACGCATAAAGCTAATTTATGGCTTTTAGCGAACAACTTGATATTTTCTTGCGATGTATAAGAAGGTTAGAGATAAACGAACGACTGAGTTTTTAAGTCTCTATTGGTTGGTCTTGTGGTTGCATGTCTAACTATACCAAAAATGTATATGTAAATAACGTGAAATATGTATATAGAGATGGGGCCAACGAAATACATTATTGAGATATTCTGTCAAAATATCTCTATAATCTGTGTCAGAAAAACCCCGTGCCTCAGAGAGCACGTTAAGGCGTCGATCCTGCATCTGACCTCGTAATTAGAGTAGAGAGAGGACACATATTATGCTTGCGCACATACTTATTCACGATAGTACCAACCACGCATTGGCTAGTCTCTGCTGAGATTGACCGCCATGGCTGAAATTCGATCAGGAAGAACGTTTTCCTTTTTAATCTGTGACTTTTGTTCAAATACTGACAATACTCAACTTCAAGTAGCTGTTAAATTTCTATCTGTCTCTATCCCTCTAATGAGAAGAGAAGGGAACAGAGTATTTAACCATCTCTTAATGATGCGGACATTGACTTATATTTGAAAAGCCATAAAAAATTTCATAAGTTTCATAAAATAAAAATAAAATAAAATGCCGTCACAAATATACTATTGAAAAATATTGTACAGTATTTTATTTCACAAGTTAACATTAAATTAAAAATAACTTTAGTTCATCAATACATAAAACACTATACAATAAAAAACGAGAAGAAAAAGTATCATAATTTCGTAACTCTAAAGACAATACATACTCTTATAATAATATATTTTGATAAAGAAAACACAACACAATGCATTGGTAATCGTTAATAACACAAAATCTTTCATTCTAAACAACAAATACAAACATATTGCCTCAAGCAAAACGTTAAATCATCAAACTAAAATAAATCGAGAATGTTCTCTAAAACAACACTGGAACAAAGCAAAAGGAACACTCTGTATAAACCCACTCACTTACAACACCATTACACAGCAGTTCTTTTAAAATTTTATCGGCTCCAAGTTTGCGCAGTTAAATAAATAGCAACGCTATCCAATAAGATGTTAGGTCTAACGAATTGCAGCCCGTCTGTCCGGGTTTATATCCCTAAGGCGGCTTATACACGAGCGACTATACATTTTGTAGCACTCATATGCGATTTAAAGAAAAAGTTATAATCTATACTTAGGGCATCTTTGAACGTCTAAATCTTCGACTGTGATGAATTTTTCCACAATTTTCACCAAAAGAACACTCTGTATAAACACATAATTAATTTAAAATTGTATCGGCCCCAAGTTTGCGCAGTTAAATAAATAGCAACGCTATCCAATAAGATGTTAGGTCTAACGAATTGCAGCCCGTCTGTCCGGGTTTATATCCCTAAGGTGGCTTATACACGGGCGACTTTACATTTTGTAGCACTCATATGCGATTAAAAAAAAAGTTATAATTGAACGTGTAAATCTTTCAGTGACTGTGATGATTTTTTCCACAATTTTCACCAAAAGAACACTTTGTATAAACACACATAGATTGAATAAGTAATTCTTTTGAAATTGCAACGCTATCCAATAAGATGTTAGGTCTGACGAATTGCAGCCCGTCTGTCCGGGTTTATATCCCTAAGGCGGCTTATACACGAGCGACTATACATTATGTTGTGTTTGTCAAATTTGGTACACATATTTGGGACATATAATTGGCACATTGGCACGACGGACACCTCAACTAGGTTCTTGGACCTGTGCTAGAGGCGACCGATGATTCTTCACCCGAGTTACATTACAATCACGCCTTATCTCATGTTTGTGGAATTCATATGCGATTAAAAAAAATAAGTTATGATCTTAAGGCATCTTTGAACGTAAATCTTTGACTGTGATGAATGTTTCCATAATTTTCACCAAAAGAACACTCTGTATAAATAGATTGAATAAGTAATTCGTTTAAAATTTTATCGGCAAGTTTTCGCAGTTAAATAAATTGCAACGCTATCCAATAAGAGATTGCAGTCCATCTGTCTGGGTTTATATCTCTGTCCTTATACATACGAACGTTTTTATATTTTGGTATTTTATAGCAATTACTAGCTGCGCCTTCAACTTCGCTCCCGTGGCAATATCGGAATGATATATTATAGCCTTCCTCGATAAATGGGCTATCTAACACTAAAACAATTTTTCAAATCGGGCCAGTAGTTTCTGAGATTAGCGCGTTCAAACAAACTCTTCAGCTTTATAATATTAGTATAGATATGCACTTTAAAAAATATGATAATAATGACGAAACAAATTGACGACCCGATTGGCGCAGTGGATGTAGCAATTCTCTATAGCGCCGAAAGGTATTATATGAGGGTATCCCTATGAGTAGTAATTATGATATGATGAACATTGTAATTTTATAGAGTCTGGGTGTTTATGTATGCATAGTATGTATTTTTTTACAAAAAATATGTTTAAGCGTGTTTATCAGTCATCTAGTTTCCATAGTTCAAGCTTAAATTGGGACTAGATGACGTAGTGTTTAATGTCCCTGAATATTTATTAAAACCTCGTACTGAGTCTGGTGTAGTGTGCGGAACTCGTAGTCAATGTGATTTTCACCAAAATAACACTCTGTTTAAATCCACTTTGATTCATTCTATTATTAAATTCTTTAATACTGCATAGGATAAGAAAAGATTCGTATAACTATCCGCAATCAACCTTTCATTTGATACCACACCCGCTATATTCATATGAATATCGCTTATTTTTTTATATTTATTTAATTTTAATTGTAAATTTGTAACGCTATTGTGTGTACCTATGGATCCTGTGTCTGAATAAATAAATGTATTATTATTATTATTTTATTATATTATTATTTCCCCCCCTCCCCCTCCATATTTTTGTACGAAGGTATATGTTTTGTTATTGTCTTCTGTTTCTATGTTTTGTGAATATCTTTTGTACAATAAAGTGTTATAAATAAATAAATAAATAAATATTTTCGTTATGTGCATGTCAATAGTGTCTGATCACTATTTTATTTATGTCTTTTTTATTCCACATTATTTTATTTATGATTTTCTCATGATTTTCTAACCTAACCTAACAATCAATTTTTTTTTTTATAATTTTTCTCTCCCTATACCTCCCTCCCACCGTCGTAACTCAAGGAATATACTAATAAAGAATTAGCGATATCGGTTCAACCATTCTCGTTTTGCGCTTAGGAACATTGAGCGACTCATTCTTATATTATAGAGGTATCTATTGACTTGGTGTGTAATAAAGTTTTATCATTCATTCATAGCATTCCGTCTAGTTGCAGTATGCCTGAGTTATAGCCCTAAGGCGGAACATATACGGACGATTACATTTGAAACTTAGTTTATCTTGACTCTACGCTTCCAAATACTGAAAAATTTAATCATTAATTTAATTCTTTCAAGTTCTAATAGGTAATAAATTACGCTTAATGAATATTTTATACGAAATCAATTTAATTATCAATTTTTAAAATTCAAAGTCTATATATTTGTTTATCAAGTGTATGAATGATTACATAATTTCCAGTACTTAAAACTTTGATTGATTAATTGATTGAAAATTCTTCCAATTGTAATTTCTTTTATTAAATGTCAAACAATATCTAATACATATACGTTAGGGTTTGCACAGGGTTTGGTGTAAAGGAAAAAAACTGTATACGCAAATATAAAATTCGGTTATGCATGTAATGTTAACATCATCATGCAGAACATAACGTGTATACCTCCATTAAATAAATTCAATTCCCTTAAGATAAAAAATAGTAAAATAGCGACAAAACATAAATTCAATGCATTAAGAATTCGTAACCGTTTAAATATCGCTCGGCGAGATAAACTCAAAGACAAATTGGAGCTTTGGTGCCAAGACACGCCGGGGATTACACATGTTTTAGTACTGGCAAGATTAAATAATGTACATAATCGTCTAGAAGCTTCTCGAGTTTCGGTAAACGGTAGACGTGACCAATCGAAATTGTTTGTGCTTTTTTAAGTTTACTTTTTTACGTTACACTAGCTGTTCCACCCTTCACTCCTGTAGCATAATATTATATGGACTGTGTAGCTTTCGAATGGTGAAATAATTTTTTAAATCATTTATGTAGTTTTTGAGCCTATTCATTACAAACAAACAAAGTTTTCCTCTTAATAATATTGCTGTAGATAAAAAAGCGTATTACGAGTCACGCAATATTAATTGAATATATTACAGAAAAAATCTAAGTAGAAAAAATCTTTGACCCCGTTTTATATAATAGGTAATTTTACCTCAAGAATAGATATTTTTATTGTATGTTCATGATAATAGAGGTTTTTAATAACGCTCTGCCCATATACTCATATCGAGTAGGCAGAAATAAGATTTTAATAATTTTGAAGTTAATTCAAAAATTTACAATTTATCTATTTTGCATGATTTACTTGCGTTCCATTAATCAAAACTGATATAGAAAGTATAATTAAAATATAATTAAACAAAGGCGTTAATTTAATCCTTTTAGAAGTTTTAATTGTTTCAAAATGGTGTCTTTTAACAATGCTTCAATTACAATTATCTTCATACATAATAGAATAATTAAACAGAAACTTTTATAAAACCGTTTTAAAAATTGTAATTGTGTCGCATTAAAACCGACTGTGTACCCGTCCGGTAACCGTGCGATAAACGCGCGTTTATTGTTTACAGTTTAACGTTTATAGCTCGGGTTATGTGTAATTAAGTCACACTTACTCGAACTTGAGGGTTATAACTTTTAGTATAAACTTGTAAAATACTTAATTGACCCGATTGGTGCAGTGAATGTGGCAACGGTCTATTGCGCCGGGGGGTGTGGGTTCGATCCCCACTAGTAAAAAAATATTTTGTGATGAACTTTGTAATTTTCTACTGTCTGGGTGTTAATTTATTTATAGTATGTATGTGTTTACAAACAAAAGAAAGTTTAGGTATATCTATGGTATTAAGTAAGTTTAAGTTATCTAATTTCCATAGTACAAGCTTTGCTTAGGAATTAGGTAGCGTTTTGTTAAATGTCCGACTATAAATAGTTACTTCCTTTTACTTACTCTTTCATAAAAAATACAGTTTATATATACGATTTAGGGTAAAAATCTAATAGAGAAATATCCTTCATATCCGACCAATATCTTGAGCCAATTCAATAAGAACAAAACGATATGAAGAAAGAACAATAAAATCTTATTTCTTCTTTATTAGTAGAAATATGAATTTAAAAAGCGAGGATTGAAAACTAGTGAAGTTATAATTAGTACCATCAATGTTTTATTATATTTAGAAATACTGTTATTTTATGATACGATTTTTTATAATAAAAATAAAAAAATCTCCTTTTCAAATAACATAACAATCAGATTTTACGACAACCGCCAATTAAAACCCAACAGAAACTCAGGCTTGACCTTAAAACTCCGTGTATTGAATAAAAGTTCTGCGCCTTAAGCATTTCTTCGATTTCAGAGTTAAAGATCGAACTTTAAAAGTCATATTTTTCCGATGTTCAGATTACTTTAGTATTTTATTTGAAAATCACATTTTTCTTCACGAGAATTTTCTAGCTATATGGATTGAAATAACACTTCTATACGCAATTAAGTATTTAATTAAGAACTTAAAAGATGTAAACTCAAATTATTCAATATACCTAATCTAATTTCACATAATAAGGCCTGTATTCTTAGCCCATCCCTCTCCCATCCTGCTCTACTCCTCTTCCAACTTCCTATCATAAATCCTCTCCTTATCCCTTCCACTTCCTCCAAGCCGGCAAGGCATCTGCGACAGACAATAGACCTTTGCTGAACCACTGCGCCAACCGGGCTGTCAAAACGGATTTGATTTATTGATTTGCTATGATAATTATAAATGTAAATGATTATGTAGCGCCTCGCGGTTGTGTATGGACTCACTGCATTCGGCAGCGCAAGGCAACCACGACACTTACGGCCGTTTTCAATATTCTATCTATCCCTTGTTTTGCTTACCAAAGTCAGACATATCTATCTATTTGCACTTACTTTGATTTCAATACCGTAACGGCGGATACATTTGCTATGACTTTTGGCTATCTATTGTCATATAATCTGACATAACAATCTATCTATAAATAATCATTGATACATTATTGAAAATGGCCGTTATTGCTGACTCGGACTCGGTGGTCATTGCACCGAACAGTAGTCTCGAGGCTGGTTTTAGGATAAAATCCTGAAACCCATTTCAAAAATTCAGCCTGTATATTTGACTTTGCTTGTCAAATGTTTGTTTTCAATCGAGTGTATAGCAACATGGGCGCTAGAGTTTTCACTCCTTCAGAAATTCCTAAATTTCAAATTGCATTTTTTCGGGTAGTTAGGGGTCAAAAAAATATTAAATTTATATTATACATTAATCAAGATTAAGATCAAGATTAATAATTTTAGACCTTATAAAATTAAGAATCAACTAGCCTATTAAAATTCCATTTCTGCCCAACCTACCACTTAAACTGAATTAAAAGTTCCTTGTCTTAAGTTATTATTAAGTGGCTCGAAGTTTCAAAAGACTAACTTAATATTAAAAGCCAAATGTTTAGCCGTTTTCATTCGAAATGAAATTTGAAAGTGGCCGAAACACTTCGAATGTAAAACGTCGATCGGACGCGTCTATTTCGATTGGAATGAAATAAAATTTTATTTCCAGAAATAAAGCTTCCTACGGAGACGTTAGGTTGGTGACACACTTGGCATTTAATTAAGTGAATATATACATTATCCTATGGTTAAATTTTGTAATCGTTGTGTAGGTAAACGATTAATATATTTTTCTGGATAGCTGTATGCAAACCTGAAAATGACTTCATTATATCTATACACAGAACGGTGAAGTAATCATGACCTTCTTCAAGTATTAATTTTTATTTAAGTTATATTGAATGAATGAATACTCTCTATGATACACTAAAGAAAAATATAAATAAAAATGCATTCAATATGACTTAAAAGTATACGAGTTGAATGTTGAACTCGTCAATTCTGTTTTTATCCTATTCTCTGTATTTGGTTTTAGTTTAGACCTTTTATTCGAGACCTTTTATTTGTTATTCATATGTATAGCTACTTATTTCACACAATTGCATACCATGAAGAGCCACCTGGTCAGTGATAACTGCGTCATGACGTCACTAAAATTGAAAATATTTTGAAAAAATATATTGAAATGAAAGTCAATTGTAGCACCAACCTAAAAATATCGTCGGCGTGTTCACGCTCCGCTGCCACAAGGTGGAGTAAATAGTTTGTTTTACTGCAAAGCAATACATCTGACGGACTTTTACAACGAATACGAATACTTTGCACGTGTATGCTCATGTAGAATACACTTGCTTTTATAGTGGATCACTAATGAATACTAGAAGGGGAGGGGTAGTTTGCAAAGTCAAAGTCATTTATTTGGTAAAATGTTGTACAGCAGAGTTCTTATAAGCAATTATATTTGAATGAATGAATGAATGAATGAATGAATATAACTTTATTGCACAAATTACATAATTGTTTATGCAATACAATACAATAACAATGGAAACACATATATGCAATATGCGGCCTTATCGCTAAAGAGCGATCTCTTCCAGGCTACCTAACGTAGAGTAGAAAGAATTGACAAGAAATAGGTAGGTGGTGCAAAGACAGAAACATACATAAATAGGAAAAACACATAAAGACAGTTCGTAAAAGGAAAAATAACATACAATACAGAAAAACGTACATATCACAAAGAGAGAAAGTGTTCAGAAAGAAGAGATTTAAAGGAGTTAAGAGTTTGAGCTGATCTGATATGGGGAGGGAGAGAGAAAAAGTCAGACATAATAATAAACTATTATCTGAGCGAAGATGCAACTGATGAGAATTAAAGAAAGAAAATTTATTTCTGAGATAATTTGGAGTCCTTGGGTCGAATAAAATAGAAAATAGAAGAACAAGAATATGCATATTCCTGCGCATACGTATGGGGAGCCACTTGAGCTTTTTACGATAGGCCGAGATGTGATCGTACTTTCTCAGTCCGAAAATAAAACGGATTGCAAAATTTTGTAGCCGCTCAAGTTTATCTAACAGAGTTTCTGTTAGATCTGTATAACATACATCTGCGTAGTCCAGAATGGGAAGAAGGAGGGATTGTGCTAGCAAAATTTTGGTTAGGATTGATTATTTGCTTCAAAAGATTAGATTTCGAGCGATCAGAAGTGGGGTACAAGTAAATAGGTTAAGATCTTTAATACTGTGAAGTGTTTAATTTTTGATATATAATATTATATTACTTTTTCTGTGATATATTTGACTCAAAAAAATTGTCATAAGATCTTTAAATTTTATACATCAAGTTTTTTCCCACAACACTCGAGTTATGTGAATATTAGCCGATAATTTAGCTTTAAAACGTCATATATTTCCTGATTATGTTCTTCATACTGTCTCCTGCATATTAGTGTGCCACTGGTTTTATAATACCGTCGGTGTTCACGCTTCACTGCCGCAAGGTTCAGTAAATAGTTTGTGTAACTCCGTAGTAATATGTCTGACGGACCTTTACAGAATATTCCTTACTATTTTGAGCACCTCATTCAGTTTGCACACTTAAGCTGGGTGTCCACAGGTCGGTCTACTATGTAGATTAATGGACACACCTTGTGTACATTCTATAAATATAAATAAATATTCCTGGACATTTAACACAACGCCATCTAGTCCCAAACTAAGCAAAGCTTGTACTATGGTAACTAGATAACTGATAGGCATACTTAAACATACTTTTTTTGTGAATACATACTGTAGATAAATGAACACCCAGAGAGTAGAAAATTACAATCTTCATCACATCATAATTCTCTACTCGTGGAGATCGAACCAACATCCTCTAGCGCTACCGACCATTGCTGTAACCACTACGCCAATCGGGTGGTCATTTTTTACAAAGAATATTACGATCCGTCAAAGACGATGCCTTTTATGCATTCAATTTAGAGTTAAGGCACACATACAGTTTTTTTCTCCTTTTTTTTATTTGTAACAGTATTGTTACATTTATCTATAGTTTAATTTGAACTGTCTACCGAGAATATTGCCTTGTATATATTGGAAATGTTTAGGTTACTTCGATACAAGCTTGTCTAGTGAAGTAACCACCAGATAGTTTCAACTATAACGTGTATTCTGCATGTTGTTTAAGTTCTACCTGAATTGTTTAAAAAAAATAGTTTTAATTTATTTGCAGTAATAAACTATTTTTCATTTTTCATTTATTAAATAACAGAAAACAAAAATAAATGTTAATTACAATTAAACAGTAGGAATAAATTAAATAAATTCTTGTGACTCTGGTTCTAAGATCTCTACATCAAAGGGAACAGACGAATAAGTTCTTTCTCTTTAATATTTTTAATATCCAATTTCATTTGTAGACATTCGAAAAAATGTATCGAAATTCTAAGAACATTAGCGCAAAGTATTAAATGAAACGGAAACACAATTACTGGCGAATGAATACTAAAAGTTAGGAAACGGTTCGGTAAAGTACTAATCAATTCTTCCCTTCCATTTAATAGTATCGAGAGATTCTTACATTACATTTTTATGGCCTTATCGATTATACTCAAGTTTGAACACATATATTTTACAACCCTCACTTTCAAATTTACGCATATCTGCAATAATATTATTAAAAGATAATGTTTTTGGACCGATTTCAAAAATTCTTTTATAGAAGGTGCCATCCACGACGACGCGCCCCAAGTTTTTGAATTTGGAAATATTTTACTATGATCGCAAAACTTTGTTTATTTTAGTGTGCGTGTGCACACATGGGTAATTAGTGTGTGTAATATTTCACACAAGTAGAAGCTTGCATACATATACTGTCAACGATTGAGAAGAATAGTGGGGCGCGTCTTCGGGGATGAATTTAGCTATACCATCAAAAAGCATCTTCACTAATTGACATAGGCTACATTTTCGGCTATATAACATTATCCTATGAGAGCAAAGTAGCGCGTAATACCTTGTCATATGTTAATTTATAATTTTATATTTATATAATTATGCATGCATATTTATTTGATTATTATTATATGTTAAAATTTAAAATTAAGTTCTAAATTAACAACGCTTTTCGTAATCAAATGCTTGACTAGACTATTTAAAAAATAATAAAATATCAATTCAGAATAATACCAAATAAAGTGATTGGAATCCTCAAAAAGTTATCAACCTGTTCATTTAACTTCAGAGCAAATTGGAAATCGCTCGAATTTCGCCGTTTTGATTCAAAAATCTGTCAACGATACCTCGATATCAAGATCCATTTAATCTTTTGAATGACGTTCAAAAGGCGTGTTGATTCAATAAGCGGCAATGCATAGCGCGCATGGTTTTACAATCAAGCTAATTGAAGACCGAATAACGGTATCTAATGCTTTTACGTCTATACCGTTATAAATTTCTTTACAATTCATATTTTGGCAAGAACTTGGCATTTCTCGAAAGTGAGGGATTGTAAGCTTCCACTGGGAAATCACAATCTCTTTACAAAATATACCGTAAAAATCCAAGAAAACAGTAACTCAACGTTTATTATGTCATACTTATTATTAACTAGCGTTCCGCCCGCGGCTTCGCACGCGTGGACGTCCTATCTTTCAAGTTGGATCAACCTGCACACAATGTGTTTAATTTGGTTAAAGTCGGTGAATAAGTAAAAAGTAGTTTAGAAGTCCATCGCGGACAAACACTGTGACACGTAATTTATATATATTAAGATAATAGTTATTGCATGTACATTGTATTTACAATGATAATATTGAACAAACAACATCTTGTGTTTCGACACTATAAGTTTTTTTTGTATCCCACTTCTGATCTTTCTTATTACATTTTTCTCTGTCAAAGCCAAGCCATCTTAGTAGAAACTACGTCTTAGTAGAAATTGTTAACGGTGTTTGACACTGATCATCTCCTTCAATTGCGCTGAAAGGATTAATTCAATAAACGGCAATACATGGCTGACTAGGTATTATAATCAAGATTATTGAACGCGTACCTCAAACGTATCGATTTACACATTAATTGATTAAGATTCTGGTACGGAAAATGCAATACTGCCCTGCAATACTACTGAATATATCAGCAAATTAAAATAAAATATTGAATTGAAAGTCAAAAATGTCACACCATCGTATCCCATTTCTGATGTCTCCTTTGTGAAATCAAAAGTTTACCCATGTTTATAGCTGCAAGTGATCCATTACCTTTTCAATTGCGCTCAAAAGGTAGGTTAATTCAATAACCGGCAATGCATAGCGCGCGTGGTTTTATAATCAAGGTAATTGAACGCGTTGCTCAAACGTATCGATTACACATACATTGATTAGGCTTAACGTACGATGCAACACTCCACACAAGATTATGCTAAACTAATATTATGATAAAATAAATACTCTTCTTTACAATATAATCAATTTATTATTATCACGCATTAAAGACGTTTAAAAAGATGACTTACTCATTATCCCATGTCTGATGTCTCCTTTCTTTTAATCAACAAATAAGTTAATCTGTGTAACATGTCTGGTATCCATTACCTTTTTTATTTGCGCTCAAAATGTAGGTTAATTCAATAACCGGCAATGCACAGCGCGCGCGGTTTTATAATCAAGGTAATTGAACGCGTTGCTCAAACGTATCGATTTGCAGCTTGGTAGCTGATAACACGAAACTCTGATGGTTTCACATGTATGTTTAACATTTACTTACCAAATGTACATTCTATTTCCCTTGACATATACCGAGAGTTCGTGTATTAATTGAAGAAGGTTGAAATTGTACACGTTACAGAGATTACCTTTTTTATGAGAAACAGGCAAACGGGGCATGCGGTTCACCTGATGTTAAGTGACTGACCGCAGCCCATGAACATCTGCAACATAGGAGTGTCGCAAAGCCTTGCCGGCTCGGAGGAAGGGGAGGGAATAAGGAGAGGATTAATGATAGGGAGTTTGGGAGAGGAGTAGAACAGGATGAGAGAGGGATGGGATGGAAATACAGGCCAAGGCCTACCTTAGTGGTACTCAACGTAAAATAGTAGCATTTAGAGACCACAGTGCTACAGAATAATTCCAACTTATTCCTGTCATTTTCCTTTCTTCATTTTCGAGACCATAAAGCTCGTTAGGCACTTTTGGTGTAGCTGATATCCCTCTCTAACGATCTTTGGTCATTTTCCATTGCTCATAGATCTGGCCTTCAATCTATGTCATCGTTGGTCTTAATTGTAATAAAATCAATTTCAGTGTTATTAGCATATAATCTGCTGTGTTTATAAATTTTCATTTTGAGTGTCTTCACCGGGCATCGAATCCTAGACCTTGGTCCTTTGACGCAACGCAAACGTGCTAACCACCGAATCAACAATACAACACTGTAATAATATTAAATGTGATTCACTAAATTATGCTGACAGATAAAAAGTACTAAATCGAGTTGTAAATCCATAAAATAAATAATGCGAGTAAGCTAGTTAAATCCCAACCTTGTTACGTATTCTTTTGTAATATAAAACGAATATTTAGAGTACGTCTTTAGTTTTATGTTTTCTATGAATCAGCTTTTAAAAGACATTCATTATAGTATTATTTTTTGACCCAGCGAAGCGAGATGTCCGAGCGATTGTATGTTTATATATTGTGTCTATGTGTATGTGCGTCTGTATGTTTGCATGTCTGTATGTCTGTCTAATCTACTATTTCATAATAATTGCAGCCTATATCCATCAAGGATAATGAAGCATTGTAACGGTAAGATATTTGTCAAATCCTGTAGTGTCATATTTCTCTTGACATATATGGTATATATGATTAAATAATAATAAATAAATACATATTCAGGCACATGTGACACTACGCCATCTAGTCCCAAACTAAGCAGAGCTTGTACTATGGTAACTAGATAACTGATAGACATACTTCTTTTTTGTTAATACACACATACTATAGATAATAAACAACCAGACAGAAGATAAACCAGATTTTTGCCAAAAAATAGAACCGACTTCCTCGCTCTAAAAAGTAGAAAATAAATTTTATTTCATTTTTGTTGAAATCTATACAAAGTCGGTGCAAAATCTTGTTAAATTGAAAATAGATAAGGCATCATCATTAAACCTTAACCGCAGGGCTTATTCCGTTGATTTTCGAGGAATTCCCTGGAATATCTTCCACATGGATGATCAGACTTGAACCAAATTTCTATGGGACCACACATGAACTCTACTCTTTCGAATGCAAGAAATTTCCAAATCGGTCCATAAACGCCGGAGATATGCGTTAACATACATAAAAAAATACGGTCGAATTAATAACCTCCTCCTTTTTTTTTAAAGTCGGTTAAAAATTACAATGTTCATCAATTCGTAATTTCCTACTCGTGCGGATCGAACCCACACCCTCCGGCAATAAACCATTGCCTCATCCATTGTGCCAATCGGGTGGTCATAAAAATTAAAAGTTTTTCTAACATTATTCTAGGGTTTAAAAGGAGACTACACTTTTCATCTAGAATATGTTAATTGCCCACTCATGACCGTTACAAAACTTTGTCCATTAGTTTACAGGACATTTCACGACCATTTTAAACCCTAAAACCTAATATTAGTTTTTGTATTCCAATTTGCAATTCACATGAAGAACCTAGAATAATTATACTTACTATATTCGACCCTTACTTTACGTATTCTCTTTATTATATTATATCTTTGTTTTGGGAGGATTAAGAGTAATATTACGAAGCCATCCAAAATCGAAAAAAAAAATATTATAAAAATATACATACAGTAGTTTTGAAGATATGCGCATATAAAATGTAAATTAAAATAATGTAAATTATATATCCGATCTGATCGCCGTAACACTATGTGGCACTCAAAATCAGCGCTATTTGTGCGCAGCATTGCAGCAAATGCTGAAATGCTTTCATATATTTTATTGTATTTTTTTTCTATTTTTTTTTATTTCTCTTTATGATTTCATCTCTGTATTATTTTTTGTCTGTAGTGAATAAACATAAACAAACTTTTTTCTTTAGTGCAAATGTTTTATATTATGTTATAGCAGAGTGATGCCATTTACAAAAAGCTAATTCCAATATCCGATCTTTCGTTCCCAACTTTTAATTGACAGCCCTATCGAAAAATCCGACAGTAAGTCGTAAATAACAACGCGACTGTACCAATCTGTACTGGCGTTCAATAATGCTGCTAATAAGTCTAGAAATGGACAACCTCTCGACGGATCACTTACTCGTTAGAGTCTAAGTCTTAGACAATCAGTTCAGGTACACTCGCAAACGTAATTTCAATACTTAGGGCTGCCTATCAAGCATTAATCGGTTATCTAACAAAATATTGGTGATATATACATATTTATTTAGAAAACTGTGTAGATACTTATTTATTTCTCAACTAGTTGATTATTAATTATGTCATCATTAATTCGTTATATGATTTTAATGGTAAATTGAATTTTCAATTCACTTCTCTAGTTTCGTAGTTAGTACTCGATTCAACAAGCAAATAATCAAATGATCCTCTTGATAATTTTAGGATAGATAAACGTGTATCAATCTGTACTAGTATTCAATAACGCTGCTAATATCTGGACAACTCCTTGACGAATCACTTAGGTATTGAACGATTAGGTACACTCGCTAACATAATTTCATTACTTAGGGTTGCCCAAGGTTTTAATAATTTTAGTGTAGTGTTTATACATAGACAAATCTTAATATTTAAAAGGCAAGAGTTGTTTTCGTAGAATCAACGCACAACCCAAACCCTTGGGGCTAGAAACTTGAAATTTGGCACAAGTATTCCTGAATAGTTGTATAATTCCACTAAGGAAGGATTTTTCAAAATTCAACTCCTACGGGTGCGAAATATATTTAAAAAAAAAGGATATGAAAAAAAGTCTTTGGACCTCAACCACGCATTAACCACTGAATGGATTAAGATAAGACTTTACACGTTTGATGATAACACTATTACCCAACTTTTGAGATATGATTCATCCCGTAAAAGGCTGTAGTTCCCATGGGAGAAAGGTTTAAAGTTTTATATTCTTTCTTAATTTAATCGAAAACATGATATTAAAATGAGAAATTACTACTATTTCTAGATAAAATGTAAGCAGATCTACGAATTATTGTGTATTTCGTCAAAATCGGTTCACTGAAAGCGAAGATATGCGACAATATACATAGAAGTCAAAAGTAATAACTGAAAATCAATTGTACAGGCGAGATCTTTGGGTTTATATTCTTGAAATTTCGCACACGTGTTCCTCGCATGACGTACACGTCCACTTTAGACAAGTTTTTTTAAATTCAATCCCGAAGGGGATGAAATATTTTTATGAAAAATAATTTCTTTGAAAACCTTTAATCACTGAATGGATTAAGATAAAACTTGACACAATTTCTGCTTATATTATTATGGGCTAACCTTTTACGTATGACTTACCCCGAAAGATGTAGTGGTTCCCGTAGGATATTCAACTTTTTATACTGTTTTTGATTTTACTTTAGAAAAGGTTTTTAAAAATAATAAATCAATGTTAATATTAGATGAAAGGTAGGCAGATCTATAATTTAGTTTTTATTTCATCAAAATCGGTTCAGTAAAAGTGAAGACATGCGACAAAAACGATTGCTTAACAAATTGTTTATGGCGATAACAATTGGAGAATTCTTTCATCGTGTGAACTTTCATTTAGTATGTGTGTTTTTGTACAATGTAATAATCCATGAATAAATAAAGTTTTTCGTGGAATAAATTTAAATATTGTAAGCAATTGTAAGTAAAATTATGTATTTGTTTTTTAAAAATTACATAAAATTATATTGTTTGCATAAAAACAAATAGAAAATAATGTTTATTAGGTTTCAAATTATTTATTCTTAAATATTTGAACTGAGCTAAAAATATTGTCAAGTTTCAAATTGTTTAAAAACAAAAAGTATTAAACTTGATTTTATATGAAGTGGGGTAGTAAGAGGATGAATCAACATGGCGGATTCCTTATAAAAGACATGTCGGTAGTTGAGAATGGCAAATCGTCACAAGTCGTCAGCGGAGCAAGATGCTGTTCGAGAAAGAGACAGTGGAAGTGAATTTATAGTATATTGTTGGCGAATTTCTACTGGGCGATGAGGCAATAACAAGTGAAATTTAATATGTATGGCTATATTATATCCAGTCACTACAGTTTAAAGGAGATATGGTACGTAAACATGTATATTTTATTCCTTTTTTTATTTTAAATTTTACTTTTCTTAATATATTATCAACATTACTAATTTCCTTGATGTACCAATATTTAAACGATTGAGGATTAAAATATGTATATTTATACTGATAAAATAAAAAAATTGTCATTTTAGTAAATTTGGCCAAATTAAATTTTGTATAAAACTGTTTTTATTTTTTGCATGTTGAAAAAATATTTAAATTTCAAATCATACTGGTATTTTCTTTAGTAAACTACCCTATTTTATTTGACACAATAACATTCGACGTCAGTAAATATAAAAAAGATATTTTAAATATGTCAACGTTCAGTTTATGCACGAATTTTATATTGTTTGTTTGCAGGTCTGAGCATCATGGTAAACCGGAACGCTACCTCTTCTTCAGAGGCGCTCGGAGGATAGCCAAACGCGCTGCCGCTACGATAGCTATAGCTATAGTGGGCAAAAAAAAAACAATAGTGTGTGACCGCTGGTGTGATCGATATTTCATACGGGAACAGGCATTTTGGACAATTTGGAAAGTCTGCTAAACAGGCAGGAGTTGATCATGGTAGCGACTTGATTCAATAATTTCATTGGTTATTTTTATTTACCACAAATATTAGTTTTTTAAAGTGTCATTTTTGGTTATATTTTTGGCAATAAAGTTATTTTCTTTCCTTCTATCTTTTGAATTTAAATGTATAGTATGTTTAGTGGTGTATTTTTTCTTCTGTGCCTTAGAATTTTAAATGTACAAAGATATTACGGTGGCAAGATTCCCTTCGATTACTGTATTAGTGTTCTAAATAGTAATTAAGACGATAAAAAATTAAATATATGTATTAATATCGAACAACCGCAGTTTTCTTTAACACGTTCCATAATTTATATAAAGTAAAGATAATTGATGCATTTACGCACATGCCAAACTCTTAGGACGTGAGTTTTTTTTACTTAACACCAACCACTTTCTAACCACTGAATTTGTTTAAATGAAAATATACAATAGTTATGGCATAATGTGTAAAAATTATATTTTTATAAAATTTGGGAATAAGGTTTTTTTTTTATTTTTGTAAGCTGTTGTTGTTTAGCATATAAACGAATGGAAAATTAATTGGAACATTGTAGCTTCTTGGTTGTATGGTGCAAACCGATTTTGATACGAAATCTCATCAAAATCAGTTGAGTAGTTGTGGCTTGATTGATACATAGACATCCCAAACATCTAAACAATCTTTAATATTTATGATATAAGTAAGAAGGGTAGAATTAATATCAAGTTAAGTGACTGTAGTACACTTGATTATGAAAGGTTAAAGAAGTTCCAATGTAAAAAATACGCGGGCGAAGCCGCGGGTCACAGCTAGTATAGTATATATTAACTTGAGTTGAAATTCTAGCATTACAGATATTTTTTTTATGTTACAGTAGGCAAGCGGAGCATGCGTCTCACCTGATGTTAAGAGACTGATGCCCATGAACATCTACATCCTACAACATCAAAGTGTCACAGATGCTTTGCAGGCTTAAAGAAAAAGGAACCGATAAGGATTAATTATGGGAAATTGGTAGAGGAGAAAAACAGGACGGGATAGGAATGGGATGGGAATACAGGCATCTGGGCCCCCGATCACGCTACGAGCTTGGCCCAATCGTCATAAACCTTTTATTGCTAAAGATTTTATGCAACAGAATTACCCTCTGTCGCTTCTTACAACACCCACGGGTAGAAATGGAGTGGCTACTCATTCTAACCCGTCGCCACACGGATAAACTAAAATATCACATGTATTACAAACTTTAAAATAAAATATAGGTAAGCTTAAAGTTATATAATAAAGAAATTGACTCTCTAATATCAATTAATTAAGCACAAGACCCCCAAAAACTGGCATATTGCGGCATGCAGTATTTTATCATAAACGCTGTCAATAATTCCAGCCGCTAGCACGTTCGGCTAATGGGAACGCGACAGCTGCCTGACTGATCACCGTAGATGCTCTGAACATTTGGGTACAGGCAAGGAGAAAAGCTCTTGCAACATTTTTTTTAAATACGATAAATTGTCGCTGCCTGACTGATAACCGTAGATGCTCTGAACATTTGGGTACAGGCAAGGAGAAAAGCTCCTGTAATATTTTTTTAAATACGAAAAATTGTCGCTGCCTGACTGATCACCGTAGATGCTCTGAACATTTGGGTACAGGCAAAGAGAAAAGCTCTTGCACCATTTTGATTTTTTTTAATACGATAAATTATGTTATTAATAGTATAACAAACACTTTAAGTTGTTAAACAGTTTAATTTAAAATAAATAACATAAAATAAAAAGTAAAGAATGATAAGTACAAATAACGAAACAACGAAATACTAGAGGACGCGTACGGACGTAAATTGTCTATTTTCTTCTCGAAAACGACGTTTTTTGGCGCGAGAGAACAAAACCGCGGCGACCAATCACAGCGACTAATTACGTTTGAACGCTACGTTCAGAAACGTAGGATAATCACGGCGTAAAACATATGCTGTTACATCGTGTTGGTTGCCTGCAACCAGCACGATGCTGAGTTCGAACCTTTTCGCACCAATTATGTGCATATGTATCAACCAGCACGATGCTGAGTTCGAACCTTTTCGCACCAATTATGTGCATATGTATTTTTATAATGTTTATCTTTGTAAAATGTTTGTATTTATTTCTGTAAAATGTATGTATGTGCATAGTTGTTGCAAATAAATATTTTTCTTTCTTTCTTTCTTTCTTAGTAAATAAGGAATTAAACAATTTTTTTTGTTTTATTTGTTCCATTACAAACCGTAACTTATAATAAAGATAATAAATAATATTACAAACGAACGTATGGTGCTGTACGGAACTGTGACAGTCACAAACAAGCACATTACACAGCATGTGCTTCAATGCCCTGAAGCTTTGCAGAGCTGATTTTCAGTAACTCCTAACAATTTGACATGCACTCAAATATGCTTAGAAAATTGATTTTCCACAACTTTTATACATAATTTTTAGTATTTTCTACATAAATATAAAATGTACTCAAGTGCTTTTTAATACAAAACCTAATTAAAACTAACTAGATAAAATGTTTTAGCTGCAGCATATCAGAATATCATTAATATTTTATTTTAGACAATAGATCTCCGAGAAACTGCATGAAAATAATTTCAACGCTCAAAATTTGGTGTTTCGTTCAGAAATTGTATTTAACAGTCTTAATTAACAGTTACTTATTCATTTTATTACTAAACGAGAATTTGCTTTTACTAAAATGTTTTGATTTCTCGATATGGTCTTTTTCGAGGTTGAGTAAGGTTTATTACTGTGTTTTGTTTGTAATAAAATCAGTGATGTTTAAAACCGGTTGTACTTCCTTCTCTCTGAATATGATGCGTACAATTACGTATGAATGAAATTTGAGTAAAATTAATAGTTTCTTGCATTTCGAAAGAAATCCAAGATTTATCAATTTTTATTTTGATAAACTTATTTTTGACCAGCCGATTTACGCAGGGGATATGATCTATTGCGCCCGAGGCCGTGGGTTCGATCCCCCAAGTAGAAAATTAGTATGAAACGAACATTGTAATCTTCTGCAATTGCAACTTGTCTGGCTGTTTATTTATCTACAATATGTATGAGTTAAGAAAAAAGTATGTTCAAGTACGTTTTCCAGTTATCTTGTTTCCATCATACAAGCTTGACTTTTAGGATTAGATGGCGTAGTGTTAACTGTCCTTGAATATTTAATTTATTACTTAATTGAATGTTAGGAGCATTATTTAAAAAAATCGCAACACGATTATTTTAAATTAATATATTTTATATTAATATAGAAAATAAAATAAACGACTTTTGTTTTTTATTAGCGGAATGAGTAAAGTATGAATTATAAAAGAACAACGCAAAGCATAATTGTAAACTTGTTAACTGGCCTACAGAAGTTTTCACTTCCATTACTCAGACTACGAAACTTCAGGTTCAATGACTAAACTTTAATATTTAATACACAAGGACTTCAAAAGAATGCTAAATTACTTCCGCACGCCACTGTACACTATGTAGTCAATATCTCTAAACTATTCGTTAACCTACACTAATACTATAAAGAGGTAAGATATTATTTTTTTGTTTGAATTGAAGAGGCTCCAAAACTACTGGACCGATTTGAAAAATTCTTTTACCATTGAAATCCTACATTCCCTGATAAATATAGGCTATAAAAATATGTTACGAGAACCAAGCCACGCGAAATAAGAAAGAAAATAAACTCGAAACGACTTATGCACGCCGCAATACCGCATGTAGTGAATCCCGTTCACTAAACTTTATGAAATCATCGGTTAATAAGAAAATAAACTGGAGAGCACTTTTCCACGCCACAGTACCGCATGTCAGTAACGATTAAAAGAGCTTAGGAATTGGTGAACAGGCTCCGGGTTCCAGCCGCGCATGGGAAGAATGCAAATATCATACGACGATTGTGATGTGCAGCTATTGTGGTCCACAATCACCGAATCTCTTTAAAAAAGTCCTTGCACATGAATTAAGTTGCAATCGTTTTCCTATGACGTACTTTTTTCGTCTTGAGATTGTTTTTTTAATTTTCTTACGTGTATAGAAAATTCTCGTCCAGTGAAATTTCTGTTACAAGTCATTCTAAAAGAGTAAAAGGATTTAAGAATTAGTAAAAATAAGTTTTAGCTTGGTTTTATTATATTATATTTAAGTTTTTAAACTAAGTACCTATTGTAAAAACTAAAGTAATGATAGATCCGAGATGAAGAGACCAGGAGTCCTATATTACAGGATCTACCTAGTTTAGGCTCCTGTCTCCCACTCTCACAATACTGTTATGTTTGTATCTAAGTTTTAGTTTAAGAATTTTTGTAGAAAATACATATTTTTTTAATTATTCTTTATGTAGATCGCTCACGCTGGTAATTTCATTGACAAGATTTTCCATTACTATTTCTCATTATCAAACAAACAAACTTTTCCTCTTTATAATATATGACCAGACAATATAATAAAAGTCCAATATAGCTCGTCATTATTTATAATGCCCTTATTAATCACGTGGTCCACAACATATTTATATATTTTAATAACCAGATAATACAAGTTCAGTATCAATGACCAACAAAAATGTGTATTCAACATTACCATTACACAAAAAAATTACATATCCATGAAATATCTAAATCAAGTTTCTATTACAATAAAATTAAAAGATAACATTATTTGAAATCATTATTTGTTTTTCTAAGGGCAATTTGTACAAAATTTTACTTTAGAGTTTAGACAATTATATAATCTTCACATTTTCACGATAGGGTTATAAAAAGAAAGTATTATTTTTACATTTACACCAGAATGACGTATGGGTTCCATTTTTTTATTTGTTTTGTGATTTGGCCATAAAAATGCGATAAATATCAAGTAACCTAAAACAGCGAGCGAAACCACATACAACAGCTAGCATCCTCATAAATTACCAGTTTTTCGATCATAACGACGCATAACAAGATGAAAGGCATGCGGTTTTACATCCATTACCGATCAAACCGGGATCAAATAGAGATTGATCGTAAATTGATTGCAGCTAATTGTACGTACTCAGTAAGCGCTATTAGCTAGGATAGGATGAATTATCGGTAAATCGGGTTAAGCAGTTTTTTTATTAATGTTTATAAACATATGATTGAACCCGAGTTTAACTGAAATATAATTAAGATATGTTCACGTGGGAATAAGGGATAAAACTGATAATAATTCGGGATCATACTATTCTATGTTTTTCTGGAGTCTCAATCTATATTTTTACAAAATTACATCCCAATCGGCTTTCGGACTTAAGAGGATACAGAGACACAGAGTTAGTTTCGCATTTATTATATAAAAAATAAAATAGTCTATTTTACCTTAATGTAATGAAATACATCAATTATACAAAATTTCATTTAGTTCAAAAATTTAAATAAATATATGCATATAAATAAATTTATATAATATAATAAATATATATAAACAGTAATGTCTTTTAAAGTCAATCGCAGTAATTTTGCGGCCAGCTTCAATATTCTATCTATGCTTACTAAAGTCAGCCAAATTTATCTGTTTGCACTTACTTTGATTTCAATACCCTAACGACGGATACATTTGCTATGACTTTTGTCTATCTATTGTCATATAATTTGACATAACAATCTATCCATAATCATTGATACATTATTGAAAATGGCCGTTAGTCTACATTGACATTGGATCCCACTCTAGGCTATGCCTGTCACGCGGAACCTTATATTATTGATTAAAAAGAAATTGTTAATGTCGCGGCTATAAAACAAATCGGCTACAAAGAAAATAAAACGAATTTATATTACACTGTGATATGCCTGCGGTTTCACCCGCAAATATTTTTTTCCCCATTACCGTGAGATTTGATGAAAATCCTTTCTTAACAAATGCCTACGTTATAACATCTACCTGCATGCAAAATTTCGGCCCGATCCGTCCAGCGTGCGGGCTGTGCGTCGATAGATCACTATGTCTGTCAGTCACCTTTAAAAATCAGGAAAAAAATTAAAATAGAAATAGATCTCATATGAAATAATTAACAAGATATATATGTATTTTTTGTAACTAATCTCATACTTCATTCTTCTAAGATCCATTAAGTACAAAACATTCAGTGATTGCGATTACAAATAAATATTCGTTACGACTGCTCATGCCGATTGACTCAAGCCTCACACTCAAGCCTCAAGCCCGTACACGTGCCATCCATTAATTATAATCACATCAAGCTGACATCAAAGATTTCCATAAAATGCCGCCCCTTGAGTCAAAGAGATTTTTATAAATATTTTGCCAATAGTGACTGAATGGACAATTTTATTACGGAGTAAGGAAAAGATCTGTATTTTTAGGGTTGCGTACATTAAAGATAAAAACTTCATAAAAACAAATAACTCATACACCTCCTGTAATTGGGGCTTATTATAAATTCATTTATTTTTATACCGTTTATTTTTTTTTCTACATCACGCCTACACTTAAATGTACGATAAATTGTACTAGCTAATCGTTCTCGGTTGTATAACGTGAATGCATGGTAATCGATACTACATACTTACTCCCATTTCAGAAACCAGTCCTCAAACAAATTATGAAGATTTTTTACTAATACAAATAGTACAGTATTTATATTGATATACGTATTATTTGTAAATAGACTAAGTGTGAGGAAAACTAAGGCATTATTTAAAAATGACCATACTACTCAACCTCCGCTGTCTGTCTGTCTATTCTCAACAGGTTGTCTCATAAACCGTAGGGACAATGGAATTATACAATAACAAATCTATACATATAATAAAACAGTAACCGAACCATTTCTGTACATTTAATATTTTTCAAAAAGAGTAATTGGTATGCTATATGTATTTTCTATAGATACCGAAACCATGTTAAGAATTTTTTTTTCTGTTTGTCTGTTTATCTGTTTGTCTGTTTGTCTGTTTATCTGTTTGTATGTGCGTCAATCACGTAATAACCAATAGGCAGATTTTGATAAAATTTTACATGCTGATAGACTAATATTAGGTGCAACTTATAGGCTACATTTTATTTGAAAAAAATATTTTTAGGGGTGGCTTTCCATACATGTAAGATTAGGGTAAAAAAATAAATTCGCGAATACATTATTAAATGAGGTGTCATTGGATAGGTCTTTAAAAATGAAATAGAAGTTTCTCAATATGTTTTTTGCTAAAATAAATATTTTTTGATATATACGCTTCTAAAGTCGTTCAAATGTCATACCACGTAACAATGTGAGATTTTGGTCGAGTAGCGGACATACCTTTTTATACTCTTAACTTATAGATTAAAACGTTAAAAACATTAATAAATTCTCAAAAACCTTCAAAAATAACTAATTCTCCGCCCGCGGCTTCGCTCGCGTGGGATACAATTTTTGTGTTTTGAAGAGGCGTGCGCACTCTGAGATTTTGATAAAACCTATTTCCATAGAAAGCTATAAAAATAATAAATAAAAATAGAGATGCGCATATCTCAGCGGTCCAGCGACCGTAATTTTTTTTACTTTTGTTGTGCACCCTAAAGAATACAGAAATTTGGAGCCCACGCGTGCGAAGCCGCGGGCAGAAAGCTAGTATTAAAAATAAAATAAAAAAATACTAAGCGGGATCTAGACTTTAATGCGCGATTCCGACTCGCACTTGGCCGGTGTTTTCAGCTATGCTATCATATTTTTTTATTCGAAATATCATTAGAACTACTACAATAAGTAATTGATTGAGCGTAAAAATGAAATGAATAGACATAAGTTTTACATGCATAATATAATTTGAAGTTCTTATGCAAGATGGGTGGTAACGTAACACCCTATATATTGTGTATGTGCTGTAACACCCTTAGAGCTGTAACAATAGATTATTGATTAACGTAGCGGCATATATTATCGAGGTGACACGGTATCTTGATATTGTAAATAACATCGAAGTTAATTGAATTAAGTCATTTATGTTACTAGCTGTGCTGTAAAACGGTTCAGTGGTATAGGCGTGAAAACAGACAGATAGTCGAAGTTTCTTTCGCATTTAAAACAAACTAGTTGTTTCCGGCGGTTTCACACGCGTGTGATTTTCGTGAAAAAAAGGGTCTTATGTCATATCTTGAGTTTCGACCTATATGTGGTATCATCCGAATCGGTTCAGTAGTGTAGGCGTGATGAAGAGACAGATAAACAGACAGAATTATTTTCGAATATATAATATTATAGTTAATATTTGATAGTTAAATTATTAATAGTTAGGATAATATAATACATCAAATATTAGTAGGTATTTTGTTTTACTGATTTATTTTTAAAGAAGAGCTTTTTATTATCTTCATTTCGATCACATTCATCGCTTTCATCACAGTTCTTTGAAGTAATATTCCTGGTACTTAGATAAGTTATTCTTTTAAGTTTTTAAAAATAATTCGCCATAAGATTCACTTGATAAGAATGCCAAAGTTAAATTTAATTCATTTTAAAATAATTGATCCTACAATATTTTACATATTTACCACGGAAATCTTTATAAAAAGTGTTCAGTGTTTCAGAAATAAAAAGATTTACTTACAAATACAATCATTTGTAATTAAAAATATTTAGCATTAAAATATTTTTACACTACAAAGAGTTTTAATTTAATTTCATTTTATTTCAATATTACTCATAATTTCAATATCTTTAACCATTTTAATATACTGAATTTCCTAAGCTTATGCTGGTTTCACAAAAAAACTTGGCTCAAAACGTACATGCGGTGAAATTCACATAAAAGCAATAGATCATTTTACTATTTTTAGTATCAATCATCTAAAAAGTTTATAAATCATCCGCTTATATCAGAAAGGTGAATTGCGTGAATGCTGCAGGTAATAAATTAAATATTGTTTATTTTAAAATTAACCGGTTTTTAGCAGCAACCAGCAAAAATAAGACTCACGAGATGTTAAATTATAGGACACATAATATTTCATTCATGTATAATGTTCATGGGCTGCAGTCAGTCACTTAACATCAGATGAATTGCATGCTCCGCTTGCCCGCTATTACATAAAAAAAAAACAGAGAGGAATAGCGAATTAATAAAGAAGGCCACCCAGACCTCCAGAAACCTTCAGTTATAAACAATGTGAAGTTGAAGAGAGAGAAGAGATTTATTTATTTATTTATAGAAAAAGACATACAGTATTGTATTGTATTGTATTGTACAGGAATGTAGACACGGTACAGAAACTAATTTTAGAAACTGGCTCTGAGCTTTAACGTATCAAATAAAACGTAGGTAACATACTACTATTTTTTCTGACAACTTCCCCTAAACATAGCCCTGTATTATACTACGAAAATCATGACAGTTATTTATTTTTAATAGTAAAAGAAGACAAGGGAAATATAAGGCTGTTAAAACATTGCTAACTAACTTTCACGTGATTTCGCTTCAGTAGCATACTGTAGCCTATAGCCAGGTCTAGTCATAGTGAAGATGCATCTTTTTAATCAATCTATACATATAATAAAATCGTAGACTAGCCGTGTCTGTACATTTAATATTTTCAAGAAAAAATTAATGTTTCGTGTTTCATTTATGATTCTAAACTCAAAACAATGATTTTTAT